>PISX010001566.1:49210-191201 GCA_004024625.1 Mellivora capensis | reverse complement strand
ATGGTCAAATAATCTTCGACAAAGCAGGAAAAAATATACAGTGGAAAAAAGACAGTCTCTTCAATAAATGGTGCTGGGAAAATTGGACAGCTATATGTAGAAGAATGAAACTCGACCATTCTCTTACACCGTACACAAAGATAAACTCGAAATGGATAAAGGACCTCAATGTGAGACAGGAATCCCATCAGAATCCTAGAGGAGAACATGGCCAGTAACCTCTTTGATACCAGCCACAGCAACCTCTTTCAAGATATGTCTCCAAAGGCAAAGGAAACAAAAGCGAAAATGAACTTTTGGGACTTCATCAAGATCAAAAGCTTCTGCACAGCAAAGGAGACAGTCAACAAAACAAAGAGGCAACCCACGGAATGGGAGAAGATATTTGTAAATGACAGTACAGACAAAAGGTTGATATCCAGGATCTATAAAGAACTTCTCAAACTCAACACACACAAAACAGATAATCATATCAAAAAATGGGCAGAAGACATGAATAGACACTTCTCCAATGAAGACATACAAATGGCTATCAGACACATGAAAAAATGTTCATCATCACTAGCCATCAGGGAGATTCACATTAAAACCACATTGAGATACCACCTTACACCAGTTAGAATGGCCAAAATTAGCAAGACAGGAAACAACATGTGTTGGAGATTAAAATCCTTTCTTTAAAAAAAAAAAAAAAAGCCTCAGCTTACATGGGTAGCTGAAAGAGTACCACCCTGATAGTCTGGAGATTCTGCTTCTCTTTGGGGTAGTTGTTAACCCTTTCATTTTGTTTTAAAACAGAATCTTACTGGGTATCTAACTTACCTTTAGAATTGTTGAGGATAAAGTGAGATGATAATTACTAAAAAAATAAGTATACACGAGGGCACCTGGGTGGCTCAGTGGGTTGGGCCGCAGCCTTCGGCTCAGGTCATGATCTCAGGGTCCTGGGATTGAGTCCCACGTCGGGCTCTCTGCTCAGCGGGGAGCCTGCTTCCCTCTCTCTGTCTCTGCCTGCCTCTCTGTCTACTGTGATCTCTCTCTGTCAAATAAATAAGTAAAAATCTTAAAAAAAAAAAAAAAAGTATACACAAAGGGGGAAGAGCCCTAAAAGTGGCCTATTAACTTTAAATCTGTTCTGTACATTTCTAGATTTTAAAAGTTTTCTATCACTTTTTGAGGTCTCATGGTCATTGATGTTGGGGCTGGAATTCTGTTTCTGTTCACAGCATTTTCCTTCTGGGTTATCTTTGCTATTAAAAAAAAAAAAATACAACGGGTCAGGACCTGGTGGGTAAAATGAACAGAAAACAGGTTGTTCTTGTAGGGCCTCGTTTCTGTACTAGTAATCAAAGCCAGGGGCCATTATTGCGGTTTGGAAGTGTTGTTGACCCAGTGTGTACTTTGCCTTGGAAATAAATACAGACATTGTTGTATTCCCAGCTGGTATGTTTTTGTTTGGGGGCATCATTAATACAAAAGTTCAGTAACTGTTGAGTGGGGTAGAATCTGTCCTAGCTAGCCCAGTACATATGTATAGGATGACCTTTTGCACATAGGGACAGGAAAATGGGTTGTGTGAAGGTTCTTTTATGTTATTATGTGATACAGCATAAAAAAATGGGCTCCTGATAGGAGTGAGCTAATAGTGGAAAGGCATTCTTAGAACTGTTAAATCCTCGAAGTTGCTAGTTCTTCAACTAACACATTGCCAAGGCAAGAAAAGGTTTGGGGAGTTGTAAACATCCAGAGAACTTGAGGAAAGTACAAGCTTAGTGAAGATGTTTTGTTAAGTTTGTAAAGTATCTTTAAAAAAAAGAAAAAGATGAGGTGCTTGATTCCAGAGTCTTTTGGGGGGGGTATTTTAATTGAAAAGTGAGACACCAGATGGATTTCTCTTAAGTTGGCAAAATGCACAAATGATAATTTGGGAAAAGCTGAACATAATCAGAGAAAAGATACAATTTGTTAGTGATAATTTAGGAAAAGCTGAACGTAATCAAGGAAAAGATACAATTTGTTAGAGATTCTTCTTCTTCTTTGTTGCCTGACCCACAAGAAAATGGGTTTGTCTTGTTGTGTGTTTGCTGGCTGAGATAGAGAAATGCATGAGAAATGAGTGGTAAGATCTCATGTTCCCCTGAGTACACAAGCAGACAAGAAAATGGGTATATGGTGGAAACACCTTAAAAATAGGTTTGACTAAATTTTTTTTTTAAAAAAGGTTTATGTGTGTTCCCCCAAAGTGGCATGAGTATGCATAACAAAAACAATTCAGAAAGATTGTTTTGTGCTTTCATTTCTATTCATTCATTCAGGTATGTTCAAACTCTGAAATTTTTCTTTCCTAGTCTAAAATAAGGTTGTCTCTACATGAAGATTTGCTTCACTTTTTATGGAAGGGACTCTTCTGAAATATTAGCTGTGTGGGTTTTTTTGTGTTGTTTTTTTCCCCCAAGATTTTATTTGTCAGAAAGAGAGAGGGAGCAAGGGCACAAGTAGGGGGAATGGCAGAGGGAGAAGCAGACACCCCACTGAGAGGGAGCCTGGGATCCAGGACCCCAGAATCATGACCTGAGCCGAAGGCAGATGCTTAACAGACTGAGCCACCCAGGCATCCCAAAATATTAGCTGTTTTAAATGCAAATACATAGACCTGTTTTCTTAATGTCTATTATTGAAATGTCACAGCAAATTTTCATTCGTAAATGTTTATTGAAACAGCAGTAGTAATAAACCTGTAAAATAGTTTTAAAGTGATATTTTTCCCATTAAAAGTCTAAAAGAAGATACAAAAAACTTTAGTGTCAACTTAACACTCTAAGGAAGGGAAACTAGGCCCCCCTATTTATAACATTTCTCAGATAGGTTTTTTCATTTGTTTGTTGTTGTTGTTGTTATTTGATTGGCTTTAATTCAAGGCTTAGTGGACATCTAAAGCTTAAGCTGTGTGCTTTGATGTAGTGCTTCCCACTATATTGTGAAGGCTATTAATTGCTTATTTTAGGGTTATTAGTTGAAAAGTAGGTAATTTTGAAGAACTTAGACTGGCACCTGCATATTGAAAGTTGTGCCCATTAAATGCACTGTGTGTTGTATGACACTTAGAAGACATATTAGGCAATGTAAATCTGTGGAAGGGAATGATTTCTTACTGATCTGTAGGTGTCCCATATCATGATAAGGATTCACTCCTTCCTGGGAAATGTTCCATAGACAGTGGAAAGCATTCTTGTCAACCCCCCTGCCCTTTTCTCTTCCTTTAAGGACAACCATAGGGGCCTTTCCAGAATGAGGATGGTGAGGCTAATGTGGCTACTGGCATTCTTGGTGAGTTGTCTGGTGATAACCTGGGCTTTTAAGATCCCTGGTACCCTGGGCCCGAGTCTCTCATAGACAGACACACGTGCACATACACGTCTGGACTCTTGAAAAGCAGAGAGAGTCATTTGAGGTTACCTTCGTAACAGGAGTCCAGAGAGAGTCCAGATAGATCCGGGTTAAAAATCACGGCTGAGCTACTTAATTGTTAGCCTTAGACAAATTTATCTTGCAGCCCCTCAGTCTTCTTATTTTATGAAGGTGGGGACAGTCCATCCCTCCCATGGAGGTGCTGTGCCCATCCTGTGATGGCCATGCAAGGACCTTGCCTCAGCCACTCCAGGCAGCCCTCGGGGTCTCGTCTGGAGAGGCTGGCGCGGCCTCACTGGAGCCAAGTGTGCCGTTCTCCATGCACATTGGACATTCACCTTCTTCCACATGCAGTCACAATACAGGCCTGGGAACAAGAAGGGAACAGGTGGCAGGAGCTGCCGGAACTGTCCTGACAGGGCAGCACTTTAGGGTGTTCACACTGGTGAGCCTTCTAGTTTTCTTTACCTTCCCCTTCCAAAATGATTGGCTTTGCATTTTAGACCAGGAAGTATTGGTATGCACTTTGTTCCCAAACACTGTGTACCTTTTAAAAATTGGTTAGATGTCAGGTGCCTGCTTGGCTCAGAAGAGCATGTGACTCTTGATCTTGGGGCTCTGAGTTTGAGCCCCACCTTGGGTGTAGAGATTACTTAAAAATACAGTCTTTAAAAAAAATTGGTTAGGTTTATTTCCTACCTCATCCCCTGTACCCCAATTCTAGAAGTTCTATGGGACTTGTTTGGGGGCAGGGGTTAAAAAAGCTGCTATAGTAATTTAAGTAATAAATGCTTGTCTGTTGTGGAGGGTTTTTTGTGGGGAGGGTGCAAGTAATGCCTGAGGAGCTAGGTTGTTAATTTAGGCCATATATGACATAAAACAGCAATATTTTTGAAACAACACAGATGCTTTTAGCAGACACTCTGTATTACTTGCTTTCTTGCTTATTATCAGATCCCAAATAGCCTTGGGTCCTTTTCTTTTATGAGGTTGTGGCCTGGTAGGCTGTTGGAGAACAGCACTCAACTTCACCATTCTAGTCCACTGTTCATTTTCTTAGAAGCAAGTAAGAACAATCCCATTGCTGTGCACGTGTGCTGCATATTAAGAGTTACAGCTAAATTTTTCTGTACATGCAGATTTTTTTCCCCTGTAGGTACTGGATCATGGTACATGTGTTGAAGAAGAATTCTGATAGTGTATTTGTGGAAGTGTTAGGGAATGATCACCAGGAGCAGAAACACACGGGTACCTCACCTGTTGGCCATGGTATGCCCAGAGCCTTGGCAGGCTGGCCGTGTTTGGGAGTACTCCATCCTGGACAAACATGATGTCTGGCTGGTTGAGAGCGTCTTTATGGCCCACACACTCATGTCCCTTCCCACACCCAAGACACAAGTAACTTCCTTTTTGATGGAAGCTGCACTTGTGGTGGGTGTAGCACATAGAGTTGTTGAATCACCTGAAAGTAGTATAACACTGTGTGTCAGTTTTACTCCAATTACTCCAATTAAAAAATTAAAATTAGCAATTTCCTTCTCTCTGATCATAACTAGCTCTCTTTTCTGTTCTTAGTGCCTGTTTCTCACTGAACCATACACCACTTTTAATGTCCATGGTTTCTGATTCTCTTCTCTGACTTCCTCTAATTTCTCCTCATAATCCCATTTTTACGTAGCATCCTTCTTCCGTCTCGGAAGAAAAGTGTCCCCGTTCCTTTCCCAGGACTCTTCTTCATTGTACTTTTCTCTCCTTTGCCCCATGAGTTAACCCCTCTCTTTGGCCTGCCTTCGGCCTCTTTCCCTCCTTCAGCGTACAACATGATTTAAGTTTCCTTTTCCTATAGAAATCTCAAACCTGGCCTGTTGCTTTCGATAATGGCCAGAGCTATCCTCTACCTCAGCACCACGATGCTCAGAGAAGGGTTCCTGTTTCCCACCTCTGTGCTAGGCCTTGTGCAGCCTGTAATCCGTCAAGTCTTCGTAGCTCTTGATCCCATGTGGCCTGCTCTCCCGGAAGTCAGCATTGACGTCCTCCCGATCACCAAAGCTTGAACCCTCTTGTCCAGTCTCATTTTACTTGGTCTTTCTCTGCTATGTTTGTTTAGCCTTTATTCATCCAGTAGATAATTTTATTGAGTACCTGCCACTGTGCTGAATGACATGGTGACAAGAATGATGAAGATGTGATCTTCACATCTTCACAGGAGAATACAGTTGATTAACAATTGAGTACAGCGTTGCAAATGACAGAACTTTGTAGGGTGTTCTAGAGTGAGACAGACTCCTCTAACTCAGACTGGGTGGGCCTGTTGATTAGGACGGTGGTTACCTTTGATTCTTTCTCCGTGGAAGGTTCAATTAGACAGGTGTCCATGGGCCCCCCTCTGTGTTTGCGTGTCAAAGTTCTCTGGAGTAAAGTGGACATACTAGCTTAACTGAAATTCTCCCTTAAGGTGTAGTTTCTCATAAAGTTTTTCTGCTTTTTTAACAGTATTAATTTTGGTCAGGTTACTCATTTTGACACCTGAGCGGCGTTTAGCGTATGGCATTTTATTTTAACTTAGTAAATTGCTCCGTAATCCCTTTAGACAGTGGATCTGTTTGTGTCCCCAGTGAGTGCTTGTGAAATGCTTGGTAGTGGTGCTTATCTTCCTTGTAAGTATTAATACATTCGAACTTGTGCTTTGGCGGAGAAGCCTGTGTTAGAATGGCTGCTTCTGCCTTTCTCAGAACCTGGGAAAAGAGAAGGTGACCTTTCACATAGGGGCTGTGAGTGTTTGGGGGCTGCGGGCTTAAAGTACACTCCTCTCTTTCCTTAGGGTACCTCCCGTCTGTGTTTGAATCTCTTGGTCCAGGCTGAGGGGTACCTGTGACTGGGTTTTATGTGTGCCACCCCATGAGCAAGGCCCGTGTTGCTGGAGGCCAGTAGGAAACTTGATCTGAGATTGGTTGCACCTTTGTTGGTCTGTTTTCAGGCAAAGCCACACGGGGACCGAACAAGCACTGAAACGCTCAGAGCAAACCCATTGCCTTCCGTGCTCAGGCTCACCTTGGTGAGCTCATGGGAGTGAGCCATTTGTCTCCTCCTCTGCCTGCTTTCCTCCTCATCCACACCACACCTGCTCTCAGGAGCTCGAGGAACTTGGGGTTGCAGCATGTCATGTATCTAGCAGCTCTTAAGTTTTGTTTTTCCAAATTTATTGGTTTGTTCCCTCCCTCACCCCACCCCCACGGTGTTCCATCCACTGACCTACCCACTGATGAGCCAGACCTAGGGTGTCGGGTTATTTTTCCTGACCCAGTTCTCCATCCTGGAGAGGGATGAGAGGGGAGCTCTAGGATCTGAAGGTGATGGTTACATTCACCTCATTAATGGCCCATCTGGGTATTTGTTTCCTACCTTATTTTTGGAGACTTTATTCTATTACAAATGGCGGTCTAGATGGGAATGTCTTTGAAAATGAATATTGTATAGAAATAATGCATAGGCTTTTCTTTCTCCCTTTCCCATTTGGGTCTGAATGCTTTTGCATTGTGCACAGTGTTTGGCAGCACTTAGAATTTGTAAACAATAGTGTTAAGAGCCGGTGTCAGTTGGAGATTGGCGGGGACAGAATGGTTGATGGCACAATGAATGTATCACTTGTCTGAGGTTTTTTATAGTGACTCTCAGTCTTTCACCCCCTTGGGAGCTAGTATGAACCATAGTTACCTTTTATTGCTCTATATGTGTTGTCCATGCCAATCACAGAGCTGCAGGGGAGCCGAGCAAGTTGGAATAATTTGATTGAGAAGTGAAAGTCACACTTCTAATTTCATTTCTCCTTTCAAGGGATTACCAGTGTCCATTTAATAAAATGAGATTAACCCTCTGCAGCAGGAGTATTTGAAAGCTGTCAGTATAATCTTGACAGCTGAAAAGAAGTAGTGTTCTCAGCACTCTCAGAAACACTGTCATGTTTTATGGGCTGAAAGACTTGTGAGCACATGTGTATGAGTCATTAAAGATAGATATATATACACGGGAGGTGGATTTGAAGGAGAAACGTTTCATGAACTTAAATCTGTACTGCACAGACACAATAGTGTAGAAGTAACAAGTAGTTTAGTTTTGAGTTGCCAGATACCAGTAATAAAATACCGAAGAAATTATAAATCCAAAATTTTAAAAAAAGGAGAGAAATGATTTATAAAGCAAAGAGTGATGTGTCTTTTCTTGAATGTTCTAGAAAACCTCGGATCAATTCTCAGCTGGTGGCACAACAAGTGGCACAACAGTATGCCACCCCACCACCTCCTAAAAAGGAGAAGAAGGAGAAAGTGGAAAAGCAAGACAAAGAGAAACCTGAGAAAGATAAGGAAATCAGTCCTAGTGTCACCAAGAAAAATACCAACAAGAAAACAAAGTAAGTTCCCATTCTTAGCTAACTCAGCACACTATAAATTATTTTGCAGGTGAATCTAAGCTGTGTTTTAAATGCCTTTTGTTGTGTCCCCACCTTAGACCAAAGTCTGATATTCTGAAAGATCCTCCTAGCGAAGCAAACAGTATACAGTCTGCAAATGCTACCACAAAGACCAGTGAAACGAATCACACCTCAAGGTACTTGAAACTAGAATGAAATACAGCACCGATGCTCTGATTTACTTGGTCCTAGTCAAGAACCCACGGGCGGTTTTGTTCCTGTGGGTTTGCAGGCTGAGAATGGTGTGGCTGGGGGAGCATGAGGCTAGGTATGGGCTGTTAACTTTGAAGACACGTACGTGTGTATTTGGGCCATTTCTATATCACTGTGGCCACAACAGGAAAAAGATAAACTGAAGTTATTTTGCATTGGTCCAAAGCTTTGTTCGGTATTGGTTTCTGTAAGCATAAGCTTTGGTATGTGTGGTGGCAGTTTAGATTCGCTGCCACAGTGTCACAAAGTCTCGTGTGTATTGATGAAGTTGCTTTGAATCCATAGCTTATTTAATTGGCTGTTCCCTGGGGTATTGCTTTCAGGCCCCGGCTGAAAAACGTGGACAGGAGCACCGCACAGCAGTTGGCAGTGACTGTGGGCAATGTCACCGTCATTATCACAGACTTTAAGGAAAAGACTCGCTCCTCCTCGACATCCTCATCCACAGTGACCTCCAGTGCAGGGTCAGAACAGCAGAACCAGAGCAGCTCGGGGTCAGAGAGCACAGACAAGGGCTCCTCCCGTTCCTCCACGCCAAAGGGCGACATGTCAGCAGTAAATGATGAATCTTTCTGAAATTGCACATGGAATTGTGAAAACTATGAATCAGGGTATGAAATTCAAATCCTCCACCTGCCCATGCTGCTTGCACCCCCTGGAGAATCTTCTGTGGACATCGGCCTCTTAGTGAAGCTGCCGGGATAATTTCTGCTTGCCATGGGCATCTGGCCACCAAGGAATTTCGCACCCTGACGATTACTCTTGACACTTTTATGTATTCCATTGTTTTATATGATTTTCCTAACAATCATTTATAATTGGATGTGCTCCTGAATCTACTTTTTATAAAAAAAAAAAAATCTGCTGTGCACAATTTTCCATGTACATTACAACTGGTTTTTTGTTTTTGTTTTGTTGGGGGGGATGGTTGGGAGGGGGAGGGACCTTTTATTTATTGTGTTCACAGATTACATCCTTTCAGCATATCCTTTTAAGTTTAGTTCTTTCTTCCAGTTATACTATGTACTATCAGTTTTGATATAACTATATATATATAAATATAAAATTATATATAAAGGGTTATTTGAAACCAATCCATGGCAACGCTGGTGCTTGATACACTGTGAAGTGAATACAACATTGAACAGTTACAGATCTGGGACAGTCCCTTCTATGAAAGTGCTGAAATTAAATTAAAATCAGTCTTACATGAAGTATGTTCCAACCTACGTGGGAACTTGACTCTCTCATCTGTCTAAAGAGTACTGGACGATAGAAAAATATATATTTTTTAAACAATGTGATCTCAAATTTAAAGACTGCTCCAGATAGCCTGCATTTGCAATGGAATAACTGACAAATCACAAATGGTTTAGTTGGGAGGGCTTTGATCATTTGAAAGTAACTAAACTAGCTCCAGAATGCCAAGTATTCGTGTAAGTTCCGGTTACATGTTAACATTGCTGTTCTTACCATAAGCACTCATGAAAATATGGTATTCTGTAACTCGAATTCCATCCATTTTCCAGACCTCTACTCATGACTGAGGTAAATATAAATCGTCTCTTAGTTTTAGGATTAAAACCGTCTAAACTGTATTTTTGGTCCATACCAGAAGCAACTCCCTATCTCCACTTTGCACGTGACATTGCGGTTGTGGTTTTTGTAATTGAAATTGGTTTGCCTTGTGTCCCCTCCTTTTCCTTACCCTACCAATTTAGTTACAAGAATTCTTTCTCTTTCTTAAAATCTACTCTTGTTTGCTTTACTGAACAGAGGTTATCAACTGCACATCCAGTCCTGACATGGAGCTTTTCAGTGTTTGGAGACATTTCTCAATTCCCTGCTGTGGGAAGGAACTCAAGTGGTGAATGGTGTAAGCACTAGCAGCCAGAATTGCGGGAGAGCTCATACTTCCTGCGAGCCTGTGATCTTTTTCTCTCTCATCATAAAGATAGCTTGAGCGAACTCTTTCAAGGTTTCTTTTCACTCGTTTTTTTACTGTCTTGCAAAAACAAACAAAAAACAAAGGCCACTTATAACGATTCTACCCCCTCCTTATTTTTCAAATGTTTTGTTTTGCTTTGTTTGCATTTAGGGTCTCTCTTCCGTTTAACTCTTATATTCATATCCACACAGTTCATAGGCTTCAGAGTCATTTCAAGCATGGGAACTTGGTGTTACCTTCCTTTACTTGAGGGCAGCCGATTTGTGATGAATGAAGCGCCACGTTTTGGTGTGGAAAACCTGGTTTGCTTAAGAACAGAAGTACCTGTCTGTGGAGGCAACGAGTAAAACAAAAAAAACAATTAACAGCTTGATTTGAGTAGCCAACAGGAAAGGTTCCTTTCACATTTACATTAAAACTATTCTATAGTCACCAATGCACCATAATTCAAATTCTGTTCTCAAAGGTATAGACAATAAAGCAGTGCCGTTTGTTGCTGTGGTCCTATTCTCAAATGCATGGACAATTGTTCCCCTCTTTTTAAAATAATGCTTGTATCTGGGATGCAAGCTATGCTATCTTTTTAAATACATTTTTAAAGTATTTATTAATGAACCAAAGGAAATTAGATGCTTTCTGTAAGCATCAGAATATATAATACATAGTGATTTGACTATGAATTTTAAATCCACATTTTAATATTAGTGGGATATTGCAAAGACATTCCTTCTAAAGTTTTAATATTCCTTTTATTAAGGGTCTCAGGGAGGGTAAATTAGTCAGCCATATTTATTTTCCAGAGATGCAAGGAATTGCTACGTTTTTTAATTAACTTTTTACAAAAAAATTTAAATGCCACCAAACTCATGTGGGTTGCACTGCTTTTTGAACCAATAAGTGTTGGTATGCACTTTGTTCAGAAACACTGTGTACTTTTTCAAAATTAGTTTCATGTAAAGTGATTGGACCCCTAGATTAGTGGAAAAAGCTGATTAACCAGCTACTCAGAGGCTGCTAATTAATTCATTGCCAATGTCTTGGTTTTTCAGTTTTGCCTCCGTGATAAATCAATACATGAAAGAATGGGGTGGGGTGAAGGAAGGGAGGATTGCGTTAGAACAGGTGAGATGAAATTGGCATTTGGATAGACCTGCAGCTAACAGTGGGACTTCTCTCAACAGATGTTACGGTGCCGGGCCACTAGCTGCCATCGCGTCGTCTGTTGAGGTAGTGAGGCGGTAGGTACCTTAAAACTTCTAATTTCCGAAATTGATGACATCCCTCAGGCATGTAATTCTGGAAATGGAATTCCTGTAACTTTCTTGCATTTGCAGTTTGCCCTACAATTAGTAGGCAGCTCGTAAAAACACTAGTGTAGATTATAAAGATATATATTAAAAGAGGACCAGAAATACTTGGTATTCAGTGGCACAGTAAGCAGGTTATAAAAACGAAACAAAACAAAAAAGCACAGTGTTACGCTTGCAAGTTTCCATTTTGTTTTAATACCACGGGATCTTTCACACGCGTGCGCGCGCACACACAGAGCTTACCTGACTTGCTCTGCTCGAGTCATGCAGTTTTTTAAAAATGGTAAAGACATCTGGACACCCACAAAATACTTTTAATCAAAACCTTTCAGTTTCAATCGGGATCTTTTAAAAACATTGGCAGAAGCTTCTGTGAGTTTAGTTCCACTAAAATGTTCCACCTGCCTTATCAAGACCATTCTCAGTCTACTTTTTTAAGCTACCGTATCTTAAATTATTGAAAATTTATTAATTGCTGAATATATAATAACCTTTGCTTGTATGTAACCGAAAATGGTTTAAGAGCCAACATTTAGAGTATGACAATGGAGCTGAACAGTTTTTAATGCGCAAGCAGTTCTGTTCTTGTGTATGACTTGTAACCTTAATTTACTGTGTAAAGATGGTTACATTATTTCCTTAGCTTTGTTTGTTGGAGACAAATAGAGAATGCTTGTTAAGTATGTCAAAACATAATCTTATCTTGTGAATTTTCGTTAATGTATTATACGAGCTCTATTTTTCATTTGCCCAGAAAGACAGCTTGTATAACGCTTTCGGAAGTTTCTGCTCTGTAACGTCTTTAGAGCTGACAGTCTGTTAGGTTTGTTTTTTTCTTCATGCTAAAGTGTCAGTTGGTGGTTTTGTGAACTGGTCAGAAATTCACAGGTCTTAAATGTTTTGGGAAAATTTATATTGGACACTGCTCTTTGTCTAGCAAATAAAAGATGTTAATATATTCCTGTTACTGGCATGTGCACGACTATGTTATTAGAAGCCACTTTATCATTTTCCTGCTTTAAATAGAAATGTCTATTTATGAATTCTGCTTGTAGTTTTTTCACAAATAAAATAGTAAAATTTACGCGGAAATCTTTACTTTCTTGTGTATAGATTTTAGCCCTTAGGAAAATGGTTCCTTTTTGTACTTGCATCTTTAGCTTGTGGGATAGTTCCAGTGGGAGCAGGAGGCTAAAGACGACTCTGGTTGTTTATCAGAAGCGCGAGTGGATTTGGGTGTCTCGGGACGTGTCTCTAAGCTGCAGCAGCAAGCATAATTGAGCGAAAGAATGTCCAGATGGGGGAAGAAAACCAGCTAATGTGTGTAAGCTCATCCTTTGAGATCGGTTGCGGTGATTTTAAGGAGATGATGGCTGACGACAGGCGGATGACTGAAAACGCTCCGAAGAAAACCCGTTTCTGGCCAAGTGCAGTTAGGTACGCGGTGACATACCTCAGGTGTCAGCGAAATGCAGCATCGGGCTTCAAAGCCACACAAACAGAGCTAGTGGGACTGCCGAGAGGCCACTGCAGCCGCTCTACCCTTCCAAAGAGTACGGGAACCACTCAAAACACTCAAGATCCACCCCCGATTACTCTTCTTTGTCCTAGTTTGCACCTGAACTAGTGCTGAAAGGAAGACTGTGTAAAGTGGTGCAGGACGCTGAATTGGAAAATGGGCCAGTCCTGGTAAGAGGAAACAGCAAACTATGTTCTTGTCCTCCTTTTCCAGTACCCAGTCCTAACCCAAGTCTGACTCCTCAGAAGTCTCAGGATCTGGAAGGGTGGAAGGGCAGGGGTCTCCTGTTTCCCAGGGGCCAGTGTGGGTACAGACAGGTGATGGGCTGTACCTCTCACCCCTCACCTTTCTTTGGTACCTAAGGAGTCCTGTATGAGGGTCCCCACTGCTGGTGGCACTGGCTCCACCCTTTGGGGGACAATGGAAGCTGCTCCTCACCCCAGATAGAGGCATACAGCAAGAGGTCGGCCCTTTGAGTGAAAGTGCAAGGATGTCTCTTAGGGAAAGAGTATGGATCCTTTCTAGTCATAAGGACAAGAGGGGAGGCAAAGGCTCATTCCCTCTTGCCCTCAGCTAAACAGGGTTGACACATGTCTAGACCCCCCTCCCCCACTGAAGAACACCATGGCTAGACTGTGACACCAGCGTGGTGAGACGCTGGCTGAATTGGTCTTGGTCAAGGCTAGGATGACCTCTGAAGCGGGAAGGTGCCCAGGCTTCTGCTCTGCCTTCAGAGCCCTGTGACGTGGCACCCAGCCAGCCTCTGTCTGGGGCAGCAAAGAGGAGATGGGTATCCAAGAGGCCCTTGGTCTGTCCCGTCCCTGACCTCCCAGCAGTTCTGAAGAGTTACTCTGAACCCTTGGTCACAGCAAGGGGAGAT
Source organism: Mellivora capensis (assembly GCA_004024625.1). NCBI lineage: Eukaryota > Metazoa > Chordata > Mammalia > Carnivora > Mustelidae > Mellivora > Mellivora capensis. The sequence continues at coordinate 177,455 of PISX010001566.1, read as the reverse complement.
TCAGAACCGTCCTTGTATTGGAATTGAAAACTTGATCAAGGTCCTGTCAAAGAAGTCAGAGTCTAACCTGGCGGCCCCTCCGGGTGTTAAGGAAGACGCAGTTCTCCCCGGCAGTCCCGGCTCGGCTACAGGCAAGAGAAACGGACTGCAAGGTCATGGGACGTGTCTAGAAAGACGAAGGAGGAGTTCAGGTCAGGACAGACCCTCGAGTCTCGAGTGAAAGTGGCCAACCCCGGTGTCATGTTCTGCCTGGTAACCCTGCCTTCTCTCCAGGTGTTCAGCACAAAGCTGCGGCTGGGGGCTGGCTTGGGGGCATCTGGCGACTAGGTGCTTCTGTGGTGCCGATTACACAGCTATGCTGAAACACAGCTAAGGGGGAGGCGTGTGTGCATTCGGACTGCAGCTGGCGCACTCCTGCAGGTGCTTTTGACCTAGCCCTGGCATACAAGTGGCAGCCCCAGCTCCCGGTCTCCCCGTCTCCAGCCTGTGCCAGACCCCACGCATCAGTCACAGTACTCTTTTTCAGCTGAATTCAGACTCTGAAACCTCAGCACAGCTCTGTAGGCGCTATGAGCCCATGTTCCGGTGTGGTAAAACTCATTTGCCATTCCTGCCCTGGACCAAACCCACCCAAAGCAATTGGAGAACCCTGCAAGGCTGATTTTAAGGAACTCTTCAGTTGTGGGGCACTCCCTGTGGCCATTGGAATTCCAAACGGGAGGACTGGCTGAGCGGCTTGGAGCAGTGAGGAAAGAAGACGACTAAGTATCCAACGCCAATTCTTCAAAAGGCTGTTTTCCTGTTCAGAATGGGAGCGGAGGAGAAGGCCAGGGCTAAGCACTGCGGCTCTAAATGCCACACCCATAGGCCTGCTGTCGGTGATGGGTAATGGGTGTCACCATATAGGCCAGGCTGGACCGCCCAGGCTGTCACACCGGTTCTGCCGACCCCAGGGACTCTTAAGTAACAGGGCAAACCACCAAACGGATATGATTCCTGGAGGCAGCAGGATGCACCCTTGGAGTCAGAACTGTAGAAGACTCCCACCTCTACCTGACCTTGGTGACCTTGGGCAAGTGAGCCTCCTTCGGTTCATTTCCCTCATGTCTGGAACAAACCTTCCTCCTCTGCCCTGTTCTCTGCTCCCAGGGGCAGTGGGCCAGTGCCCCCGTGGTGGTCTCTATCATGGTTTTAATACTGGTAGGGAGCAACCTTCTTTTCAGAACATTCACTCGGGCACTTCACTGCTGTCAGCGGTGGGAATGAATGAGAAAGGTTTGGTCTGTTTTTGTGTCCTTTTTTTCTTTTTATATTATATACATACTTATATAAATACATATATCTTTGTCCCCGGCCCAGAGCAGTTGGTTGCAAGCCACATGCAAATCAAGCCAGTGGTATTTTTCACAGCTGCTTGGTGTTTCCGTATCTACGAACCGTGTTACAATGAATACAGCTTCTTGTTAGAAGTTTGATTTTTTTTTTTTTTAAATGATGTTCACCGCGCCGTTGTGATCCAAAAAAGTTTCCAGTCAGTGGGAGAATTTGGGACCCCCAGGGTGCCTGACATCACTCCGTGGGAGAAGCTCCGTAAGCGCCGGCTGTGGGTTGCACACATGTGCCGTCCCTGCTTCCACATACCTGCGTACCTATGTCTACATGCACATGCGTACTGATGGGGAAGGCTTTTTCACTCACGTGTAAATGTCACAAGCTCCGGGCATAGAGAAGTTTGAGCTACAAACCACTAGATCAGCCACAGATACACTCATGGAGAGTGAATTGTAGACGAGAACCAGTTTTTCAGCCTGAGTAATTCAGCCGTCATGGCAGCCCCAGAAGCAGGAGAGCTCCGCGTGCGGGAGCAAGGCGGATATATAAATTGTATTCATTGCCTCTTCACATTTAAAGGAATTTGTACCCGTTTGGAGAAGTCTCCAGAGTTATCTCATTGGCTGGAATTAGAACAGTCTGCCAGCGTGGAAAATGTGTGAATGCGAGGCACTCCCAAGAGGCAAAACCCTCTAATAAATTATACTGTAACGTTCCAGCGATGCCTGCGTGCGGAGAGCATCCTGACAATGCTGACGGATGCAGCCAACAAATAGGCTAATAAGAGGGAGAATTGCAAGCACCTCCATTCATCTGGGAGCAATCAGCGGCCGCTGGTGGCCAGATGGGCCAGCTAGCCTGTGGGCCAGCAAGAGGTGGGACCACTCTGGTGGCTGCTGAGCAGAGGCAGGGGCGCCTGCAACTGGCTGGGCTCTTCTATGGAAACCCGTAAATCCCTAGTGGGAACTTAGGCCTCGATGGCACTGAATGAATTGGGAATGGCGGGTGTGTGTGGCAGGTCCTGGGAACGACAGTTGCCTGGGACCCTTTTTTATGTTCCCAGCTCTGGGACAATTCCTCATCTCATCCTGACTCTAAATCCATTCCACTCTACGTGGAGGGGCATTGCCTTAGTGAAACTTATTTAAGCAGCAAGAACAGCACACTTTCTTGGTATTGACTTTAGTGCCTTACTAGCTCCCTTAATCCTCACAGAAACACTATGGAGTAGAGTCAGGGTGGGCGAATTACAGCCCATGGGCCAAATCCTTGCCCACTGCCTCTTTCTGTACAGCCCATGAGCTAAGGATGGCTTTTACATGTTTTAAGTGGTTGAAAAAACTTTTAAAGAATAATATTTGTGATGTGAAAATTATATGAAATTCAAATTTCAGTGTCTATAAATAAAGTTTTATTGGGACGTAGGCATGCCCATTCATTCTTGTGCTGTCTGTGGCTGCTTTCCTGCTACTGAGGCAGAGTGGAGTTGTTGCAGGGGAGACCGTGTGGCCCACAGAGCCTACAATATTTATTATCTGGCCCCTTAGAGGAAAAAATGTCCTGCTCCCTGGAATACATTCCCATCTGTCACATTCTGTGAGGTGAGCACTGACATCGCCCTCAGAGTCTAGAAGGGTTACTGGCAGAGTCTGGGCGGGATAAATGGTTGTGGAATGAAGGCATGACTGCCTGCCTGTTTTACAAATGAGGAAACTTGGAGCACAGAGATTTTAAGGAACTTGCCCAAGGCCACCCAGATAGTAAATGGAGGAATTTGAGATTTGAATCAAAGCCGTCTAATCCAGAGTCCTGGCTTTTCGTGTTGAAGAGGCTGAATGGGCAGCTTCCTCCAAAGTATATTCCTTGAACACAAGTTAGGCCAGGTCTAGCTGTGGCCAAATAAATTTGGTTGAAATCCTGTTTAATATAGAAGTCCTCTTGGAGTTCCACTGTGATCATTAGCATATCAAAAGCTCTGAGAAGTCCCGCAGGAAAGAAGCCCATTTCTTTAATATGGTGTCTTTAATATGGTGTTTTTAAAACTTATTCCACCAGCTAATATAAGTCTGGGGGAAGCATTTGTGAAAAGACTTGTAGATAAGACTTACTGGGTACATACAGATGGCCTGTGGCCATGAGGAAACTATTGAGCCTCTCTAACCTGTTTTATTTTTTCTCTGTAGGATGGTAACTGGCACATGAAGATTTAGTGAGTTGCTAAATCCCTGGGTCCTGGTAAGAGATATACAAAATGTCAGTTTCCTGCTCCACAGGGTAACTGGGGTGTCCTGCACACTTGCCATTTCCTACCTTTGAGGCCACATGTGGAACCACAGTAGCCTTCCAAAGGGATAGCTCATGTCACCTTCAGGTGCCTACTAGTTACGAGGATCCTACCGCTCAGAGCTGTAAAACAGAACCCCCCTTGCAGGAGAGGGAAGGTCTGGCATCCTAACTGCGGACAGGAGGGAACCACCCCCACTACCCCACGTGTGTACATGCCAGCAGCCTGGTCCCAGCTGGCCAGCCCGCGCTCTCTGCCTCCTGGGTTTCCCCTCCATCCCTTTCTGGGGACATCTAACAGTGAGCCCCCGGCTGTCAGTTGCAATCTGCTCTCATCTTAGTCACACTCCTGCTTAAGTGAGTTCTTCTTGACTTCCTGGACGCCCGAAGCCTTTCTTCCTGACAGCAGGTGAGGCATCGGCCGTCTTTTGACGTGACCATCCACTTCAGTGCCTGCCAAAGTCCCCGCCGCCCGAGAACCAGACATCTGAAGAGTTTGCTTAATAGAGTCCACGAGGCGGAGGAGGGGCGGCTGGGGGATGGGGGGCGGGGGTGCTGCTGTGCCTGGAGTCCCAGCCGCCCCTCCCTCCCCAGTGCTACAGGGCCCAGCCAGAGCAGGCAGGGGGTGGGCTGGGGGCCAGGGAAGGGGAAGGGGCTGGGGAGGCTAGGAGCTGTGGGACCGCACACAGAAGAATGAAACCCAAGACCTGCGTGACCTTGTACTCTCCTTTCTGCCCCCTGTCATGTCCCTTGCAAGAGGGAAGGGCCCTGCAGCCTGGTGGGGCAGGGGCAAGAGGAGGAGTGGAGGTCTGTCTGGCAGAGCCGTTTCCCGGCCTTGCAGTGGGCAGATACAGCGAGAGGCCCTCTCCCATGCACTGGTGAGCACCTCTGATACCCCCCCTCCCTTCCCAGAGTCCTCCCCACATGGAAGATTCTGGCTTTGCCTTCCCAACTCTCTTGGAGAACAAGCTCTCCAGTAGCAAGACCAGGGGTACAGAAGGGGTGAGCATCCCAAGAGACAGCAGGCCCTGTGGGGGGAGCCTAGATGGGGACCAGCCCACCACCCCTTGCCTCCAAGGATTTAACTTTTTTTTTTTTAAGGTTTTATTTATTTATTTATTTGAGAGAGACGGAGAGTGAGAGAATAAGGAGGAGGAGGAGCAAAGGGAGAAACAGACTCCCCGCAGAGCAGGGAGCCCAATGTGGGACTCAAACCCAGGACTCTTGGATCAGGACCTGAGTGGAACGCAACACTTAACCAGCTGAGCCACCCAGGAGTCCCAGGGCTTAACCTTTTATTTCCCTGGTTTTGTATGCCTCTGCTTGGTTGTTTTAGTTCATCGGATGTCAGCACATTTCCCTTTATTCTGCCCACTCTAAGTCTTTGTCTGCAAGGAGTCCACCCTGGAAATGAGAGTCCGACCAGCCTCCCATTAGGCAACCATCACAGACTGTACAAGAACACGGCAGTCCTTACACCTTGACAGCCCTTGCCCGGTGTTGCCAAGTACACAGCCAGACTGAAATCAGTCTGATTAGAAGGGCCATATTTGAATATAAAAAGGACAGGGCGCCTGGGTGACTCAGTTGGTTGTGTGACTGCCTTCTGCTTGAGTCGTCGTCCCTGAGTCCTGGGATCCAGTCCTACATAAGAGTTCCCAGCTCCATGGGGAGTCTGCTTCTCTCTCTAACCTTCTCCTCTCTCGTCTCTCTCTCTCTCTCTCAAATAAATAAAATCTTTGAATAAAAACAAGGACATCTTCCAGTTATGCAGTAGAGACTCTCAATGTCCACTCATGATGGGAGGGAGGCAAGCATGTTTTAGTTTTGCCTGATTGCTCAGGCTTCCGGCTTGGAACTTCAAGGTGACGGCTGAAACTCCGTTAGTCACCGTGGATCATGATCCCATTTTAAGGATGGGAGCTACATAGTAAGGATTAAAAGAGCTAAAGATAGAGCCTGGGTCCTAGATAGCTCCATAGAACTGTCGTCCTAGGGTGCCCTGCCTAGTTCCTGACCCCTTACCGGTGAGATGTAAACTTCCCTTTTATTTATACCCCTATGTATTAGTTAGGGCTCTCCAGAGAAAAAGAACCAGCAGGAGATATATATATATGTATATATATACATATATATATATCTCCACTGCAGGCCAAGAAGCATCCAGACAATTTTGGCATGACTCTCACTTCCTATATATGACTTTCTCCCTGAAGAACTACGGATGTGTTTTCGGCAGAAATGTGGTGGCATCATGAGTTAATGGGCTGCTGTCGGACAGCTTTAAGCTGCAGAAATCCCCACCCGAATCAGGCAGCTCAAGCTGTATTCTGCGGCTGTAACAAATCACCTCAAATCTGCACAGCTCACAAAAGCAAAGGTTGGTTTCTCACCCAGGCTACAAGTGGAGAAACAGCTCCACTTCCTGTCCTCTTTACTCTGGAACCCAGGCTCTGTCTTGAGGCAGAAGGGATAGCAAAACCTGCCTGGCCCCTTCCAGTCTCTGCTTAGAGGTGACACACGTCACTTCCACTCACATTTTATTAGCCAAAGCCTCATACACCACACGGGATAGGGAAATATAGTCATCCCCCAGGCTGGGTGCCACAGGGTGGGGCAGCAAATATTTTGAGCATTAACTACTCTACCACACCATTTTGCTGGACTATAGAAATATAAATAGAAATTGACCAAGAAAGAGAAAGAACCAACTCCAACTTCACTTCCTCTGTTCCAATCCATTCACCCTCCTGTATCCAAGGAGAGATTCTGAACAGAAAAAGACAGGTTTCCCCTTCTGGCTGACTTGTTAACAATGAGAGCAAAGTGAAGCCAGGTGGAGGCACGTGGAACTCCGAGAGAGCAAGGCTGAAGATTAATACCTCCCCATGTTCCCAGTCACCTTTTTGCTTTTAGTCTTATTCCTCTAGAATGAAAACTGGGAAATGTTCCTGAAGTGGGGGAATTCTGTGGTCTGAGGTTTGGGGTTGGGGAAGAGATGAAATTTCAGTTATGTATTTAATTGCTTCTGCTCTGGAAGGTCTTTGTGTGAGTCTGGTCCATCCCTGGTGCCCTTGATGCCGAGTCTGCTGTGCGATCCCAGGGCAGGACTCCTAAGAAGCATATATGCTCCATACTCTATCCTTAGCTCATCTCTTGTTGTCCTCAGTCCTGGTCTTCATATCAGGACACTTTAACATAGAGTGGATGCTCCCTAAATACACCCTACTCCATGTGCCCATAGTCTAAAGAATCTCCTGGATCAACAGGTCATATTTAGTGTTATGGATTGCATTGTGTTCCCCCAAATCCTTATGCTGAGGCCCTAACTCCTCATGTGACCTCTTTGGAGAGAGGGCCTTTAAAGACATAGGTAAATTTTAAGTGAAATCGTAAGAGTGGGGTTCCTTAAAGAGACTGGTGTCCTAATAAGAAGAGATAGAGACACCAGAGACCTGTCTGTCTCACCACACACAGAAAAGGCCATGTGAGGACATAAGAGGGCAGCTGTCTACAAGTCAAGGAGAAAGGCCTCACCAGAGCCCATCCCGACTGGTGTCTTGATCTTCAACTTCCAGAACTGTGAAAAAAATAAGTATCTGTTCTTTAAGCCACCCTTAAAGTGGTATTTTGTTACGCAGTCCTAGCTACCTAATACATTAAGAGTAACAGCATTCCCAGCTTCCAGTCCCATTTCCCTTCTCTTCCATATCCCCGTCTTCAAAGGAAACTCTTTTTTATACCTTATCACCATTTCTTTGGTAGTTCTTTCTATATGTCATAAGAATCATGCCCAGTGGGCTCCTTCCTGTGTTTTCCATCTTACCCGTTACCTCTTGACTTCTGCTATGGGAGGCGAGATTTTTAGCCCTCTTTCCTTCTTCCCATTTTCACTCTACAAATCTAGACTTCTCCCTGACCTCTACCCTACTCTCTGTATTATTATGTCATATTTGATTAGATCAGTATCAGTATATTATTTTGACTATAAAAGTGTACAACACAGTGAAGTTTTATGGTAAAACTATGATTAGTTTGTCATTCCTTTCTTTTGGTTCGTTTTCCTGGAGAGATTATTTTTGTTTGTTTGCTCATATCTCTATGCATTTATCACCAATTCAAAAACAAACACACCCAGGCTTAGTCAGGGTCCTGGTCAGACAGAGTTTGTCACTGATACACCATGGGCTTTCAATCCAAGGGCTATCCTTGAAAGGTCTATTGGAAGAAGCATGGACAAGGATGGAGAGACACCCCCAGACTTTAGCAACAGCGGGAAACCATTACCAGTGCCAGGCCTGAAGGGCAAAGGGGGGGCATAGGGTTACTGGAGCCCAGTAGATTTGGAGCTGTGGAGAAGGGGCCACTTTGCAGGATTTGTGGTCAGGGACGGATAGATGATATAGCTGCTGCCAAGATGGTAGCATCAAGCAGGCAGAGAGGGGCATGGAAGATCCTTGACCTCCTGTGCTTCATCCCCTCTCATCTCCTGCCAGTGTTACTCATTAGCCAACCCAACAGGAAGCCAAGGGTGAGGAAGCCCAGAGTTGCAATCCACAAGAGATAGCCTCCTAGGAAGCTGCTGGTCAGAAGCGAGCCGGGGCGGGGTGGGGGGGGGCACGGTGGAAGCAGAGGGGAGGGTGAAACTAAAGGCTAATTGACATTCTAACTCGCCTGTCCTCTCATTTTTTGCCAACAGATTCATTGGTTTCAGTTGTCTAGTTGTAGCTTCTTGGAGACATTTCTCCTAGAATCTCCTAACCTGTCTCCATCCAGGCTCTCATGGTGGGACCTCCCTTGACCATCATCCTGGCATATCCTGCCTTCTCTTCTCCACTGTATCTCCTGTTTCCTGCCATCCTAGTCTTCCTCTTTCTTACTTTACTCCCTCATTTTAGTGGAGCTCATCCTCCAGTAGTTTCCTGAGAAAGGATGTGTGTGTGAGAGCTTTTTTCTTTGAGACCTTGCAAGACCAGCAATGTCTTTACTCTTCCTTCATACCCACCTACTACAATCCAATCTTGGAAGTCATTTATCTTCCTCACATATGGTGACGCTGATGAGAAGCCTAAAGCCCTCTGGTTCCCAATCCTGTGTGTGAAACACTTTTTTTTTTGTTCTCTCTGGACATTTAAAGCAGCTTACCTGGGGGTGCCTGACTGGTTCACTCAGTTAAGCATGTAACTCTTGGTCTCAGGGATGTGAGTTTGAGCCCCACATTGGGTGCAGAGATTACTTAAAAATAAAATCTTAGGGGTGCCTGGGTGGCTGAATTGGTTTAAATGTTCAACTCTTGATTTTAGCTCAGAGTCGTGGGATTGAGCCCCATGTCAGGCTCAGTGGGGAGTCTGCTTGGTATTCTCTCCCTTTCCCTCTGAAGTTCTTCTGTGTCCCCAGTACACTGACACTTCATGACTGTGCCCTTTGGTGTGGGTCTTTTTTCATAACTGTGCCGAATGCCCAATGGGTGCTTTCAATCTCCAAATTCTAGTCATTCTGTGTTGGGAGACTCCTTTGAACTATTTCACTGACAACTTCATTTTCTCTTTTTCTTTCTGGAACTTCTGTTATCCAGGTATTGTACCTCTTCTGATTTTCTTGTGATTTCTGTTTTGTGTTCTTTTTAGGATTTTGTTCTTAGAAAGAAACGACCTCATGTTGGGGGCCGAATCTTGTGCCCCAGAAAATGTTAAAGTCCTAACCCCCAGTGTCTCTGAATGTGACCTTATTTGGAAATAGGGTCTTTGCAGAGATTATCAAGTGAAACTGAAGTCAATGGGGTATGTCTTAATCCCGTATGATGGGTGTCATTATTACAGGGGCAGTTTGGACACAGAGATGGACACGCACACAGGGTGAACGCTGGGTGGAAATGAAGGCAGAGATTGGGGTGACATCTCTATAAGATTCAGGACACCAAGAATTGCCATCAGACCACCAGAAGTGGGACAAGACGCAAGGAACAGTTTCTCCACGTAGAACTGGTTCACAAAGAACTGCTCTCTACCGATACCTTGATTTTGGATTTCTGGTCTCTGAAACCATGAGACAATAAATCTCTGTTGCTTTAAGCCCCCCATCTGTGGAACTTGGTTAGAGAAGCCCCAAGAAACTGATACACTTCATCTTTGCCTTCCATTTCTTCTATGAAGTTCTTCATTTCTTCTGTCATGTTTCCAATTTCCAAGAGCCATTCTTTTGTTGTTCCGTACATTTCCTTTTTGTCATTTCCACCTATTTCTTCATGCCTGCCACATATTTTCTCATCTGAGAAAGTTAATGATGATTGAAAGCTTTCTTTTCTCAGACTAGTCTACTATTAAGTTCCTTGTTTTATGTCCTGGTAAAGGCTCTTCTCAGGTGTGTCTAAATCTCCTGTTTAAGAGAGGAGGGCTAAGAGGCTCTACCCACCAAGCCAAGAATAGAGCTGGTTAAATGCAGAGGGATGTGGGGGAACTCTTTTTTGGGGAAACCTGAATGTAAATGTCCTTAGGTCTTTCCATTCTGGGATTCCTTCCTGGAGGTAGAGACATACGGGAGCAATCTAGAGGCTCAGCCTTCATCGTGGACAGTCACACATCTTCCGCCTCACACTCTCTAGGAAGTAAACCTCCTTTCTGGAGGGGAGTGGAGAGGAGTGGGTCCCCTGCCTCCTGGAGTGAGGGGTGAGCCCAGGTAGCAGATGTGGGAAGTCATCTACTTGGTTTTTTGTTTATTTGTTTGTTTGTTTTACTGGCTTTTAACCAATCCTCCTTACTTGGTCCTCCCTACTCTTCACCTCCCCTTCTAGAATTACATGAGTAATAAATTCCTGACTTTTTGGTGGATTTGATTGGTTGTTGGTTTTTGTAACTTGGCTTAGAGTTGGCTTTCTGCAGGCAGTGGCTACCTACCCATCTATTTTCCAGCTTAAAATATTTTCTTTTATTGTCTCCTCTTCATTCTTTCAGACCTGTGTTTTTTTTTTTCTTTCAAAAAACAAAACAAAACAAAAAACTTTTACTCTAGTTTAAATGGTGTTCCAAGAGGGAACAAAATGATATGTGTGCTCAATGCTCTGTCTTTATCTGAAGGTCTTGAGGTCTCTTCTTAAAACTAATTTTCACCTTTGTGATATAAAAACACTCAACAAACTAGGAATAGAAGAGAACTTCCTCAAACTGATGAAAGGCATCCATGTAAAGCCCACATCATACTACATGTTGAAAGACTAAATACTTTCCCCTCTAGATCAGGAGCAAAACAGAGATGTCTGCTCTTACCACTTTTATTCAAATTTGTACTGGAATTTCTAGCTAGGATAACTAGGCAAGAGAATGGGATAAAAGGCACCCAAATTGGAAATAAATAAGTAAAATTATCTTTATTTGCAGCTGGAAAGATCTTATTTATAGAAAATCCTAAGGAATCCACTAAAAAGCTATCACAACTAAGTTCAGCAAGACAGCAGAATAAAAGAACAATATTAAAGAACCAATTATATTTCTATATACCAACAATAAACAATCTGAAAATAAAGTTAAGAAAATTCCATTTTACAATAGCATTAAAAAGAATAAAATACTTAGAATACTTTCAACAAAAGACAAAATGCAAAACCCATATTCTGAATACTATAATGTATTGTTGAAAGAGACAGAAGACATAAATAAATGGAAATACATCCCATGTTCATGGATCAGAAACTGTATATTGTTAAAATGGCCATACACCCCCATGATCTACAGAAACAGTGCAATCCTATCAAAATCCCAGTTGACTTCTTTGCAGAAATTGATAAGCTGATTCTAAAATTCATATGGAAAGAATAGCTCAGTCTTAAAAAAAAAAAAAAACTAAATTAAAAGACTCACACTTCTTTTTTTTTTAAGGTTTTATTTATTTGACAGAGAGAGATCACAAGTAGGCAGAGAGAGAGAGGGAAGCAGGCTCCCACTGAGCAGAGAGCCCAACATGGGACTCGATCCCAGGACCCTGAGATCATGACCTGAGCCGAAGGCATCGGCTTAACCCACTGAGCCACCCAGGCGCCCCTAAAGACTCACACTTCTTATACTAAAACTTATTATAAGGCAACAATAATCAAGATATTCTGATACTGGCATAAGGGTAGATATATAGATCAATGGAGTAGAATTGAGAGTCCAGAAATACAGTCAATTGATTTTTGACAAGTGTGCCAAAACAACTAAACAGAGAAAGAATAGTCTTTTTGACAAACGCTGCTGGGATAAATGCATATCCACATACAGAAGAATGAAGCTGGACACGCTACCTCACACCACATACACAATTAATTCAAAATAGATGAAAGACCTAAATGTAAGAGCTAAAACTATAAAACCCTTAGAAGAAAACACAGGAATAAATCTTCATGACTTTGGATCAGGCAATGATTTCTTACATATGATGTCAAAAGCACAAGCAATCAAAGAAACAATGATAACCTGGACTCCATAAAAATTAAAACCTTTCATTCTTCAGAGAACACAATCAAAAAAAGTGAAAAGACAATTCATAGAATGAATTCCAATATTTGCAAATCCTATATTTGGTAAGGGACTTTATAGAATATATAAAGATCTCTTACAACTCAATCGTAAAAAGACAACGATTGGACAAAGAATCTGAATAGATGTTTCTCCAATATTCATATACAAATGGCCAATAAGCACATGATGATGCTCACCATCATCAACTATCAGAGAAATGCAAACCAAAACCCTGGTGAGATGCACCTCGTAGGCTGGCTATAATACAACAAGGATTATAAAAAGTGTTGGCGAGGATGTGGAGAAACCTGAACCCTCAGACACTCTTGGTGAGAATGTAAAATGGTATATACAGACACTTTGGAAAATAGTCTGGAGGTTTTTCAAAAGGTTAAGTATCGAGTTACCATATAGCCCAGCAATTCCTGGTTTATGCCAAAGAAATGAAAACAGGAAAACATGTACACAGCATTATTTAGAATAGCCAAAGAGTAAAACAAACAAACAAAAAAACCCCATCAAATATCTATCAATTGATGAATGGGTAAATAAAAAGCAATATTTCCATAGAATTTCCAGTGTTGGCAGTAAAAAGAAACAAAGCACTGAAATGTCTAGAACCGGCAAATTTGTAGGACATGGAAAGTGACTGCTAAAGGATACAGGGTTTCTTTGGGGGTGATGAAACATTTTGAAGTTGATTTTGGTGATGCTCGCATAACACTGTGAATATGGAAAAAATCATTGAGTTGCACATTTTAAATGTTTGAATCGTATAATGTGGGAATTATATATAAATAAAACTATTGTTAAAAAACACCAAATTGGGACGCCTGGGTGGCTCAGTGGGTTGGACGACTGCCTTCGGCTCAGGTCATGATCGGGTCTCCGGGATCATGTCCCCCATCAGGCTCCCAGCTCCACGGGGAGTCTGCTTCTCCCTCTGACCTTCTCCTTGCTCATGCTCTCTCACTGCCTCTCTCTCAAATAAATAAATAAAATATTTAAAAAAAAAAAAAACCACCAAATTTAGAGGCACCTGCCTAGCTCAATTAGTAGGGTGTGTGACTCTTGATCTTGTGGTCATCAGTTCAAGCCCCACATGGAGGGGAGTAGAGATTATTAAAAAAAAAATCCCACCGATTTTAATAGTCCTGCCATCTGCATTTCTACTATGACCCTTTATGTTAATTTTGGAAGAAGTTGGGCTGTGCATTAAAAAATCAGCATAATGATGGGGTGCCTGGTTGGCTTAGTCAATTAAGCATCCAACTCTTGGTTTCAGCTCAGGTCATGATCTCAGGGTCCAGAGATCAAGTCCCATAATGGGCTGTCCACTCAGCATGAGCCTGCTTGAGATTCTTCCTCTCCCTCTGCCACTCCCTATGCCTGCTTACACTCTCTGCTCTCTAAAATCAATCAATGAATTAATCAATCTTTAAAAAACAAAACAACATAATGACACTATGGATTTGAAGGGAGGTAGTCAGGGTCATGGACAGGGGGTCAGGCAGACCTGAGTGGACTCAGACACACCTGTCACTTATTAGCTATGTAGTCTTGGAGGAGTGACTCAACCTCTTCCAGCCTCTGTTTCATAGTCTGTGGAAAAAGATTAACAATAGAAGCAGAAAAAAGGATTTTATGTTCATAGTCAGAACCCTGTTAAATGCACTATAGAAAATTGGTTGTGATGCTTCTTGGCTGTCTTCTACCCAGGCAAAATGTATTAGAGGGATGTATGAAGCAGGACTCCTTTGGTTGCAAGAGACAGACAACAAAACACAGTAGCTTAAGCACCAAAGGGAATGAATTGGTTTGTGATGCTGGGAAATTCAGGAGTCGCTTCAGGCATGGTGAGATCCAGGGCCTTAACCGATGACATCTCTCTCTTTTTCCCTTGTCAGCTCTATGGTAGCCCATAAGAGTGAAGACTTTGGAGCCAGATTGCCTGGATTTGAATTCTCTTGTTCTGTGACCTTGGGCAAGTTACTTAACCTTCCTATGCCTCAGTTTCCTCATCTGGGATAAGAGTGCTGACCTCAGAGGAAAGTTGTGGGGATTCAGGGAGGTAATAAACATAATGCATTTAGAATAGTGCTTTCCAGAGTCAATACTACATAAGTATTTGACCATTATTATTATTATTATCATTGTGATTTATTTTTGTGGTTCTGCTGTAGCTAGGAACACTCTATCAGGCAAGAATGTTGGTTGCTAGAAGCTTAAGTATATATTCCTATAGGACAGAATAATTTTTTTTCTTTTAAAGAGGAGGACTACTTTACACACCAGTTGTAACTCCCAGGGAATTTGGGTCACGTGCCCATCCCTGACCCAAACAGAGAGATGCAGTCCTCTGATGGGCCCAGCCATGATACCCAGGGGCTGGCTGGGTACCTTCATGATTGCCTGGTGAGACCCAATGAACACCTATGACCAGAGGAAGCAAAAAATGGTCAGGCAGACAAAAACCAGCCTTGCCCACACCTGCTGTAATGAAGTTTCCAAACATGGCTGCAGAGAACATGAGCCTTCTGGGAAGGCTGCAATGGGGCCATGGCAAGCTGGGAAGTTCATGGTGAAGCTGATGGTGGTGAAGGGGCTCCATCTTAGAGCTGGGGACCTACTCTGTGCCCGGCCCCTGCAGTTATCACTAGGAAAACGAGGCCTCTCGGGCTTGAGGCCGAGGAATGCCATGTGGTATGCATTACCCGCAGAGTAATAGACCGTTTACCTTCCCCAGTGCTGGGAGCACACAGACCTAATTGGTGTAGCCACTGGAGTATTGTATGTCTTTCATTGTGGTCCCAGAACTTGAGACCCTCTTACTTTTGCAACCAGAACGACATGCTGAAGAGATGGTGGTCTTCAATCTAAATGGAAAAAGCAACAAAACCACATTTTAGATGGTTGTGGATGGTTTGAAGTGGTTTCTGGTTAGTCCCAACTCCGTCGGACCATCTGAGAGGTTGGCTGCATCTGGGGGCCGCTAGAAGCAGGAAGTGACTTCTTGAAGCCAGCCTGAGTCTGCATTCCCAAATATGGAGTTCAAGGACTCCTCTTGGAGAAAATGAAACAAGCTTCCAACAAAGGGTTCTTAGAAGTCGGTTTGTAATTAACCTTTCCATGTAACATGAGATTTCTGAATTGAGGGGGAAAAAAATAGATTCCATTTTTACAGTGAACAGATACGTGTAAACGGCAGTTCCAATATGCTCCACAGAGCATTGATTACCATCTGCTGGGGATCTTAGTCGACAGACATGTCTAAACTAATCCAATCTACCTCTTCTTTTTAATTCAGATTTTCTCCTATGCTTGACAAACCAGCCTCACTGGGCTCTGCTCAGGGCTGCTGCCCAGCCTCTCGAGCCTGGGGCACCAGGCCGCAGGGAGGCCCTGCCTTCATCGCCTGCCCTCATTTAATCTGTGACCTCGAGGATGTGTCTCCAAACCGTAATTGAATTCCTATTTGACGTGCTTGACCTCAACCTCCCATAGAGCTGATTCCCAGTGGATAGAGTGTGGCCGGGACCCAGGAAGCCACCGCACGGGCCCCCTGCACCTCCTCCCACCCGATGCGGCCTCCAGACGACTCGCTTTTGGCCCACTGGGCTTGAAACTGTGTCTGAATGTCAGTGCCTTCAGAGGCTGCCTGAGTTGGTTAGGGCCCATGTATGTAACCAAGTACCCCAGGTTGGGGGGCTTTAAGGATGGAAATGTACGGTTTCACAGTTGGGGGGCTAGAGGTCCAAGATCAAGGTATTGGCAGGGGTCCTTCTGAGGGCTGTGGGGGAAGGATCCATCCCCGGCCCCCTCTCCTGGGCCTTTTCTCTCCATGTGCCTGTACCTCGTGACCTCATTTCCTTTCTTTATACGAACACCAGTCACATTGGATTCGAGCTACCCTAACACTCTCATCTTAATGTAATCTGCCAAGACCCTGTCTCCTAGTAAGATCACATTCTGAGGTCCTGGGAATGAGACCGCAGCATAGGAATTTCAAGGGAAGACCACTCAACCAGTAATAGACGCCATGGGGCTGCATTTTGCCACCAGTCTCTCTTTCATTCGCTCATGCCTGGTGCTTCGTGCCTTTCACAAATTGTTTCCTCCTGGCCTCTGTATGGTTGTGGACTGTGGCTCTGCCCCCATTAGTTCTTTCCTTGGTTCATTAATGTATTCAATCAACAAACACAATAGTGCCTATGTTGCAAGACTGCTGAGAAAATGAGATAACATATTTACATGTCTAGCTTAACATCTGGCATGTGATAGGTTTTCAACTGAGTTTATTCAACCATTGATTTACCAGTATTTATCAAGCACCACCAAGTACCAAGCCAGGAACAGGGCTGGGCTGCGTGTGCAAAGTCAGGCCGTGTCTCTGCCCCTGGGGTGTAAATGAGGGAGAGGAGGCAGACTTGCTCCAGGAGCCCTGGCCCAAGCATGTGGACAACAGTGGGGAGTACTCTGTTAAGTTGGGGGAAGCGTCCCGTGAACACAGGGCTGGGGCAGGAAGAGACTGGTGGGAAGGCACATGGGGGGCTTCTGGGGGGAGGCCACGCACAGCTGAGGCCTACAGGAAGGCAGTGAGCTTCCTCTGAGTGTCAGGACGATGCTGGGAAAGCTTCACAATCAGAGCCGAGCTGCAGGGGTGAGGTTGGAGTGTGGTGAGAAGGGGAGCACTCCTGGGAAGCAGCAGCAGGAGCCCTTCGGGGAGAGATGGCAGGTTAGTCTGGAAGGGGAAAGGGGATGGGCAGAAGTGGTTAGCTTCTGGAAGATTAAGGGGAGACTTGGGCGGGGGTGGGGGCGGGGGTGGGGGGGATGGTTTGGTGGGAGGGTGCAGGGGGGTATCAAGGATACACTGGCTTCCAGACCTGACCCAGAGGGAGAGGGAGGCTTCCAGCTGAGAAAAACAAGAGGGTCTGTTTTGCAGGGACCTGCTGAATTTGAGGCAAAGGAATCCGGACTTGATAAAGCCTGAAGAGTTACTGTCAACTGTTGATTCATTCATCCCACACATATTTATGGAGCCCTCGTGCACAGAGAGTAGTGTCAGACATCAGGGATGCCCCAGGAAGCAAGTCAGAGAGCCTTACGCCACCGTGGACAGTCTAGTGGGGGGATGGACAGCAAGATGAGCGCAGGTAACTCCCTGCAGACGATGCTGACCGGAGACATGGCCCCGGTCAGGTGAAAGGGAGCTAGGGGCGCTGCCGAAGCTGGAGGGTCACCTCTCTGAAGAGGTGACAAATGAGCTGAAGCCTAAGGAGGGAGAGTGAGCCGGAGACCCATAGGAAAGAGCTTGGTGAGAAACAGCCCAGGTGGAGGGCACAGCAAAGGCCTGGATGAGGGAGAGGGAGGTTTAGGAGGAGGGAATGAGAACCAGGGTCCAGGTCAGGTACAGATTGAGAGGCTAAAGGAATGCATTCACATTTTCTCAGGGGCTGGGAAAAGCCACTCAAAGGGGTTTTAGGCAAGGGAGTGCCAAGTTTGAAAAAAGCCGCCCTGGAATTCTAGGGACTCTGCCCTTATAGCCCTCCCTTTTGCTTAACTTGGTTTGAATTGAGTTTTTATCACTTGAATCCCAAGGGTCTCAACTAACACATTTGGGAAGAAAAACTTTTCTGGGGGATGCGTGTTGAGATCCAAGAATCACACAGAATGCTGGAGCTGGATGGGGCCCCTGGGGTGAGCCAGGTTAGTAGTGTTCCCACTGCTCTCATGAGGACAGAGGCGAGCCATGGCCCAGGCCTCTCCTGCGACATCTGCTCTCCCACGGTGCTTTCTCCAAGGGCATCCTCGCCTAAAACCGGAAACCCCTGAATCAACTGTGTGTGCTGCTCCATAGAGATGGGCATACTGAGGCCCAGGCAGATCAGTGAATGCCTGAGGCCATGCGGCTGGGAAGAGGTCATGCTGAGAGCAGGACAGGGCTCTGCAGACCCTTCCAGTGTGCTCTGCCATGGAGATGTCTGCTTGCCACCAAGGCCCGAATGGGGAACTTGCTGTGGGGTCAGAAGTTTTGAGTTTCAAAGATGCCCTTTCCAGATATGGCCAGTGATGGGCTTGGAGAGGCTGCAGCTTTGGGTCCATTCCTCCCAGCAGAGGGATGGAGCCAGGGCCAGATAAGAAGACTGCGGCAGGAAGTACAGAATGAGGAGAAGGAAG
Organism: Mellivora capensis; assembly: GCA_004024625.1. NCBI lineage: Eukaryota > Metazoa > Chordata > Mammalia > Carnivora > Mustelidae > Mellivora > Mellivora capensis. Next base: position 159,171 of record PISX010001566.1, on the reverse strand, counting down.
GCCCTGATACTGAGCTTCTGTCTGAGGTTCCATACAAGATGGAGGTGACTCTTGCTGACCCAGCATCCTCTGGGGCTGGCAGCACCCAGGACCAAGCAGTACAGCCCAGAATAGGGACGTGGGGTGTGGGCACGTCACCTGAAATCTCCAAGCCTAGCTCTCATCCAATGTAAAGCGGATAGCAGCCTCGCAGGGATGTGGTGAGCGCTCAGGGGGTTCTGCCTAACTGTCTAACGCAGTGCAGTGCCTGGCGCCCGGTTGGGCACTGGATTAGCTGTTGCTTTGCTACGGATATTGGACTAGGGCCATTATCTCACTCAGGTCCACACAGCAGGGCTGGGGACAGGGGGCGGAAGAGGCAGAGCCCAAAGAAGGCTGGACGAGGGGCTGGTCGGCCAACGGGCATTAAAATCCCACCTGATAGTAAATTCCCAGTGGAAATGAAGGGTGAGAGTTCGAGGTCTTCCCAGTTCATGGAACTGTGACTTTTCCTCCAGCCGGCGTTCCTCCCCAAAGGTTCAAGTTGTAGCAATTGCTTGGCGCTGTTCACATGTCTTTGTTTTATTTTTATTTGTGGGATGAACCATCAAAGTAAATAAATCGGCTATGTGATTTCAAGTAACTGAAACAAAACAAAACAAAACAAAATAGAAGAGAAAAACCTGCCTTGCCAAGTTCCAGATTCCTTTCGTCCCAGGTTCATCTCACCACACCAGGCACTGTAGCTGTGTCTGTATATGCTCTCAATCAGTCCCCTCCCCCGCAACAGCCAAGGCTTAGTATTATTCCTTCTTTCAGATGAGGTTCAGAGTGACTTGCCCAAGGTAGCACAGCTGGTAACGATCCTGAGAGACCCCATCCAGAAAGATGCTGGAACTCCTTTTGACCCCTGGAGCCTTTCTTGGGTAGGAGTTGAAATATGGCCACCATGTTAAAGTATGGTGGCCCTCTGGGTTTCTAGGGGGTGTTGGCAGAATACACACTGCCCCAGCTCAGAGTACTAACTTCCTGAGAGACTGTTGACTTCAAAGAATGGTGGTCTCCTTCAACATAAAAACCTCCAGATTTTCCTGTTAGAATGCCACATAATCAGCATCTCGCCCCAAATCTTAGGGACTTAACAAAAATAACCATTTATGTGTCTTGCTCTTGGGACTGTGGGTCATCTGGAGTAGCTCTGCTTTAGGCTGGGTCTATGATCAGGAATGTTCCATGTATTTCTTTGCTGTGCAATCTGTACTTACCCAGAGGATGTCTTATGGTAAGACATTATGATAAAATTTTGGTAAGACATTATGGTAAAATGGCAGAAGCACCAAAGACCAAACTAAATGAAACAAACACATCGAAAGCTTGTGTTCCCACACACTCACCTATTCCCTGTTGGCCAAAGGCTCTAATGGCCCAGCATACCATGAGTTCAGGGAGAGGTGCGATCCACTTCCTCTACAATCCAATCTGCCACACAAAGGTAGCTCCCCCCAAGGCCACCTTGCTTTGCTGCCCTAGGAGAAGCCCTTACCTCCTCTTCTCAGGAGGATGAAATTGGAGATTTTCCCACTTCACCAGTGACTGAAGGAAGAAACAGGCAATAGAGGATGCCAGTTGGTTCTGCTTGCCAAGAACCTATTCTGCTGGTACATGATTCCTAATTTCTCTTGGGTGAATCACCTCCCCTCACTTTCATTCTCTGTGATTTTGGGGATGGAGGTTGCTGTCCCCACCTACTCGCTTCTGGAGTGGACACCTGATCCACTTCTGGCCAATGGGAACGCAGCAACCCCTTGACCAAATGATTGGTTCCCAGCTGGTCATGTGATCCCAGCTGGGCCAATGAGAATAATGCCCAGGACTTATGCTTGAACTATTAGAATAAAAGGTCCCACTTCCAGTGAGTCTGGAAAACAGAGTAGAAACCAAGAGCTTCAGGTAGCCGTCTTTGTGCCTCTGGTATCATAAAATGAAGCTGACCCTGAGGAAAACAAAGGCAAGGGGTGAGACAGGAATGTGAGAATATTGTTTGAGCATCTAGATCCAGCTGTGCCTGAAAGCCCTAAGCTCTACAATAAATCTCTTTTGGGGATAGAGGTGGGCTTAAGTATGAATTGGATAATTGTCCCTTGCAATCAAAAACACCTTACTAGTTCAGAAATAGAGTTAAAGGTGGTAGAGTGAGGTGGCTAAGACAAGCCCTGGGTTTAAACCCTGGTCTTGTCATTTAGAGCCGTGTCCCCTTGTGCTGTGTCCGTCTCCTTCTCCGTCTCTGTAAAGCTGGGGATTGCTGTGCTGGTAAACCATATAAAACAGGTCGTCTGGGTTTGACAAATTGTAGATACTCGATGCATGATGTTTATTACAACCAAAGGATTCAGAAGCAGGCTTCCTGTCCTCCCTGGGCGAGTATCCAGCTTCACGGTTTGTTTGCCCACAGATCCCACAAGTCACACGACACCCCTTCCTGTCGCCCGTGGGAGGATGGGGTTGGCACCGGCTCTGAGCGCTGGCAGGCTGTGCCTTCTCTCCCAGAGCCTCTCTCTCGCCTGCCCTCCCAGCCAGCTTCTGGGCCCAGCGGGCTCAGCACCTGGGAAATGCCACTGTGCCCGCCCCAACACCCCCACGAACCCCAGGGGCCGGGGGAGAGGGCCCTCGCTCTCACAGGAGCACAGGCTCTTGACCACAGTGGAACAGGAGCCCTGGAAACTGGACCCCTTCTGCTTCGGGGGTGGGGCTAGGGGGGGCGCAGACTGAGGCTCTTGGGGCCTCCAGCCAAGAAGTGGCACAGCCAGAACTCAAAGCCGGGGCTCTGCGTCCACCCTGCTCGCCACCCTCCACTCCTTCCCTGCGGGGCAGGGGTAGGGCTATGTCAGCACTTCCCCACGTGGGGGTCACACGCAGTTTGAGGGGACATGCCACTACACGTCGTAAATTTTGACAGCTTTGTGTTTCTCTGGACGATTATCCCTTAGCCTGTTCCGCAGGAGGTGGCCGGGCCCGCGAGGACGGGGAGTCCCGTCTGCGTCGTCCCTGCTGCGTTTCTGGAGCCTTGAATGCTGCCAGTATGTAGTCAGGGTTTCACGAGTGTTCTGTGGACTGCCTGCGTGAACTGAGGCTGGATGCGATGAATTCCAAGAGGCGCCGACCCCCTCCCCATCGGGGAAGAGCTGTCTGGAAATACACTCGAAAAGGGAGCCAGTCAGGTCCCCTGAAGGCAAATATTAAGAGAAGAGCAGAGTGGCGTGTGGGAGTGAAAACGACGGTCCTGTGGAGTCAGGGTGCCTGGGTTCAGCAAATGGCAGGTGACTTGGCCCGGGTGTCTCTTCCAGCAGACGATTCTGTGATTCACCGAAGCATGTCCTTTATGGGCCAAAGCAAGAAGGGAGGCTGCCCTTCTCAGGTGTATTCGTTTCCGGTGGCTGTCCTAACAAATTAGCCACAAACTGGGCAGCTGTATTCTCTCACAGTTCGGGGGCCTGGGCCGCTGAAGTCAAGGTGGCGGCAGGGCCACACTCTCTCCGGGGGCTCTGGGAAAGGCTCCTGCTTTGCCAGTTTTGGCTTCTGGTGGCTTCTGGCAGGTGTTCTGGGGCGCATGGCCACCTCTGCCTCCGTCTGCACGTTGGCCCTCTCCTTTCTGCTTCTTTTTCTCTTCTGTCTCTCTCTTTTTTAAAAAAATCTTATCTATTCATCAGAGAGAGAGCAGGAGCGTGGGGGTGGGGACAGGGAGAGGGAGACTTCCCGCTGAGCAGGGTGCTCGATCCCAGGGCCCCAAGATCATGACCCGAGCCCAAGACAGACGCTCAACCAACTGGGCCCCCCAGGTGCCCCTCTCTTCTGTCTCTTAAAAGCACGCACTTGTCATTAGATTTAGAACCTGCCCCAGTAAGCCGGGATGATCCCGTCCTGAGATCCTTAAATGCATCTGTAAAGACCCTTTCTCCAGATACAGTCGCATTTACAAGCTGCAGGGGTTAGGACACGGACATATCTCTTTAGTGGTACCCATCCAACCCCCTTACACCTGGGATCTGGGTCCCATTCAGCACCAAACCCAGTCTTGCCGTGTGGTGGTCTCCAAGGAAGCCCAGCTGTGTCCTGAAGCCTCTCAAGGGATGGGAATCTTGGGAGCACTTGGTGGGGTCTGAGTGAGGAACAGCCATGCAGGGGACGTCTCTTCTCTGGCCAGCCGTTTCCACAGAAGGAAAGAGGTTGAGGTGCTGGGATTTGGTCCCTGGGGAATTCACTGGGGGCAGGGCCTGGCTGTCCACGTCTCAGGACTTACCTAGTCCCTCTGCAGACTTTTATGAGTCTTGCTTTCTGAGTGCTTGTGGGAGGGTTGAGGGGACAGGAGTGTCTGCTTAGAGAGGGGGCTGGGAGGCCTGAGGACCCAGGCGCCAACACGCGTGTGCTGCGGTCACTCATATGTTCATTGATCATCTCCTAAGGGCCAGTGGAAGATAAAGCACTCATCAACACAGGGACAGTCTCTGCCCTTCTGGGGCTTACAGCCTAGGGCAAAAGAAAGATTAGGAACACTTGGGTGGCTTAGTTGTTAAGCATCTGTCTTTGGCTCAGGTCATGATCACAGGGTCCTGTCATCAAGCCCCATATCGGGCTCCCTGTCCAGTGGGGAACCTACTTTCCTTCTCCCACTCCCCCTGCTTGTGTTCCTGCTCTCACTGTCTCTCTCTCTCTCTGTCAAATAAATAAAATCTTAAAAAAGAGAGAGAGAGAGAGATTAAAAGTGAACATATAGGGGCGCCTGGGTGGTTCAGTGGGTTAAAGCCTCTGCTTTCGGCTCAGGTCATGATCCCAGGGTTCTGGGATCGAGCCCCGCATCGGGCTCTCTGCTCAGCGGGGAGCCTGCTTCCACCTCTCTCTCTTTCTCTCTCTGCCTGCCTCTCTGCCTACTTGTGTTCTCTCTCTGTGTGTGAAATAAATAAATAATGTAAAAAAAAAAAAGTGAACATTTGGATAAAATGACAAACTATGACCACTCTAGAAAAGAAATAGACTGGGTATGGGGATTCAGAGTAACAGCAGGAGAGGCCTTTCAGAGGTAATGGTATTTGAGCTAAGACTTAAAGACTTAAATGGAAAGCATTCCAGACATGGGAACAGTATGTGCAAGGGTCCTGAGGTTAGAAAGAGCACAGGACATTAGGTAAATGGAAAAACGTCCCATGTGCTGGAATGTAGTCAGTGGGGGGTGAGAATGGGAGAGGTTATCAGGTACCAAATCCTGCTGACCCCATGGGCTTTGGGAGGAAATTTGGATACCATTCAAAAGATTTTAAACAGTTTGCAGCATGACTTGAGTTAGCTTTACAAAGGATCCCTTTGGGGAACAGGCAGAGAATAGATGATAGGGCAGAGGTTGTGGTCTTTCTCTGCGAAAGTCCAGATTGTAAATATTTTTGGCCTGTGGGGCCCTGTCATCCCTGCCGTGACTAATTAGCTCTGCTCCTATAGAGCACGAAGCAGCCAGAAGCAATTCGTAAGCAACCACATAAGAGCTGTGTTCCAATAAAACTTTATGAAAACAGGCAGCAGCTATACTAGCCTCTAGGCAGTGGTTTCCCGATTCCCCTTGCAGGGGGACAAAAGTGGAAATGAGAAGAGCACTGTGGCCCTGAGCAAGTCACCTAAGCTCTCCCAGCCTGTTTTCTCCTCGTTGGAATGGACGCACCTTATCTCACAGAAACACTGCGAAATCGCTGAGTCTTACCAGAGATAAAGTGCTGAGGGCAGAGCCCTGGCTCATGGGAGGTGCTGGTCATCTGCTCGTAGCGGCCCTATTATTACATCGATCCAGTATGAGTGTGTTTATAAAGCACAGGCTCTAAAACGTGGAGTTAGTAGAGTTCACCAAGTGCTGGCACTGGGGTGCTTAGTGGCTGATTGAAATGTCTGTGCACGCAGTTGGAAGACGGCTGCGGTGGCAGTGACTGGGGCCTCCTCTCAGGTAAAGCCCACAGGCCTCCTGCAGAGCTGGCTCTCTCTCCTTCAGTGTGGCATCAGTCACCTCCTGCCACGGCTGAGATGGTCTCTGAAGACAGCTATCCTCCTGTCTCCCTCTTCCTCCTTTGGGGAGACACCCTTGCAACTGCCCCTGCCCTGCCCCCCTGGGCTGGAGAGGGGGCTTAATGAGTCCTTGTTTGCACCTTCCCATTGCTTTCCTCCCTGTCTCCTGGGAAATTTGTCGATTTCCATTTCTGGTAGCTTGGGAGGAGGTAATGTAGAGAGAAGGGCAAAGGGTATGTTTTTCTTGAAAAGTCCTGGCTGAGGAAGGGAGAAGATGATACAGAGCAGTGGAAAGGGTATCAGAGCACATCTGTGTTCACCTTCTGGCCAGTGTGGAGGGGACTGTCTGGGCAGGAAGGCTAACTCAGGACCTTTCCTGCCATGTCGTCGGGGTGACTGTCATGGGCACTAGGCTCTGAAAGCAGGGACTTCAGGGAAGGGGAGAGGCTTCCGGAGGCTGGGTCGTGAAACCTGGAGAGCCAGAAGCCAGAGGGATGCTCAGAGAAGCCGGGAACATGGCCTGGACCTCAAGGCCAGAAACTGGTGGTCCAGAATCCAGAGAGAGAGAAGGAAAGGTCTTCATCAACAGATATGTCCTGAGCTCCAGCGATGAGCCGGGCATTTGTATGGCACCGATGACACGGTGCCAAGTGAAATAGGCACCCTCCTTGCTCTCACGGTGCCCCTATTCTGTTGTGAAACCTCAGAATGCCTGGGGCCAACAGAAACTATTTTTATTCTTCTGGTTATTTCCTAGGGTGAGTCACACAGCTGCCCGCAATTACCCCATCATCAACCAGGAGAAGGCAGAGGGCAGGGCCTGAAGGCCTGGTGCCCACATAAGGAAACTTCACGAGGCTGACAGCCATCATCGAGCCAAACCCTTAATGTAGGAGGGTCAGACCCACTTGGGTTCAGATCCTTAGCTTTTGTCATTTACTGGCTGTGCAACCCTGGGCAAGTCACCCCGCCTTTCTGAACTTGAACCATTTGTTCTTTTTGTTATTGTAGATGTGGAGGATATGACAGTGAATGAGGCAGACAAAAATCCTGGTCTTTGTTTGTTTATTTAAGATTTTATTTATTTATTTGTCAGAGAGAGAGAGAGAGGCAGAGGGAGAAGCAGGCTCCTGCTGAGCAGAGAGCCGGATGTGGAACTCCATCCCAGGACTCCAGGATCATGACCTGAGCTGAATCAGTCACTTAACCGACTGAGCCACCCAGGCACCCCTCTTTGTGCAGTTTAAAAATCAGGGGAGACAGAAAATAAACAAATAACCCACATTGCTAATACACCAAGTGGTGATGAGTGGAATGGAGAAAAATTTTGTAAAATGGGACAACGATTGTCCCTGCTGGGAGCCCTGCAGCATCAGGGAGCGGGGAGCCCAGCAGCCCTCTCCCAGGCCAGGGACTGGCCGAGAGCCTGGCCAAAGCCTAAAGGATCCTCTGCCAGTGTTCCTGGGCCTCAGGAATCTGGGTCTTCCTTCTGTCCTCCCCGCCAAGCATGGGCTGAGGTCACCCTCGCCAGGCCTGCACCCCCAGGACTCTAGCCCCACTAGGATCTGGGGTGGCCCCAGAAGCTCATTGTCTCCAGCCTCCAGGCCTTTGCGAGGGCCTTGCCTCTGTCGGGAGCCCCCGAGCTGGTGCAGTCTGTCTCCCTGCTTAGCACTAGAAGTCTCTGATGCCTTCTGTTCCTTCCTCCTTCCCTCACTGGTTCTCCTTTGGGGGGGGGGTCCCCTTTTCTGCCTTCTCCCACACCTCCGCTTAGCCCTTAGCACACCCTTTGTATTTAAATGCTTGTTTCCTTCTTTGCTTTACCCAGTAAGAGTAAGACAAATAGTTCCTATGAATTGAGCCCTTAATGTGTGCCGGGTGGGGTCATTATGGAGAGCTGGGGAGGCCACGACTGATCACTGAGGCCCCGGGAGCTGTGCGAGGTGACTGCAACTATGCTAAGGGCTTGTTGACTCTTCCCAGGGACCCTGTGTAGTAGGTCCTTCCTTCTGTTTTGCGATGAGGAAGCAGCTGTGGGACCGAAGAGAGAAATTTTCCGCTCCCTGAGCCTTACATTTTTTTTTTTAAGTTTTATTTATTTGCGAGAGAGTGAGAGATAGCGTAAGAGGGGAGAAGGTCAGAGGGAGTAGCAGACTCCCTGTGGAGCTGGGAGCCCGATGTGGGACTCAATCCCGGGACTCCGGGATCATGACCCAAGCGCCGAAGGCAGTTGCTTAATGAACTGAGCCACTCAGACGCCCCAGAGCCTTACATTTTTAAAGCATTTACTAAGCATTTTGTCAAAACTTCACCACCATCCTGTGAGTTGGTGATATAGTCATCCCCATTTTACAGAGGGGAAAACTGAGGCTCCAAGCAGAGATGTCACTGGCCCAAGGTCACAGATCCAGTAACTGGCTGATCTGGGATTCGCACGCAGTTGTGTTTGAAGTCTCGAACCTCAGGAAGGAATGAATGAGGAAGGAAGGAGTTAGGAGGCCACTTTCTGTTCTTCAGCTGTGACCTTGGTGAGGCTTCATTACTTGGTTTTAATTTGCAGCTACGGGTAGCTGTGAAGGTCAAATGAGCTCACATCCTCAGCAGCTCTTTGAGAACAGGGTGACTGTGTTAGAGCAGAAGGGATTTTTCTGGGCTCATACCTGGGTTCTCAGCCTCCTGGGGAAATCCTGCCCTGGGTCAGAGGAGAGCCTGGTCTTTCCTCCCTGGAGGGCCTGAGACCCTGGGTCTTCCTGGAAGAGGCCCCTGCACCACCCAGGGCCTCCTCATGACAACTGGGTCCTTGGCTCTTCCCAGGGGAACCCCAGAGAATTTCCTCCTGTTTTTACCTCCCTGTCCCTGGGGGCCAGGCCCCAGTGGCTCTGGAGTCAAGAGCAGCCAAAGCCCCCAGAGAGTCTGTGAAATCCTTGGTGGGGGGGCGGTGGCATTTCAGGGCGGCTGGAGACAGCCTAGCCGGGTTCAGAGAAGGAGCTGTTGGCAGATGCCCAGTTGTCTTCCGCCACTTGGGTTGAGCTGCGTGGCTTCCCAGGTGTATCTGCCTGGAAGATCTTTAGGAATCCTCACATACCCCCGGGTGCCAGGCACTGAGTTGAGGTCTTTGTCTGGATTCTGTTTTCTCCCCTCTCTGGAGAGGCTTAGAGAGTAAGAGCCATTATTGATATTGTTCACATTTGTGGGTGAGGAAACCACACATACAGCAGGCGGTAGAGGCATCTGAGTTCGGCCAAATGCCTTCCTGTGAGAAATACTTTTAACCGATGAGGAGACTGAGGCTCAGGAGACTGAGCGTCTTGCCCAAAGTCCTCAACTCTGCCCCTGAAAATTGGCTGCCCAGTGCCTGCTGGGGCACATAAGAGAGGGCTGGAGTTCACCATTTTCCTGGGTTCTGTTGGGGAGGTCCCGGGGTGCAAGGTTTTTGGGAAATGCCCTGGGCCCTGAGGTCTGTGGGCCTCTGTTTCCTCAGCTATAAAATGGAGGAAGTAAGAGAGGTGTGCCTGACAGGCACACTGCTCCTTCCTCAGGCTTCCCCGGCTCCGCATTACAAGGCCTGAATTTTCCAGGGCAGAGTTTGGTCCCAGTCCAAGCCCCCTAACCAGCCCTCCCACCCCCACCTGGCTTTCCTCCCGCCCCTCCCCCACAGCAGGCTCCTATAACCAGCGTCCTGCCGGTGAGTTATTGGCTCAATATTTTCATAGGCTCCCCCAGCTCCCTTCCCCCCTTCCTCATTCCCACCAAATAAAGGAGCTATAAGACTAGAGCCAAAAACATAGCTCAGAAAATGTGGGCCAATGACCCAGCCCCTGCAAGGGTGAGGTGGAGAACTTTCCATCTGGGCCTAGCCCTGGGCAGGGCCTATTCCCGGTCTCCCTCTGGCGACTCCTGCCTCCCTCTTCCCGCCCCCACCTTCCACAGAAGCCGCTCTGTCCCTCGGGCTGGGCTCGCTCCCTGCAGGGCCCCTCATGTTCTGGGACAGGTAGGGGCTGTGTTTACAGGCAGAGGCAGTTGGCCAGGAAAGTCAGTCAGTCGGTCTGTCATGGTCTCACAGTCAGACTGTGACACGCAGCCAGGGCCACACGGCGAGGCAGGGCCTCTCACGACACACGTCAGCCAGTCGTCCGGCCGGCCTCCACCAGTCAGCTAGTCGGGCGGTCAGCCACTGACTCACGGTCGGACTCAGTTACACCCAGTCACAGCGGTTCACACCAGGGGTCACAGTCACAGCCAGCCTGTCAGCCCGCAGGCCCAGCTCAGCCAATCAGTTGTTCGTTGTCTCAGTGTCAGACTCCGTCACACAGGGCTGTGCGGTCAGACACGCTCGCTCACGTGGTGGTCACTCAGTCACGGTCAGCCGGTCTCCCCGACCTGGCCCATCCCCATGTGTCGGCCAACTGGCCGGTCGAGGCAGGGTCAGTCAGCGCTCCCTCAAATAGCCACGCGGTCCCCTAGTAGTCGTCTGCCACCCAACAGCCAATCAAAATCAGTCAGCCAGTCAGCATAGGAAGGTGTTTCAGTTGGAAGGGTGGTGTCTCACAGCGAGACTCCATGACCATCGGGCAGGTGGTCGTCAGGCGGTCTGCGGTGGTCAAGGCAGCCAGACGCTTGATTTTCAAGGGCTAAGGCACACAGTCGGGTCACCCAGCCAGAGCAGTCCATTGGGCATAGTCAGTTTCTGCCTGTTGGTCAGTCACATTAGTCACTGGCAGCTCCAGTCTGTGGCCTGGTCAGTCACAGCCACAAAGGAGCAGCAGCCGGCCAGCCGGTTGAGAGTCAAGCATGCACTAAAGGCCCTCAGTCAAGGCTCTGGGGTCGCTGTCAGACACCCAGTCATCCAGTCAGTCTGAAGGAGGCAGCCATGCCCCCAGCCGGCTAATGTCATTCAGGCAAGATCATTACTTAAGGCTCCTGGTCACCCAGTTATCCAGTCAGTTTGAATTGGGCAGCCAACAAGTCAACTACCCGCCAAGCTTATTGTTATCAACCAGTTAGCCACTCAGACTTGTAGCTGGTGAGTCAGTCTCCCGGCCAACCAGTCACCTAACCCGTCAAGCTCAATCCATCCACCTAGTTTCAGTCAACGAGTCAGTCCTAGTTAGTCTCAGGGTCCCACAGTCTGAGGCCCCGTCAAGCCCTATGACAACCAGCCAGCTACCACCATCCCTCATCTAACCTCATCAACACCAAAACAAAGGCTGCCCTCCTTTTTTTTTTTTTTTTAAGATTTTATTTATTTATTGGACAGAGACAGAGAAAGTAGGGAGAGCAGCAGAGGGAGAGGGAGAAGCAGGCTCTCCATGGAGCTGGGAGCCCGATGTGGGGCTTGATCCCAGGACCCTGGGATCATGACCTGAGCCGAAGGTGGACACTTAACTGACTGAGCCACCCATGCGCCCCTGCAAAGGCTGCCTTCTTATGGAACCAAATGAATCATTAGTGAATCCCAGACAAATCCTTAAATCAAACTAGAAAGATGCTGTATCCCCCTATAGCAATGTCCAGAAGTAGAGGTCCCAAATCAGCCTCTTGCTCCTGGTTCTTCAGGAAGGATGGGTGTGGGGTAGGAAATAAGAGGATGTGTGACTCTGATAGAACCCGCTGGTCACCCAGAGAAGCCACCGGCCAGGGAGACAGGGGAAGAGATCTTGGCCAGCTTTCTACCCCCAACCACCTTGATGGTCCATGAGGCTTTCCTCAGAGCAGGGACCCCTGTGCTCTTCCCAGTGGAAGGGGACAGGGGACAGTGAGAGCAGGAGATGCCCCTGACATTGCTGGTGTCCTCCTTTTCCTCCCTCCCCTTCCCCGTTCCCTCCCCCCTTTGCTCCCTCGCTCCATCCTCCGTCATTAGCTCCCACCTGCTCTGCTCAGATAAATGCCTAACCCCCCCAATCTGCTCATATTCTGCCCCTGACATCCCATTGTGCCAGTCACCTTCCACACACACACACACACACACACGCACACACCCATGCACACACACATGCCCTACTTCTTGGCTTGCCTCCTCATTTCAGAACATCCTGTTCCAAGCCGCCTGGGAGAAAACACTGGGCCCCCTCTGTGCCCTGGCCCCTCGCCTCCGCTCTCTGGATCCTGCCTGCCCAGCACACATGCCCCAGCCGGATCCCCGTCCTGGCTTGAGCATCAGTGACCTGGACGTCGTCGCAGGCTTTTCCCGCTGCGACCCCTCCTCCTCCAAGCCAGAGGAGGGGAATGTCAAGGAAAAGCCTGGAAGGGAGGTGTCTCGCTCGCTGAATTCCTATGCTTGGGCCTGGGGCTTTCCCCACAGCCAGGCAGCGTTCCTCAGGGGTTCTGTTCCCTGGTCCAGCAGGGTCAGCCAGGATTTTGAAGCCTGAGGGGAGAACATTCATCTCAGAGAGACTGAGGCTGCTTGCCACTGAAATGAAGTGTGCTTTTGGCAGGGAGCACTCTCTGGACCCCTTCTGGCCCCTGAGCTCAACTGCTTATTAGCCTTGTGACAGTAGGGGCATATTAGGTGTTTAGAGCAGACCCCCCCTCCTACGGTCTGCGTGAGAATGAAATTAAGAAAGTATGGGAGGGGTTCAAGGCAGCATTCCTGGGACCACCAACCTGGGGCTGAGTTTTTCCAAGCAGGCAGAATGATGGCCCAGGCCAAAGGGGCTCCTAGAAGCTTCTTCCCATGCGCCTCTCTCCACCTGGTTCCAGTCACCTGTGCTCTCTCACAGCTTCTAGTCACTGAAGGCTCCCAGCGGGCCCCGCGCTGGTATGTGCGCTGTGGGCGTTTCACTCCGCACCCTTACAGGAAGCCATGAAGTCCGTGCTGTGGCTATGCCCATTTTACAGGTACAGAAACGGAGGTCCCGGGAGTTGGAGTCATTTGCCCAGAGCCGCAGGTAATGAGGGGCAGAGCCAGAACCTGTGGACTCCTAAGGCCCACGGGATGATATATGACGCCTCCCCTTGGACTGAAAGCCGCGTGTCCGTCCTCCCCGGCACCCCCATGCCCTGCCCCCCAGCCTCTTGCTCTGGTCTCTCCCCTTCAGAAATACTTCATGCCTTTAGCCCCCTTTTCTTCCTGGCTCCCCTATCGCCATGAACTTCTTGCTCCCTCTCTCTGGGGCCCTGCTGCTCTCTGCTTGATGTCCCTCAATATTCTTCGTTCTTTCAAAATTGGACTTCCAGATATAAGGTGGGCAAAGTCCCCTGAAATAAAGATGACACACCACAGCACTCCTTGCTGCCAGGTGGGGCCAGAGACCTAAACTGGGGCTGATGGGGCCTAACCTCACTCTTTGCCTGGAGCATTCCCTCTCGGTGACCACGTGACCCGGAAGAAGCTGCCCTTCAGAGGGCCCCGGGCTCCTTCGTCTGGGGCTCGGTGAGTCGCTGGCGGGGCTGTGTCAGGGGAGCCCCTGGGGGAGGGTGCAGCCCCCCTGCACCCCACGCTCACACACCTCTGGGTGAGGGCCAGAGGTGTAGACTGGGGTTTCTGCCTCTACTTACCATGGCAGAAGGCAGAAACCGGTTAGGGCACTGGGGCGGGGTTAGGGGGCTGGGTCCTCAGGGCTACTGGATCTCAGGGCCCTGCCCCATGCCCTGCACTGCGGAGGGTGGAGGGTAGTGTGGGGTGCAGCATGACCCTGAGCTGTGCGGCCTGGGACCCCAAGGCTGCGTGTCCCGGGGCCTGTGGCTGTCCCTCTCTTCCTCTGCAATGTGCTTCCCTCCCACCCTCCTCTCCTCCTTCCATTCTTTTCCCTCTCCCCTCCTCTCAACTGCCCCCTTCTCTTCTCCCTTCTTCCCTAGGCCTGTTCTCCTCCCCTCCCCCTCCCTTCCCCCCAGTCTCCTCTCCCCTCCCCTCCTTCCCTACTCTCCTCCTCCTCCCCTTCCCTCCCTCCTCCCATCCCCCCAGGTCTCCTGCTCTCTGTAGCTCTTTCATCTCCTCCTCATCATATTCGCCTTCAAGCCTCTCTTTTCCTCTCTCCTGCTTTCAGTCTGTAATTTTCCCTTTGTCTGTTTCTCTGACTCTCCTTCGATTTCTTTTCTTCCTCCTCTGGTGATTCTGCAGCCCTGAATTCAGTTTTGGAAAAGCTGCACGGTGTCTGCATATTCTCCAAGGTCTCATTCTCAGCCTGACTCCGAGCCCTAGTCCTGAGGGCTAGTGGGACTGGCTGGACCATCTCAGCCCCATGGGGCCACCCCACCTTTTTGCTACAGTGTTTGCCCCCAGAATAGAAATTCTAGGCCCCTCTGGCCTTTCCCCACACTTCAGTCCTTTGCCCCCTCCCAGGGCTGCTCCCTCTCAGGCAAGGGGCGGGGGGAGGGGGGGCTGGCCTGGGTTCTGATCAGGGGCCCTCCTTAGGGACAGCCTCCGTCCATGATCATCTGGTCCACCCTAGCTGCCTCCCTGGTGGTGCGCTGAGAGCCTTCAGACTCCAGCCCCTTCCTAGGAAATCATTCCTCTTTATTCCCTGTGGAAACCCAGCCTAATCTAGATTTCATGGCAGTGAGGGGAGAGGCTGTCTCCAAGCCCTGCCATAACCCCAGAGGGCCTGGCCACCTCCCGGGGGCCTGCTGCGAACAAGGCACAGCCAGCCCTCTGTCCTGATTCTTTTCCAGCAGCAAAGACAAAACAAACACACACAAACAGAAGTCTGAGTTAAACTCCTCCCCTGTCTCCCCCTGCCTTCCTTCTGCTCCTCCGAGGCATACTCTGGACCCCTGCAAAGCAAGACTCCAGTTCCTGCCTGAGGAGTGGCACAAGGGAAGGGGGTTTCAGCAGGACCATTTGGGGGAGAACCCCGTCAACCCCGCCAATCAAGGCTGGCTCCCATCAGGTTGACCACTCAGTCTCCTAGCCTCTCAGGACAGTTACCAGCAGGAGAATCTTAGGGTTGAAAGACCTCATAAGCTTCTTAGAAAGATTGCCGGGTCTTCTGGGGGAGTGGTTGGGTGCTGGGTTCACTTTGCCGCAGTCACAGCCCTGCAGCCGGCTCCTGACGCGAAGCCTCTCCTTGGTCTTGCAGTTCCCTGATCTGGTGTTTGTGGGTGACATCTGTTCATCCAGGACTGGTGAGCACCTGTGGGGGCACTGGGGGAGGCAGGAGGCCGTCAGGAGACTGGAGGGGGCACGGGGTGACGGTGGCGGCCCAGGGAGACTTGGGAAATTCTGGTTTAGCTGAGGAATTGGAATCTGAAAGAAATGTTGGGGAAGACTTTGGGAGATGCAAAGAAGATTTTGGGGGGCATGGTGGTGGTAGGAGAAAGGTTTCTGACATCCAAATTGCCACAACCAGTGGGGCCTTTCTTCGATGACAGGGATTTTTTTTTTTTTTTTTTTTTTTTGATGACAGGGATCTTAATAATGACTCCACATGCTGGCTCCCTGGGGGTGGGAGGGGACACCTTAATTGGAAGCCTTCCCATTGGCAGAAAGGACCTGAGGATCCCACCCAGTGCCTCCTGAGATAGGGCCACCCTGTAGGGGAGATCTCAGGAAGCCACCCTCAGAGGGCCTCCCCAAACACCCCCCTTCCCCCCACCCCCAGCAAGAGCTCTGTGGAGGCCTTTCTTTATTTGGATTCGCACTTGGCAGTGAGGACACCTTCTGAGGGGCCCGCAGGGTGGAAGTCAGCCGCAGTGGAAGCCCTTAATTCCCAGACCTGAGGGGGCTTTGCAAAGACAGCGCCTCTCCCGCCGAGCACAAACCCACCATTTCCCTCACTTCCAGGCTCCAAGGGGGAGGGCCAGGCCCAGTGTGAAATACTCTTAGAGGAATCCTGCTGAGGTGACAAGAATCAGAAGAAAAAGGCAGATGGCTCCCCACTGCCCTCGGGATAACATCCAAATGGCCTGCCTGCTGGATTAACAAAGGCCATCCTCTTCCTGCCTCCGGGCCCTTGCTACATGCCTGCCCATGCCAGCCAGGAGAGCATCTTCTGCCTTTAGGGCAGGTCTCCTGGCATCCCAAGCTGCCCCTCTACAGAGAACACCCTTGCCTCCTTCACCTCTTGGCTAACTCCTCTACATCCTTCAGGACTTAGATGCCACTTCCTTCAGGAAGCCTTCCCAGAATGCCTCAGGGGAGAGGCAGTAGAACATAATTAGAATTCAGGCACACTTGGAGTAGACTCCCACTTCCGAGCTGTTACCAGTTGCCTAGGGCTCCAGTAACTACCACACACTTGGTGTCTCAAACTGTTGAAATTTATTGTTGCCTAGTTCTGGAAGCTAGATGTCTGAAATCAAAGTGTCGCAGAGTTGACTCTGTCTGAGGGCCATAAAGGAGAATCTGTTCCAGGCTTTTCTCCTACATTGTGGTAGCCTCAGGCATTTCTTGGCTTGGAGATGACATTCTCCACATGGTCTTTTCTCTGTGTGATCTATGGCCAAAATTTCCTTTTATTAAAAAAATAAGGACACTGGTCATATTGCATGAGTGCCCACCCTAATGACCTCATCTCAACCTGATTACCTCTACTGAAAACCCTCTCCCCAAATGGGGTCACATTTTGAAGTATGGGGCTGGCAGGTGGGGTGGGGGAGGTTACACTTCAACTTCTCTTTTTGGAGAGATAACACTTCAGCCCATAACATTTGTGACCTGGAGTGTGTTGCTGAGTTTCTCTGAGCCCTGATGTCCTCATTTATTAAATGAAGATTGTAGAGGGTGCCTGGGGGGCTGGGTCAGTTAAACGTCTGCCTTCAGCACCAGTCATGATCCCAGGGTCCTGGGATGGAGAACCATGTCAGGCTCTCTATCAGCGGGGAGTCTTCTCCCCCCTTCCTCAAATGGATAAATCTCTAAAAAACAAAAAACAAAAAAACAAAAAACCCCACAGATTGTGAAAGGAAGAATTGCCCCAGGACACTGAGGACTTTGGTTCAGGCTTAGGTCCACAGACCAGTGCTGTGACCTCAGGCGAGTCCCCTAACCTTTCTGAATCTCTTTTCTTCTGCTGCAAACAAAACACACCCAAGCTTAGTGCCTTAAAACAAAAACCATCATCTATTTTGTTCATGGATCTGTGATCTGGACAGGGCTGGGTGGGGAGAGTTTTCCTCAGCTCCATGTGACAAATGCCTTGGCCAGGGCTGGAGGGGGTACGTCTGAGCTGACTCAGTCACATGGCCAGCAATGCATGCTGCCTGGTTGCTGGGAGCTCAGCCGGGGCTGCCTACTGAACCTTCTGGTTCTTCTCAGTGGGAATCTGTCCACGGGGCTCATTGGGCTTCCTCCCAGCATGGTGGCTTCGTTCAAACAGCAAGTGTCGCCAAAGAGCCAGGACAGATGAATTGTCTTTCCTGACCCAGCCTTGGAAGTCCTACAGTGTCACTTCTGCAGAAGCCACTGCCTACCCAGACTCTAGAGTTCTAGAGGTGAGGATATGGACTCAGCTTTTTTTTTTTTAGATTTTGTTTTTAAGTTATCTCTATACCCAGTGTGGGGCTCAAAGTCATAGCCCTGAGATCAAGAGTCACGTGCTCTACCGACAGAGCCAGTCAGGCACCCCCAGACTCTACTTCTCGATGGGAGAAGGGTCAAGATCCATTGTAAGCAGTGTGTACAGACTAGAGATACTGCTGGGGTCATGTGTGAAAGGGACAGTTGACCACCATTCATCATGCCCTGCCCCTCCAAGGCTCCCACTTAGGCTGACAATGAGCTGAGGGCCTTGGACATAGAATCTCATTAAATCCTTACAACAACCCCATACTTCTGATTAGTATCTCATTTCACAGAGGATGACATTGAGGTCCAGAGAGGCTACTTGCCCAAGGCCACCTACCTAGACAGACTCTCCTTGCCTCTGGGGCCTTCGACAGCTCAGGGGGACATCACCAGTCTCTGCTGTTCCAAAGCTCCTGCCCACCTCCCTCCCCTTTCCCCACTGGATGGTCCCTGATTTGGAGGCTTGCCTGTGTTCTTGGCCTTGTGAATTCGACCTCTTAGGCCTCAGTCTTCTCTTGTGAAAGAGGGCCCAGCTAGTAAGTGGAGTGAGGCAGGTGTAATCCTCTGAACCAGTTGGAAGCGTGGCACCTGGTGGCTGGAAGAGGGTCTTGTGGACTGAGAGCGCTGTTTCCATGGGAAAGGCATCTGGGATTCAGCCCACTGCTTCTGAGACACTTCTAGAACACAGCTGGAAATGGCCTCCCCGCAACACGTTCACCTGTGTCTTTAGATACAGCAACTGGGGCCAGGTCTGGATTCTGGAAGTCCTAAGGCATCAGGTTATTATCACAGTACAAAGAACTACCCTCACCACCACCCCGTTCTAGACACAAGGCGTCTGGGGCTCAGAGAGGTGAACTGACTTGCCTGAGGTCGCAGAGCAGGTAAAGGGAGAGGAGTAGAGAATTGACTCTGGGGCCCGAGTCCTTTTGGCCTGAGCTCCTCCACTTGTAGCTGACTCCATAGATGTTGGGTGAATGTCAGGGCCACTTGGCTGGTGTGGGGGCAGCAGGGAAGGTGGGCTATTGTGTAGCATGGCAGTTAGGTCAAGGTTCGGCAAATTCAGGATTCCCACAGACCTTGCTGGGATCCTGGCTTTGCTGCTTCCTTGTCAGGTCACCTTGGAAAAACCCTTGGCCTCCCTGAAGGTTCAATTCCCTGTCTGAAAAAGGAGGTGACGAATAACCACTTTACTGGGTCATTGTCTGTATGGTAGAAGAGATGCTCATGGAGGGTCTTTGCTCAGGGTCTGGCACAGGGGACACTCTTGGTAAAGTTTCTGGGTTTATTTGTATCCCTTGCCTCCCAGACATGTGAGGTAGGACCAGCGTCAGAGGCTGAGCCAACAGAGGTGCTCCATGAATGTTTTCTAACTGAATGACAATTCCCAATTTCTAGAGGCTTATGGGAAGTAACTTTCATGCTCCTAAAACGGCAGACATTCTGTAGCATGAATGAATGAATATTTTCTGTGGTGAGGCTGGCTTCCTCAGAAGCAGACTCTGAGGGTTTGAGGGGAGCCCCAGAAACACTGGCAGAGGTGTTGGGAAATGAGATAGGGAAGGGAAAGCAGCCAAGAGAGGACACAGTACTGAGTAGGTTGTTGCCATGGGCAACCGGCCTCGGTGCTGGCGGGTCCCCAGGGAGACGGTGTGGAACACACCTCAGAACTGTCCCACTTGAGTGCAAGGCGGCGGGCATTTGATCCCTACCTCCCCACTGCCATTGTTTGAGGCTGCTCCTGGGGGGCATGGACTGCATATTCTCCGGGTGGCCAGGCTTGCTCCTGAGACCAGGGCTTCCCATGGATGGAGGGTCCCACGTGCTTGCCTGAGAAGCCTTTGGATGTCAGCAGAACTGAGGGCCCCAGGGGCATAGGTGAGGCAGCAGCTGATGCAGCTAACTCGGTCTGGGTTCCCTGATCCTGGGTGTCCTTCAAAGGCCAATATGATTCTCTGCACTGTCTGGTCCCCCTGCGGACATCCTGTCCTCCCCTCTGAAGACCAGGTCTTTCCCAAAGGAAGATGGGTTTGTCTTAAGCAATCCTTCTGCCACCGCACCGTCTCGAGCGTTTTCTCCTCACTGCCTCTATAGTAGGACGTCCTGGCTGAGGCTCTGAACAGTGGGGGCTGCCTGGGAAATTGGTGCGCTGGTGTGAGAGGAGCTGGTTTGCATGCGGACGATTAAAACATGTTTTGGCCAAAGGAGTAAGGAGGAGGTTCCCTGCGTGGGTGTCCGGAGGTTGGGGATGAGGCCATGGGCCTGTTGCTTGCCCAGCCTGTGTTTCCCCGTGACCCCACATCAGGCTCAGAGTCCTTGGGATGAAGGGGCTGCAGTGGGAACTGAGGTGACCCTTCTGTGTGAGATGAGGGGTCATGCTCCCTGCTCAGGGCAGGACGGGGTCTGGCGTTCATCCTGGACTTGTGGTTAGGCTTGGGTTCTCATCCTGCCTGTGTTGCTCTCTGGCTGTGACCTTGGACAAGTTACTGTCTTCTCCAAGCTCATTCTCCTGCATCCATAAATGGGGCAGATGAGGGAATAGGTTCAGAAAGGAGAAGCGGAATCCTACGAGCACACAGCCAGCAAGTGGCCCAGCTGGGACTGGAACGCACAGTCTGGGTGACTCCGGAATTTGGGTCTTCACTGTGAACACAATAAAAAAAAAGAAGTCCTCCTTTATTCTAAACAGGAGGAAGAAAACTAAACTGGGAAACTCATGCAGTGTGCAGATTAGAGGGGCACGTGAAGAGGGTAGGAGAATTCTCTAGTGGGACAGGTGGTGTAATTTTCTAGACCCTATGCAAAATGGAAATATAGGGCCCCTTGTTTAAGGATGACTGAGAATTTCAAGAGGGTAACAGCGCTTATTAAACTGACAGTGGGGCCCTTGAATTAAACTAAGTGTGGGCCTTGAATGATTGCTTGGGTGGCACGCCCATGAATTGGCCCTGTTTCCCTGCTTCCAACAGCTAGCAGGTACCGATAGGGTTCCCTCTGGCAGGATGGGTAAGGGGCAAGCTCCAGCGTCGAGTGACCTGGGTTCCAGTCCAAGAAGCCAGGCTTCCTAGCTAATGACCTCGCACAATTTCCTTAAGCCCTCTGAGCCTCAGTTTGCTCCTCCACAGAATGGGGTGGGGGTTTTCTTTACTAGGAGCATGGCCAGGCAGAAATAAAGCCATGGGATAAAATGTTGAGCACAGTGCCTAGCCCATCACAGGAACCAGCCATACCAGGAATGGGGGTGGCCGTGAGTCCCTCCTCCCACCCACTTCCCCAGGCACTGACCCCAGGGAAATGCCAGGTCCCTGCCTGGAATCTTGGAGGCTGCAGCCTCCCTGCTCTGGCAGCCCCTCCTCCCCTCCCAACACCCAGGCTTTTAATGAGTTTAGTATTTTCATCAAATCATTCTTCCTACAACACAGGGCTGGGGGAAGCTAAAAATAGCTCCCTGAGTCACATGATGGCTCCAAATGCGGAGGCTCCCAGCAAAGGTACAAGTGCGACTCCTTGTTTCCTAGGAAATGAGAGTCATTGTGATGCCTGACGCCAGGCCGCTGCCAACGCAGCCAGGGCAGCTCAGGGCGGCTCGCATAGGCACATTGTTTCCTGTGACAACCGTGCGTGTGTGTGTGTGTGTGTGTGTGTGTGTGTGTGTGTGTGAGACAGGCCAGGCAGAGGGGCTGGGGCGCAAAGGGAGGAGGGAGAGCCCCCAGAGCCTGCGGAATCCTGGCTGAGTGCCCTCAGATCTGAGCCAGAAGCTGTCCCTGGCCTTCGGCCTTCGGGAGTAGGCGGTCCCAAGGCAAGCGCTTCCTCACACCTGGACCCCAGTTCCCTGGGGAGCTGGCAGGGAATTGTTTTGCCAGTAGGAGAGCCGAGTTTTCTCTGGTACCTACCTTCCCTGCCCCTCTTTCCCCTTGTCAACAGCTTGTAACTCGAGGTGTTTCACTGTTTGGGGAGGGTCTAGCTGGTTCAGTCTGAAGAGTCCGTTGTAAGTTCAAGCACCGCGTTGGGTGTAGAGACAACTAAAAAAATAAATAAACTGTATTTTATTGTTAGGTAAGGAAAGCCAATCTGTTGACCCTCATTCCCCAGGGAAGCCTTACCAGGCTCCTCCCTACCCTCTCCCCAGCTACCAGTACAAAATAACCCCTCGCTCCCTAGATCAGGCTCAAGAACATTGTAGGCACCTGGAGGGCCTGTGAACTCACCGGATGTTGGGCATCACCCCCGAGTGTCTCATTCTGTGGGTCTGGAGTCTGGCCCCCCAATTCGCATTCCTGGTTCCCACCTGATGTTGATGCTGTGCTCCAGGGAACGAACTTTGAGAACCCTGTCCTAAATGCTGCAGTCCGTATTTTCCCCAGCCCCTCTTCTCCTTCCTTTTCCTCTCTCCCCACTTCTTGTAGCAACCCTAAATCACAGTCCCCCATGCCCCAGTCCCGCACACCGCAAGACTTTCTGGCCCCCGGGCCTCGGCTTTGGGTCGTGATGCCTGGAGCACCCTCCCTCCGCCTTCTCAGTGGCTAAGGGCCACGCAGGCTTTAAGTACGGAGAGCAACCACTTACTCACTGATCAGGAACCGTACATGCCTCCCTCTTCACGATTCTGCATGGTTAGCGCTGCTGTGCTCTTACGTCCATTCTCCGGGGAGAAAAGTGACACTTGACACTCAGGTGGCCAGTCACGAGAGCCTCAGAGCTGGGATCCAAGGCGGCCTGGATGTCAAGCCCACAGGTGAGTCACAGCTGCCCTGACTCCCTCAGGAAGCCTTGTTGGAGTCTTCCCGACTCGGTCCCGTAGACCTCGTTGGAGACTTCGTACCTGGGGGTGTCTGTCAGTGTGTTGACAGCCGTAGAGGGCAACCATGACGGTCGGTCGCTGGGCCTGTCTTCTCACTTGGACTTTTTGTTGCTGAAAGACGTGGGCTTTGTCTTCGTTATCACCAGATCTCAAATGACTGGAACAGGCTCTGGCATCAGTCAGCGCTCAATAAACGCTCGCTTGTTTGCTGACTGGCTGAATCGTGGTTGCTAACGTGTTTGTGGAGTAAGTGAATAAATGGCGTCTGTCTCACCACTGTTGAGTGAGTACGTAGACGGTTAGGAGCTCGTTGCTGAATAAATACAAGGTATTAAGTTCTCTACATGTTGCTGGAAGGAAGGAAGGAAGGAAGGAACAGTAGCTGCTAATAAATGTTGGCTGGAGAAATAAATGAGTACATAAATGGCGAGTGGTGCTAAGTGTCTGGATGAGGGGAAGGGTTGGGTTGGGGGTGGCTGGACGGCAGCTGGGGTGACTGGGTAGACTGGTGTAGAGATGGATGGACGTGGGAATAAATGGAAGGAGAGGTAGATGGATGGACAGATCAGTGTAAGGAGGGATGGACAGATGGAAAAATGGGTGGGTGGGTTGGTGGGCAGACAGACAGATAAGCAGCTTGGTGGATGTGTGGGAGGGACGCAAGGCCCACGGTTGGGCATTGTTAGCACGGGACGCTCTCGGTGGGACGTCACTTTTGCCAGACTCATGTCAGAGAGTGAGTTCTTGGTGGAACCCTGGGGCACACGGAGACTGCAGTCAGGAGGGCAGCCCCAGGGTCCTCCGGGCCATGACTTGGGAAGCCAGATGGATGATGCATCGTGAGCATTGCGACGGGGGCTCAGGGACTGTTTTAAATGTCAGGATGTCGCCCAGCTGTGAGATGGGGGCTTGACGTTTGTCATGTTCCCAAAGCACTCATTTTAAGGACTAATTATCTTCCCTCTTCTGACATGGCTCCTTGGGAGGGGAGCAGGGAGCTTGGCTGGAAGCCGAAGACTTCTGCTCCACAATTGCACACACTAACAAGCCAGAACAAATTAACCCCTACCTGCCAGGTGGGGAGTCGAACCGGGAAGGCCCATGTCCCAGGCCCAGCCAGGTGCTGCTCAGCTGGGAGCCCCTCTGGGCTGGCTGGCACCTGCAAGGAACCATCTAAACCAAACCCCTGGTGGATGTCTAAAGATCTGGGAAAAGCCAGGTTGTTGGCTTGAAAGTTATTTGAGTTTGATCTAAATGAAATGATCAATCATTTGTTTAAAAAAAAAAAAATACAGGACCTACTGGGGCGCCTGGGTGGCTTAGTTGGTTAAGCATCTGACTCTTGGTTTCAGCTCAAGGCATGATCTCAGGGTCCTGAGATGCCCAGCATGGAGTCTGCTTGGGGTTCTCTCTCCCTCAGCTCCTCCCACCTTGGTGCTTACTCTCAAACAAACATAAATCTAAAAAAAAAACCAACCCCGCCATACTTGCTATGTATGGAATATGGTATCAATGCTGTACCTGAATAATTTCACCCTTTGAGGCAGACTGTTATTATCATAATCTGCCCCATTTTACAGAAGGGGAAACCGAGGCACAGAGGTTATTACAGTAGTTTTAAAATGTGCCTGTAAATTCTTTGCTCCCCTCAAGAGATGGAGTCCAATCCCCTTCCCCTTGAATATAGGCTGGGTTAGGACCTCAGTTCTGGGGACTGGAATAGAACAGAGATGACCGTGTGATTTCTGAGACCAGATTGCAATGCTGGAGCCTCCTTCTGGTTCTGCCTCTTTTGAGACATGGACCTCTGGAGCCCTGCACCTCCATTAGAGAAGCTGGGGGGCCTCGAAGCCGCCATCCTGGAGAGGATTCCGAGGGCCCCCAGTAGCTCCAGCCGTTCTCGTTCTGGGAGCGTGAGCCTCCCCAGCCCTGGCAGCAGGCGCATGAGTAGGGAACCCTTGGAGCTGACCTCAGCCCCGGCCCCTGCCTTGACTGTAGGTGCACCGGTGACTCCGGGGGAGGGAAGGACTGCCCAGGGTAGCCCACACAGCACGTGCGGTAACACAGTGACTGCTATGAGGTTTGGGGTGGTTTGTTACCCAGCCATAACGGGAGTGATGGTGAAATCAAGTCCCTTACCTCCTGTCGCTAGAGAGTGGCAGAACCGGGATAGGAGCCAGACAGGCTGGCGGGGGAGCCACAAGCTTCAGGGGTGAGGTGCTCCGGTCCTGCCTTTCCAGTCTTCCCTGTATCATCTCCCCGGTGCATGGACAGGCAGGGCACTAGTCCCAGCCGTGTAGGTTTCCAGGAGGATTCAATGACACAGTTCTGGGAAAGCAATGCGTTCAGTGGTATGAATGTAAGAAATTCACCATTTCATTCACAGCAACACTGTCCTTGTAGATACGCAGCAGTAGTCCTTGCCAGTGTCTTCAAAGGGCTCTTGCTCCTGTATCCCGACTCTAACATGTCTGCAGGTGTATTTGGTGCTACTTTCTTTGGGTGCAGAGACCCACTGTGTCTCTCTCCCTCCTTCCATTCTCCTTACCCGGTCCACCCCAGCATCTCTGGCTGGCCTTGCTGGAGCGGCCTTGCGACTGATCTCCTCATGTCAGTCCCGGCTCCTTTGACTTCTGCTCAACACCACAGCCAGAGAGGTCCTGATAAAACTTGACCGATCACTTCTCGCCTCTGCCTAGGACTTTCTGAGAACAGCCCGTTTCTCTCAGCTTAGAAAATGAAGTCCTTTCAATGGACCACCAAGTTCTACACAATTTCCCCCATCAAATACCTCCTTGATTCATCTCCTGTGAGGCCCCCCGGCCCAATTTCCTCACCCCAGCCCCACGAGTTCCTTGTGGTTCCTAGACCAAGCCACCCTGGCACATCTTGTCTGGAGGTTCTTTCTGCTTGAATCGCAGGCGGCTCACATCGTCACTGTCACCTCTTTGGGGTCATGGCTGCAATGTCGCCTTCTTACTGAGGCCTCTCCTCACCACCTATTTAAAATGACAGCCCCCTTTGGGACCCTCCTTCTAGATTTTCTCCATGGCACCTTTCACCATCTTACACATGGGTATCTTTTCTTAATCTTTTTTTTTTTTCAAGATTTTATTTATTTATATGACAGAGATCACAAGGAGACAGAGAGGCAGGCAGAGAGAGAGAGGAAGGGAAGCAGGCTCCCTGCTAAGCAGAGAGCAGAGAGCCCCGATGCGGGGCTCGATCCCAGGACCCTGAGATCATGACCTGAGCTGAAGGCAGAGGCTTTAACCCACTGAGCCACCCAGGCGCCCCTTAATCTTTTTTTTTTAAACTCTTTCTTCCCCACTAGGATATAGGCACACGAGGACAGAGATTTTTATCTATGTTTGTCACTGCCATTGGAATAGTGCCTGGCACATAGTAGGTGCTCAATGCCTCCTTGTCCAATGAATGAGCGGCTGTTGACTGTTATGAGGGAGTCCAGGGAGGAAACTACGGTGCTATTCCAGGTAAGGTCAGACTGTGCCGCCGAGGTTGAGGGGCACTGTACTTAGGAAAGGGCTGTGCTGTCGAGTCTGCTGGTAGCCCCTGGTGTTCTGGCCTGTGCAGGGAGCCCCTGTCCCTGGAGACACAGTGGCAGACATGCCTTCGGAGGAAGGGAGATGGTGTTTTGGTGCCAGGTAAGGTGGAGGTGCTGTTGGATGGCCAGATGAGGTGTAGGTTAGCGGTGGCAGTGAGGAGGACAGGAGAGGTGGTGGCAAGTCTGGCATGAGAGAATCCTGGGAACCCCCAGGGAGCCGTGAGAGGAGGGCCCTTGGGGAGTGAACAGTGGGAGCGGAGTCCCTTACTCTAATGTCCACGGGGGTCAGGCGGGAGCACCAGGGAGCTGTGGGATCTGAGGCAAACGCAAGTGCCCAGAGCACCGCTGGGAGAAGATGCGGCCTTTCTGGGCTCCCGTGGGCTTATTGGCATGTGGGAGGATGGCTCTGGGCTTGTAAGAACATCTGGTTTCTTGAAGGAAGCCAGAAATCTGGGGTTTTATGTGACATTTCTTGGTGTCTTGAGGCCCTTTATTCAAGCTTTGCCCAAGGGTTATAGGGAACAAATAATCCACATCTGTGGGCTGGGATTCAGCCCCTGGCCATCTGTCGACAGCCTTGGGGGCAAAACAGCGAGGGAAAGGTCTGGGGGCAGAACCTCTGGGGAGAATGGAATCACGAGGGGCACTCTCTGGCCAAAGGCACAGAAGGTAGGAGTTCTCAGCAGGCAGTGTGTTGGAGCACTGAACGTCATCAAGGGGACCCTGGGTGTGAGACTGGAAACTTGATCTTCAGGGGATCACATGAGGGTTTTAACAGAGCAGGTCTGTGTAATGACACAGGCAGAAACCAGACTTCTCTGGGTGCGGCGCCGTCCCTCCCCGTCTAAAAGGTGTCCACTTTCCTTCCATGCAATCGCCAAGGGGAGAAAGATGGAAATTTCTTTGTTTTAGACCCAGGCTGCCCCTAGCAGAGAATGGGGCCTGGACGACGGAAGCCCCAGCCCCCTGGGAGGGAGACCGCACTCCTGACATCCGGTCCGGGCCCCCTGGGGTGTTCCGAATCTGAGATATTTTGAAATTGCTGCTGATGTCCAGAACAGAAGAGTGAGGGTCACTGCTCCCCCAGCCCCCCACCTCCCATTCCAGATGCACAGCCTGGGGGACACACCTCGGTCCCTGCACCTGCATGTGGCTGGGAAAGCCCAGAGCAGCCCCTCCCAGCAAGACTTCCCACGTCACCAAGGGTGCTCTCCATCCGGGCCGCTCCAAGTGGTCACCCTCGCCACATGTGACTGTCGCACACGCAGTGTGTGTGTAATGCGCCAGAGTGGCTGAATTTTAATTTAATTTAAAGTCATTGAACTTTCAGTAGCCTTATGGGGCTAGCGGCTGCCATACCGCACAGTGCTGGTCTAGGGGTTTGGAGGAGACGGTCGTGATTATAGAGACACTTGACTTCTTGCCTCCTTTCTCATCCCTCTCCCCAAAGGAGGGAACGCCAGCAGGGACCTGGGTTTCCTGGCGGGCAGGGCAGGCTCACTCACATGGGTGTGGCTTCCCCCTCTTGAGGGGCGGGTCCCGGTGGAGGCTGGGCCTACCTCCCGGCGCCCACGTGACGATCTTGGCTCTCCCCCGACTCCTCGTGGGCATCTCGGACACTCCAGTCTTATCAGGCCTAACAGACAGCCGGACGCGAGACCAGGGCTTGGCAGGCTAGGGGAGCTCACGTGGGTCGTGGGCCCGTCCTCAGGCTTCAGCTCAGTCACTGCTCAGGGCCTCTGGCTGCCTGGGCGGGAAGCCCAGCTCATAATAAAAGGGCCACTTTTAGTTTCCTTCCCTGATGGCTCGTGTGAGTTCTTCTCCCAGAGGGACTTTGTGGGACAGGAGGGTGTATGGCAGAGGGGAAGGAGCGTGACCCTGGTTTGGCAGGAGCCAAACATTCCTGAGTTCCTAGAACATTTGCCTCTAATAAGGTCTCAAGCCCCTAACTATGGTTATTTTAAAATCTTTCTTCTGGTATTCTCATTTGAAAAAACAAGAACTTCACATGTAATATATAAACATACAGTCTTTGTAAAAGATGAAAATGATTTAGAAGTTCTTTCTCAGGGTTAAAACGGACTATGGCCTTCCTCCCAGCCTTTCTCCCATATGTACACACACACACACACACACACACACACACACACACACACGGTGAGATGTTCTTCCCCCCAAAAGAATCCTGCTGTCCGTGATCCCTTGTTCCGTGACTTGGGGAATCTTTCCGTGCCTGTTGATGGAGATCGGCCACCTTCCTTGTTCACTGCCGCATAGTACCCCCCTCCCTATGAGTCGTGGTTTAGTTAACCACTGCCTGTTGGTGGACATTTGGGTTTTTCCGCTTGGTTTCAATAGCATCAACTGTGTTGCAGTGGGCATTTTGTCTGTACCTCCCTGTGCCTGAGCATGAGCCTAAATAGACACATACTTGGGGCAGAGAGTAGGGTAGGCTGGGTCATGGCTCAGCAAGTCTCCCCTCCTCCCCAGCTCCAGACCTCATGGGAGGCAGTAGGCCTCCGTCCCACTGTCAGGCTTGGCCCCGGGAATTGCTTCGCTGGGTGAGATGGGGGTGGGAGTTGAGTCACGGTGGCCAGCTGTGAGCTTGGGTCTTAAGAGGCCCGAATGTCTCCATTTGTCTCTCCTGTGCTTCTGTAATGAGAATCACATTCCCGGGGGGACCTGCTGGCCCCAGGAGGATGGGAGACACAGCCTGGAGCTCTGCCCAGCCATGCCAACCCCACCCGCCAGCCGCACTGCTGGCAGGTGAGCCAGAAAAGAAATGTTTGTTGTGGCGTGCCGCTGAAATTCCAAGGTTGTTACACAGGAAAAGTTGCCTGACACAGGGGTGAAAACTGGGAGGGCTTTAAATATCTATCAGAATGGTTAATGAAATGCCCTTTGACCCAGTGTTCGGCTTGCAGGTGTCTAGCTTACCGCAACACTCCCTATCAAGACACAAGAACAATGATATTTAGAGCAACTCCCTTTGTAACTCGCTTTGTAAGGGAGGGTGTCCTCCCTGTCCTCTTTGATGGATGGGGCTGTCCAGGCATGGAGCTGTGGAATCACTTAGCGGCTCTCACAGCGTGCCCGGAGAGGGGGGCTGCCGGGAGACCTCCCCGCCACTCAGAGAGACAGCTCCGGACATCACCAGCCCCCATGGCTGCACGTGTGTGGGCACCACCCGGCCCGGCTGCAGCCACGGATCGCTGACTCGAGAGCTTTCCAGTGTTATCATCTCGGGAGCGTTCGCCCAGCAGGACCTGCAGCCCCCACACAAGGAACTTCCAGTTCCTAGAGGGCTACGGCGGGGTCCAGGGTGGCGGGGGGTGGACCAAGATTGGCTGGGAAAACTCCTGAGATAGAATGCCTGGGGAAAGAGGAATTTCCCCTTGGATTGAACTGGACTGTTTTCCATTTTCCCCAAGACAGCCCATCTCTTTTCACCAAAGAGCTGCATTTTTCAGACTTTCCCCCGCTGGTCCTCCTGTGGCCTCTTGGACGGGCTCACGGGAAAGCTTCCCTGGGTCCGAAGATGCTCAGGGCTTCAGAAAAGGGGCTCGCCGCCTGGGCTCCTGCCTCCTTCCTCAGCCGCTGGCAGAAGGCCGAGGGGAAGAAAATTCACTCCAACACAAGGGCCCGTGGACACCTCCGCAGAGAAATTCGTCTTTTGTTGAGGGAAGCCCAGATGGAATCTCGGAGCTGGGAAATAGATCTGTTTGCTTGCTGTCCCCACTCGCCTCTCGGTTCATCTGTCACTGTTCACTCAGCGCTGATAATTCTGTCGAGTTGGAGCACTCGCCTGGCTTGGCAGCGAATTGAGTTGAGAAGAAGGAGTTTTCCCCAGCAGAAATGTACTGTGTCCATGGTTTATTTGTGGGGGATGCTGTGGTAGAAGGAGGGGGGCTTCATCTGGGGGCTGGGGCCATCAGGGCCTTCCTGCCCAGCCAGGATTATAGGCATTAGCCTGCAGGGTCTGCCCAGCCACAGGGAAGAGGTGAGCTGAGAAAACCATGCTCACCCACCATCCCTGGGTGTCCACTAGTCCATCTGGAGGGAGCTGGTTATACAGGAGGGCCCCCATTCCTTTTTAAGGCTGCCTACCATGCCATCGCACGCACGTGGAATGGCGGCGGTGATGGTGGGGGCAGGTGGCTATTGACTGAACTTAGCGTGGGGACAAGGCTGACTGTCCACAGGATGGTCAACGGCTCAGGAGGTGCCGGGCACAGAGCCCTGCTCAGCTGGTGTAACCACGTTCCCTCGGTCAGGCACAGGGAAGAGGGAGGGTCTCATTTCATCCTCAAAGGTAGGCAGAATTATCACCAGTTTACAAATGAGCAAATTGAGGGATGCCTGGGTGGCTCATTTGGCTGGGCATCTGCCTTCGGCTCCGGTGATGATCCCAGGGTCCTGGGATGGAGCCCCGCGTTGCGCTCCCTGCTTTGTGGGGAGTCGGCTTCTCCCTCTGCCCCTGTCTCTGCTCGTATTCTCTCTCTCTCTCAAATAAGTAAATAGAATCTCAAAAAAAAAAAAAAAAAAAAAAAAAAACCTAACTAAATTGAAGCACAGAGAAGTTAAGAATCTAGACCAAGATCACACAGCTGTTAAGTGGTAGATCTGGGATGCCAACCCAGGACTGACTGACCCCAAAGGCCACCACTCCTGTAACTAATACACAGATGTCTGGGTACTTGGGAGGTTTGCTAAAGTCCTGCTGTTGATGGGGAAGATGAGAGAGCACAAGTATTCCTTAGTCTCTGAGTTGCTTGGGATCCAGGGTGTGACAGTAACCTCCTCTGTCCACATCTGACCCCTTTCAGTAGCCAGGGTGGGTCTCTGGTTTTGGTCAGCCGTCCAATCCAAAGCCCTTGACTCTCCGTTTGCTTCCTTTTCCTTAAAACAATCAGATAATTGCAGCCGAAGCAAGACCTTCTGCTGGAGTTGCATGACCCACTGGGTTGCCTCCTCACTGGGCATGCTGTCCGCAAGGGAAGCCACTGCCCTTCTGTCACCTGCTTGGGGGTGGTCACTGCCAAAGCCAGAATCCCAGACCCTAGCATCAGCTCTTACTCTACTGTAGTCAGAGACCCCAGGCCTGGTAGGAATTGGCCGCTCCTGGTCATGGGGCACTGGTGGGGGTGCCAAGGTCCGCAGGCCGAGCTGTCACTGGTGCCAACCTCCTGGAAGCAACCTGGAGGGCCAGGCTGGGGTGGTCCTTCTGCCTGGCAGCTCCTGGCAGGCGTGCTGCTCGGGGCTCCAGCACACTTGCTCTTCTGCTTCCAGTGCTCCCAGGCTGGGCCAACACTAATATTTACTTTTGCAGGCAAAGCTGTGGCTCTGGGCCGTTTCCCGTCCCTGTGGCTCTCCTGGGCCTCAGGGATGGATTTGCAGGGTGGGGTGTTGGGACACAGCTTGTGTGGGCTGAGCGGGAGCCACAGGAGAATTAGGTCCAAGGCCTCAGATAACAAAAATAACTATAATGGTAACAATGACAATTATTTGTAAAGTGCTTGCCATATACCAGATGCTGAGATAAGTCTCTCTCCTGCATTTTGTTTTGTTTCGCTCCCCCCGGTGCTCCAAGGCAGGTGTATCAGAGTTTTACAGGCTGGAAACTGTAGGCAGAGGACAGGAAGGAGCTTGTCCTAGTTCCCACGGCTACTAAGGGATGGACCCGGGTGGCTAGCTGAGCCAATGGGCCTTGGGAATTCTAAAATCAAATGCCTCCAGGGGCCAGGCAGTTTACCACAGTAAGCGAAGCCTGGTAAGTTGGAGGCAACAGGGAGAGGAGGGGACTGGGGTGCACTGGAGAGGACAGCCCTGGGTCACAGTTAGCTCCTTGTTGCCAACAGACAGCCAGACCCCGTGGGCCCAGCTTGTCTGATTTTCAAAAGAAAAACTCAGCATGTTTGTTTCTGTGATGGGGAGGGTGTAGGGATACATATTTATGTATCTACAGGTTTTTATTTGAAGTCTTCCAGTTTTTAAATGTTGGCAACACATTCCTTAAAAAAAAAAAAAAAAGGAAAAAGAAAAAACAGAGCAGGAGCCAAGTCAAACATGGCTTCGAGTGATAACTCTGCTCTCCCCGTGGAGCCCTGCTTGTTCACCCCCGCACTCTGCTTCCTCCATCCCAGCGGCAAGAGGGAGACTTTGGCTCAAACGCCCTCAGTCTGGGCCATCACCCCCAAGCCACTTTGGGGCTGAACAACGGGGGGCAGTGGCACCTGGGAGCCAGACCATCAGGGCCCCTCCTGGCCCCACACCTCAGAGGTCGGTGCTCTGGCTCTCCAGCTGTCCCTTCCCCACCAAGAGGAGGGTCTCCTGGCCAAGGGGACCAGCTGCCTCTGGGAACCCCAGATCCCTGCCCCCCAGGCCTGGAGCCCACTTGCATTCAGGACCAGCGTGTCAGTTTCCCACGGCTGCAGAAGAAACGGTCTCGACCTCATGGTGGGAAGCACGCAGCAGGCGGGTCCCTCAGCTGCTCCGCGTGCACACGCTGGCTGAGCCCCCGTGGCAGCTCTCTCCCAGGTCACCTGGCAGCCAGTCAGAGGGCGGCCAGTGGGAGCCCCCCAGGAGCGTCGCCCACAGGTCTGCAGCCCATCTGACCGTGGGCTGAGGCCCCAGCTGGGGCTGCCACCCGGCACCCCCCAACATGTCCTCTCTAGGGGGGCCTGTGCGTCCTTCCCGGGAGGTGACTGGGCCTCCAAAGGAGCATGCCATGAGGGAAAAGCAAAAGGAAGCTGGATCGCCTTGGTGACCCAGCCTGGGGGTCACTTCTGCCATAACCTCTTGTCTTGTGGCAAGAACAAAAGTCTGCCCCGGGGAGGGGAGTGGTGTGACTTCTCCCTCTTAGTGGTAGTGGGGCCCAGTTACAGAGATGCGCCCCTGGCCGCTTTGGAGACCCTTTTCTGCAATGGCCTGCACTTCCCTGAGGTCTTGCTGAGGCTGGAGCCGCAGTGAGGGAGGCAGAAGGTGCCCTGCAGGCTGGCTGTGCACACGCCAGCCCGCCGGGCCCCCTGACCCTGCCAGTGTGAAGGGCAGGCTGCATGAGGGTAGGGCAAGCCCTTCGCACTGGCCTTGGGGAGTCCCCACCGAGAGCCACATGTGGACCAGGCAGAGGTCAGCTCCTAGGGGGCCTGCGTGACGGCCACCACTGAGCGGGAAGGGTCGGGGAGGAGAAGAGAGACGGAGATAAATGACTCCCTGTGTGTCTGCCAGCCTCCTGGTGAACACACACATCTTGGCTGAGTGTGGAAAGGAAGGTCAGCCCTTGCTGGATGCTGGGAAGGCTGCTATAGGACCTGGGCTTGGGGGACGAGACAAATACACACAAGCCAGCCACCAAACGATGAAAGTCTCAGGGGAGATTCAGGTCAAACGGAAGGCCTTTGTAGACGGGAGAGGTTAGAACACTGGTTCCCATCCTGCCTGCAAATCTAAGCTGTCTGGGGGAGCTTGGAGACACCGATGCCTGGTTCCCACTCCGCTCAGGGCTACGTAGGGCAGCCCTTCACGGCCCATGGGTGGGGCTTTAAAATATCTCTCCAGCGATTCTGCTATGCGGCCAAGTTTGAGATCCAAAGGATCTGAGCCAAAGGAGAAAGAGCGGGAAGGGAGAGGCTTCCAGGTCTTTCGGAGGGAATGGCCTGAATACACAGGGAGGCCAAGAGAAGACAGGGCAGTGGGCAAGCTGGAGCAAAAGAAGGGGGGTGGGAACGTGCATTGTAGCAGTAGGGAGGAGTAGAACCTAACGCCGGACACTCTAAGATACGAGTATTAGTAATAGAAAGTACATGTTGTCATGTGTCTAAATCTCTTAGGACAGAGCCATACGGGGAACTAGCACTTTCCAAAGTCCACAGTACCGTAGCTGCTCTTTGTCTCTCTGCCTCCCCGTGGAGACTGTAAGCTCGCTGAGGGCAGAGGCTGTGCCCGGCTGCCACAGGACCCCATGTCCCCCGCATGATGCTTGGCATGACATGGTACTTTGAGGGTCCTTGGCGCCAACAGCAGGGGTTCTGGGTGTCCTCTAGAGGTAAGCAGACTCAGGTGTGGTAGGGACCATTGTAGGCTCAGTGGGAGCCTCCTGGCCGCAGAAACCCGGCGTTGATGGGAGCAGCATTTCCAGACTCTTAGAGCCCAGGTAGCCATGGGATACAGCCTCACCCACCGGGCTGGCTTAGGCTGCGTTCCCAGAAGCTCTTTGAGGCAAAGGTCTAAGAGCCAGTTCACGTGGAGGGTGATTCCAGGAAAGTTGTATATGGAAGTGGGGAAATGAGACAAGGAAGAAGCCAAATGCAGAGTAGGGAAGGGAACAGGTTATTGCAGGGGACAACTGGGGCTTCATCCCCCTGGGAACCTCTGAGAGATGCTGTAGGATAGGCCCCCGGTGTTCCCGCCTGAGGGCAAGAAAGCTTGGCACTTCCACCAAGTGCCATCGTTGGGGGAGGCTCCCCCTGGGCACCATTAACTCCCGCACTTCAAGTCCACTCTGTGTGTTGATCCAAGCCAGTGACTGGGGCCACAGGATGGTGTCTGTGGAAGAAAGTTCTATGGTAACTGGGTGATGACTATCAAGGGGCTATGGGAGGGGCAGGCAGAGACAGTGTCTGTTATAAAAGTGTCAGTTGTTGCAAAGGATGTCCGGAATAGCCCCCAAAAGAAAGGCTGACTTAGCTGGCAGAAGCCCTTTTGTTCATGACCTTCCCACTTTCCTGTTATTTAGAATACAGATTGAATGGCTGGAGCTGTGGCAGCCATCTCATGTCCATGTGGCGAAGGCCAACAGTACCATCAAGACTTCTCGGGACGCCTGGGTGGCTCAGTGGGTTAGGCGGCTGCCTTCGGCTCAGGTCATGATCCCAGTGTCCTGGGATCAAGTCCCACATCGGGCTCCTTGCTCCGCAGGGAGCCTGCTTCTCCCTCTGCCTCTGCCTGCCACTCTGTCTGCCTGTGCTCGCTTACTCTCTCTCCCTCTGTCTCTGACCAATAAATAAATAAAATCTTAAAAAAAAAAAGACTTCTCTCTGTTCTGACATCTTTTAGTTTACGTTACTTTTTTTTTTTTTTTAAGATTTTATTTATTATCTGAGAGAGAGAGAGAAGGAGACTGAGAGGGAGAAGTAGACTCTCAGCTGAGCAGAGAGCTCCACATGGGGCTTGATCCCAGGACCTGAGCCAAAGGCAGACACTTAACCAACTGTGCCTCCCAGGCACCCCTGACATCTTTTAAACAATTTCCCACCAGACATTGTCATATAAGAAAAATCAAACTCTCTTTATAGTTTAAGGCAGCCACTGACACTTGGATTTTGCGTTACTTACAGCCCAACTCAATCTTAGTTCCGTAAATCCTAAATGTTAAAGAATGAATGAGTTGCCACCTGGGCAGAGGTTGGGGGTGGGGCAGAGAGCCCCATTTGCTTGTGGAGATATTCAGCAGGTTTGACTGTATTCCCAGACGGTAAACTCATGAGGGCTACATGATGATTATTTTTGCTTATTATTTTATCCTCAGCCAGTACAGAGGAGACTTGCAGTAATTGTTTCCTGAATAAATAAATGACCAGTGATCCTGGGGGAGGTGACGGAGTTGCAGATGCTCTAGACACAATGTGAGTTTGTGTTCCTGGAGCATCTTTTCACATCCTGGATTGTATTTCTCTTTTGCTAGAGGGAAGGGGAGTAAGCAAGGGGAGTGAGCCAGAGGAGAGAAGAAAGAGCAAAGGAGCTAGGATGCAAGTATTAAAAATCGATTAGGCTAAACTTCCTCTGAACCTTGGCTTCCTTGTTCGTTAAAATGGGGTTAATAACCAGAGGAAAATGCAGTTTGTTGTAAGGACTAAATGAGATAATGGATGACCAGTGATTAGCAGAGTTCCTGGCTAGAACCTGGTAGGTTCTCAGTGAAGTATACTATATTGTAACTGTTGTCTTTGTACCTGTACTGGGCCCTGTGGGAAGTTCTTGTCCCCAGATAGCTGATGATCTGATAGGAGGACTCACTGTATGACGAGGAAGGACAGATATGATTCTTCCCATTTTATGGCTGAGGCGCTATAAAAGGCACCCAGGATCGGCTGGGTTTGTGATGGGAACTCAGCTGGCCTACAGGAGCTCTGGGGAAAAGCTAGAGGTGATAAGAACTTTGGGAGAAATTCTGTGGTTTGATCTTGGACCCAGAACCAGCGTTTGCCAAGGGTCCCAGTGGGCTCTGTGATGGCGGCTCCTGGCTCCTTCTCACCTCACCCAGTTCCTTCAGAAGCCTCCTCCAAAGGCCCATTCCAGCTCTGAACTTGAAAATGCACTTATTCGAAGGAGCTGATTTGACTAAAAGAGCTGCAATTTAGCAGAACGATGGATGGAAATGTCTTCCAAGTTCGGATGAAGTGTGTTGTTTTCCAGATCCATCCATGAGCAAACTTCTCAGGATGGTCTTGGTCCTTCTGACCACAGAGTTAGTCTCAGCGAGGCTGGAGACCATGGTGAACGCGGAGGCTGGCCCCACTCTCCGACGGGAAAAGTGAAGCGTTCCCCTCCTCATCTGGCTGGGAGCCTTCCTCAGGTGGGGGAGCATGTTCCCAAACTACTTTTATGGTAACTGAAGGTGTTGTTAAGATTCATCGGGTAAATAATACTCCTGTTCAAAAGCAGCCCAGGTTCAAAGCACGTCTAAATTCCTCTCAGTCCTGTCAGATACAGTACTTTCCTAAGGGTCGAGGATGGTCACCCTCAGAGGGGAGAAGGACAGAGCTCGGGGCTGAGAGGGCTTGCCTCGTCTCCGCATTGAGAGACTGGTATCAACCCGGGCAATACTGGGCTTTAGGTTTTTCCCAGCACCCTCTTTGATAGTTGGATGTCTTAGGGCACAAAGCAGGAGTACAAGTGCCTCCTCCAGCCTCTTGTCAGCGAAGAGATGGTTCTGATATGGTGACATATGCCCACAGGCACAGCTCTCCTTCTTGTGAAACAAATAAACAAAAATCATCGTCATAAGTCTTGACATAACCGTGTGAGAGCAGGTAGTGGGCTGTGATCTGTTCTTTGCTCCTAGTGCTTCTACCTGGCTCCCTCCTCCCCGCTGCCAGCTGTGAGCTTTGTACTCATTGCCTTGGGGAGAGGGTGACTCAGCAGAAGCTTTGACGGACAAGAGCGTCAGCTTTTGGCTTTGGAGTTTCAAAAGCCTAGGCCCCCTGGGCATGACAGAGACGGGGGCATAAATAATACAAGTGGGAGAAGAGTTGGGCAAGAGGGAAGCATCTGGACTTGGAGATGGAAGGACTCCCAGGCTGGAGGAAGCGGGAGAGGGGGAGGGGCTGGGATAAAAGAGAGGGGGCTCGGCTTCCAGACCCTGCCCAGTCCTCCGTGAAGGGGGCACTTGGGTCCTTGGCTGGGGATGCCCAGTGGGGCTCCATACGCTGCGGTCTCCTCTTAGGGTCACCCTACACCACATACACAGGAGCTATAGAGGTCAACCTTCCTGCGGACGGCGGCAGAGGTCCGTTTTGGGGTGGTCAGCGCACTGGCTCAGGGGAGCTCCTTTCATAGTGTCCTAAGACTGGGAGTTCCGTTAGTCCACGTGCACTCCCATTTCAATGTCCCAGGACCTGTGTAGACTGAAGGTTGCGGGGGGAGGGTGTTGGGACCTGGACACCTGGGGCGGTAATAGTGACAGAAGGGACAGAGACCCCCCCCTCATCACTCCCACCCCACTGGACCCAGCTAAGAGGTACCCCCTGAGGTGGGGCAGGATGAACCCTGCGGCTCTTAGAAGCTCCCCACATGCTGAGGGATGGAGAAGGGCTCTGCGTCCATGCACATCCCTTAGGATCCGCTGTAACTCCATCTTTTCTGCCCCCTTTGGAAAACTTAACGGGGTGCAAATGTGAGGGAGAGGCCCCCTCTTCCTTCCTCCCTTGCGGAAGCTCTGGGGACTCGGTCTGTTTCCTCAGCTCCACCAACTCGCCCCTGGGGACACTGCTCCTCGCCAGGCCAGGGGGGCCCCAGGGGCGGAGTCTCCAACTGCCCCCTGCCTGGCCGGGCTCCCCTTCCCCCACACACGTCCACAGGCCTTTTCATTTAAAGAGTTCACTGCAGCAGGAAACAGATGGGAGGAACAAACATAATAAACAGTGAGAATTTCAAAGGTTCCGGAAACTTCGAGTCATGGTCTCAGGACTGCAGTTAAAGACTTCCTTCTCAGATGGGTTCTGAGAGCGGCTGCAGCCACTGTTTTTTCGAGCTTCTGGGACCGCCGGGCAGGTACTGGCGGTGTTGAGAAGGGTCAGCCACCCCCCCACCCCTCGACCCCGCCCCCCCAGACCCCCAGGGGCTGGTCTGTAATCCTCACAGTGTCCCGTGGAGGGAGGGTGTGGTTACTGCCTTTTTTTTTTACAGATTCGAAAATTGAGCTCAGAGAGCAGGATCAGGCCTCATGACTTATGGGACCCAGTGCGAAATGAAAATACAGTGCCCTTGCTCAAAAAGGATTAAGAATTTCAAGATAGCCACAGCAGGGCATTCACCCCAGTTCGGGGGCCCGTCTGAGCATGGGCCGGCGTGACAGCCCAGGACACGGGCCTTGTCAGAGGGAGTGGCCAGCGTGTCCCGGGGCACCGACTCTGTGAGAGGCAGACTCACATTTCAGTACAAGGTCTCGAACAGCCTTCAGCTGCGTTTGGCTAGCCTGTGTTTACCTGCCGGCGCCCCGACTCCCTCCTTCCCACTGGCCTCGGCTGGTGACATCTCTGATGTGACCCATATTTCTATGACTTACAAAGAACAGCAAAAATCAGGGCATGACTTGAAGACACCAACACGACACAAATGCTGATGTTGTTTCAAGAAGCCCTTTGGCTTCTGCTACAAAGGGAGCTGAAAGCCGATTGGGCATTGCCCCATCCCCTAGACTTCTCCATTCAATTAACTTGACAGAGAAACATTTTTGAGACAGATGATTCTCATTTTCAATGCAGTCTGAAAGTCCCCAGGGGCAGGAAGAATACTTAGGCTTACTTAACTTCAGAAGTGGTGTCTTCACTCTAATTTATGGGGACTTTATTCTAAGGGACTGCAGGGGCTCAGCCCACGCTCAGGAGTGTCCCCAGTGGGATACCATATACATGCGGTAGCTTAAAACACGTTTATATGAGCATATATTTGTATTTTATTCTATTATCCTAGTTGTTCTCAGGGGATGGAGTCACTTTACCCCCACCAGGGGACATGCGGCAATGTCTGGGGACATTTCTGTGGCCTTGGCTGGATGTGGGGAGCTGCTCAACCTCCTACAAGTCATGGGACAGCAACCCCCACCCACCTCTCTGCAGCAAAGAAGGACCCAGCCCCAAATCTCAATAGTACTCAGGTTAAGAAGCCCCATCTGACCATTAATTATAATTCATTTTGGCTTTTTCAAGGAATGAAATAAACCTTTAGCACTAGAACCGCACTTAGGAAAAGTCTAGCCTTAGGAAACGAAGTTTTGAGAGATGCCAACTGGATTTGTGATCACCGTATAGCTGGGCTTCGAATCAGGGGTCAGTTGACCCTCAGGTAAGCCTCACAACGACCCCAAGAAGTCTGACTTGTTACCCTCATTTTGTTGATGGGAAAACTGAGGATCAGAGAGGTAATTAGGGTTTCCTGGAGGTGGGATCGTCCAAAGATGCCTTAGCAGAGCCAGGCACAACCATGAGCTTCTTTGACCCTAAGAGACCTACTTTTGTCTCTTGGCCCTGAAGCTGCTCTGGTTATCCCAGCTTGGCGGGGGGTGGGGTGGGGGGGGCACCCCGCTTCTTTGCCTCAGGCTCCGGAATCCTGCTCCTTGCATTTGCTCACAGTGGGTCCTGGTTTCCTTGCCTTACACCCACTCCATCTCTCTCTCATTAATGCACTGTGTTAGCAGCACCTGGATTCTGAGGGAACCACTGTCTTTGGAGCTTGGGATAAACTGACCCCAGACTCAGAGCCTAGGGATAGGACAGGTAAACCTGGTAGTAAGCCCCCTTGGCCACAGTTATGGATTTGGGAGAGTCCCATGACCTAATCAGAGCCAGCAAGAAGCTATGAGAGACTTGCTGTCCATTGCTACCCCAGGGGATGGAGGGACTGCCAGGTTAAAATACAGGAGGCTCAGTTAAATTCGAATTTCAGATAAACAATAAATTAAAAAAAGTTGTAAAGTATAAGCATGTCTCACCAAATATTTGGGATATACTTATACTAAAAAATTTAGTGGGGTGTACTTACACTATAAATGTTATTTCTTGTTTATCCTAAATTCACATTAAACTGATACCCTGTGTTTCTGTTTGCTAAATCTGGCAATCCATCAGAGGAAGCTAAAGAGGACAGATGGCTCCTGGTGACATCATCTGAGCCCTGAATCAACTGTACCTGAAAGCCAAACTACCCATGCACTTATAGCTGAAGGACTGCTAAGGAACATTCTGGACCTTTTAAAAATCTTGGCCTTAGGAAGCTTGAAAAGAGCCTCCTAAGGGTGTCCTACACTTGCTCCTTCCTTCCCAGTGCTCAGTGTCCAGGGATCCTGAAGGCTTGCTAAGTAACAAGGCTCTGTGCCTCCCTCCCTTATCATCACTCGCTTTACCGTGTTGAGCATCCACAGTGCACCAGACAATTCCTTCCCACCCTTCTAATGTGTTTGAGTCAGGTCTCATTACACCCATTTCACAGGTGAGAAAACAGAGGTCTGCAAAGTTAACATCCTTTACTTTAGGGTACAGGCTGAAAAAGCAAGAAATGGAGAACACGGGACAGGCCCTCCTGCCCGCAGAGCCAACGCCCCTTTCTTTCCAGCCCTGGCCCCCACCCCCTGCCTGCCAGGCAACCCCTCGGAAGAACCCCAGGGTCATCCATGACCCTGCCTTCGTCTCTCAGCCCCTGAAGACCCCCATTAGCTGGCCCCCCCACCCCCTTGAAACAAGCCACAGAACATCTGGAAGCCCTAGGAGGCCGTTTCTTTGACAACCTTCACTTTAAGGGCTCATGGAAATTCTGGTCTCGACTGCTGTGACGGGAGCAGCCCAGGTACACAGGCCTCTGGGGGCCAGACGGCTGGCAACATCTGCTCCCAATTACCCCAGAGAGGGACTTCACCACTGGCCGCTGGTAACAGGAGCCCCTGGCCTCTGATTTATGGCCCATTTGGAATGAAGCCTCCGAAGGAATTACTTTCTGGATGGAGTCAGGCGAGGGGTGAGAGCTTTGCAGAGCAGAAAGCAGATCTGACTTGCTGTGCTCCCTCCGGCAGATAAGAATCATCTAGCGAGTCCTATCTTACTTACTGAAATAACCAAACTCTTCTGGACCCACGTTGCTGCTGAGCCAGGCGTCCTTGGAAGAGCTTCATGAATATTCACTCCATGAAGCCTCAGGTGAGGAAGATACTATTATCATCCCATTTTACGGGTGAGAAACTGAGAGCACACAGATGAGATAGCTTGCTCTGGTCCCGCTGCTGGGACCTCGGGCTCAGCTGGAATTTAAATCTGGGCACCAGCATCTGATGAACAATCTTTCAAACAGGGAAACAGGACCCCCCCTGGGGCCTCTGTTCACAGAAGGAAACTGGGAGTTCCGATCTGTCAGGACCTCCTTCCCCTGCCGGCTTCTCTCTCCCCTCTCACCCCGCTCTAGCCCCCTGCCCCTTCTTGCTTCTTCGGTCTGCTTGTTTCGTGTCTATTTCACAGCTTTATGGAGATATAATGGACATAAAACTCACCCACTGAAAGTACGCCGTTCCGTGGTAGGGATTTTTTTCACGGAATTGTGCAACCATCACCTCAGTCTAGTTGTAGAAGGTTTTCATCGTCCTCCAGAGAAGCTGCGTCCTCATTCCCAGCCCCTCCCACCCCCTTCTCACCAGCCCTTGGCAACCACGGACCCACTTTCTGTCTCCACAGGTTTACCTGCCCTGAGAGCTCCGGAATCCTACAATACGTGGTCCTTGGGTCTGGCTTCTTTCACTTAGCGTCACATGTCCAGATTCACCTAGATTGTATCATCTGTTCTTCCTTCCTTTTTGTGGCCAGACACTATTCTGCTGTATGCACACACTGCATTCCATGTCTGCGTTCACCCGATGGTGGACACTGGGTTGCTCCCTGGTCTGGCTGATGAGTAGTGCCGCTGCTCACATACACGTTTTGTATGGACCGTTCTGGCTTCTGGACATACTGAGCATGCTCTCCTGGCACAGCCTTTATCTTTGCCGCTCCTCCAGAATCCTCCAGATTCTCCTGGGACTTGGCCCCCTCACTTCACCTCTCCGCTCACATCCTCCTTGACCACCCTCTCTGCTCATCTTCCCCTCTTCCCTTATTCTGCTTTAGTTCTCTTGATTTGACCTTGGGCCTAGCAGAAATACATACCTTGGTCTTCTTATCCAATATTTGATTCTTCTCAGCCTGCTCCCCTTGCATGGGAGCTCTGAGAAGGCAGAAAACCCCCGTGGTCTGGCTCCCTGCTGGGCCCTCAGAGCTTGGCACACAGGCAGTGCTCAGTAGACAGTGAGTCGATGAGGACACGGAATACCCATGCCGCGCACCCGCCGGCACCCTCTTCTAGGCGGTGAGCAAGATGGGCCCAAGGCCGCTAATAACCAGGGCCACTCTGATCGGGGATGGCTCTCCCAGCGGCATCTCAACTTGGCCTTTCTCATTGCCTCATAGAAGGCAGGGGAGGGCGGGGAGTACAACGGTGTAGAAGGATGGTGTGACTTTTCCAGTGGGCACTCAGGCTGGAAATGAATGGGTTGTTAGGACTTAGGACCTCTGTGATGCAAGCAGCTCATTGTATTTTCTTGGCCTCAGTGTCCCCAGCTGTCAAGCAGAAAATTTGTTTACTGGCTGGTTGTGAGGGTTGGGTTAGTCAGGGTTCTTCAGAGAAACAGGAGCAGTTGAATGTATAAGATTTAGTACAAGGAACGTTCCAGTGCAAGTCCAAGGGTCTGCTCTCTGGATCCAGAGACCCAGGAAAGCTTGGGCGGGGGGCTTTCTGAGAACGAGAGGGTCAATGGACTGAGTCGCACATGAGGACAGGAGATGCCTGTCTCAGCTCAAGGAGTCATAAACTCCCCCCTTTCTTGGCCTTTTTGCTTCATCCCAGCCTTAAAAGGATTGGATGAGGCCCACCTTCACTGGGGAGGACAAGCTGCTTTACTCAGTCTGCTGTGTTTAAATGCTCATCTCTTCTGGAAACATCCTCACAGACATGCCCAGAAATAATGTTTCATCTGAACACCTCACATCCCAGTGAAATGGATGCAGAAAATTAATTACCACCCGGGTAAAGGGAAGTCGTGTGGGTGAAGTGTTCAGTGTATGTTGGCTATCTGTATGTGGATACATAGAACCCTTGGGAGAGCGGAGGAAGTGAGGAAGATGCTAGGAAACTAGGCTGGAAGGCAGGGTGGGACGGAATCCGTGAGGAGGTGGCATTGAAGCTGGGGCAAATAGGAGGTAGCCTGGGGAACATGACATCCCTCCTCCTGCCTCCCCTCCAGCTCAGGGCTGCCCACGTGTAAGACTGAGATTCCAGGCAGAAATCCAGCCACCTTGGCCTCCCTGCTGTCAAGTCCGGCATTTTCGGGAAGATTCGTGGGAGAAGAGGCAACACATGGTGGTTAAACTCAGAGCTCAGGTCAGACCCAGTTCCCTGGTGCTCAGATCCCCTGGCTTCCCAGCTGCCTAGCTTGACGTCCCTGGGCAACATGCTGAACCTCTCTGAGCCTCCGCATCCTCACTCATAAATGGGGATGGTAGGTTACTACCACTAGGCACAGGCGTGTCCCAAGGATATCCAGCGAGGGAAGGCATGGAAGCATGTGGCATGTGGTAAGGGTCAGCGGTCAGCCTTGGCCAAAGGCCTCTGGAGCCTCAGTTGTGTTGCCTCTAATCCTTCCCAGAGCCATAGTGAAGCAGGCAACTGTTTTTGAACTGGGCTTTCTACTTATAGAGCTGGAGCAGAGACCAGGATGGTGGCATCCAGTTCAGCTCTCAGCCTGCTGTGTGGTCTTGGGAAGGTGAACCACCCCTGCTGAGCCTGGAGGAGGGTGGAGAGGGCTGCGCAGGAGGGGAAATGAGATAAAGGTGGTCCAGCCCTTGCCGCTTCCTGCCTCGCTGGGAATCCCTAGGAGCCTTCACCAGGCCCCTCCTCCACCCTCATTCCGTCTCCCAGGGCTTAATTGGGCAGCTGCAGGCACTTGGCACTTAACCTTCTCCCCATCTGCCCTCCAGGGAAAGAAAGAACGCTAATCCCCTCCGGAGCTGCTTCCCAAGCCGAGCCCGGGGAAGCCTGTGAGGGCAGGGAGCAGGGAGCGGGGGAGCCAGCTCCAAGGGGCCTCCCAAGTAGCCTGAAGTAGCCCAGGCATGAGTCCTGCTGCTTTTCCTGGAGCAGCAGCGACCAGCACCGCAAGCCCATGAGTCACCACCCCACTTCCACGCCATCCTTGTCCCTGGAGACCAGCACTGCCTGATGGAAATACGTAGAGCCACCTGGGTAACTTTCCATTTTTGAGTAACCACGTTCAAAACATTAAAACAAAACAAAACAAAACAAAACAAAAAAACCAGCTGAAGTTTGAATAACACACTCTATTTAACCCAGTATATCCCAACTAGGATCTTTTCAACATAAAACCAATATGCACAGCTATCAGTGAGATACTTTACATTCTTCTAAGCACACTTAGCCTTCCAAATGCAGAATGGCTTTTACAGTTTGACAGTGCATTTCAATTTGGATGCTAAATTTTCATGGGAGTGTTTGTATTTAGGTTTCATAAAATTTATAGTTGAAAGAGTAGATTTACCTACTCACCTGGCTCCACAGCCACAGGCAAGTTTTCCAATAATGGAATGGAGTATCTGTTTTTAGGTTTAGATGTAC
Source organism: Mellivora capensis (assembly GCA_004024625.1). Lineage (NCBI taxonomy): Eukaryota > Metazoa > Chordata > Mammalia > Carnivora > Mustelidae > Mellivora > Mellivora capensis. The sequence goes on along the minus strand of PISX010001566.1, from coordinate 114,426 downwards.
ATTAATTAAAATGACATAACATGAGCAATTCAGCTCATCAATCACAGTAATCCCCCTGCAAGGGCTCAGAGGCACAATGTGGCTGCTGGTTACCTACTGTGCAGGAGGCCCAGCTCCCATCTCCCGAGTTGTCCCTCCAGGACCTCCCTGGAAGGTGGGTGGCTTGGGAGCACAAGCAGAGGTGTGAACTCTGCCTCCAGTTTGCTGTGTAAGTCACTGGGCTCTCTAGGCCTTTCTTTTCTCAGCTGTCAAAGCTTTTCGTTCAAAGAAACCAAGTGCCTGTATCTCACTATGGTTGGTTCTAGGCTCTGGGACTGTGCAATTAGCACTGGGAAGAGAAACGAAGCAGGAAAAAGGGAGGAGGGCTTTTATTTTAGATCCAGGGGACGGAAGCCACTCTCTCTTCCAGGCCAACCAGACACTCCCTCCCATCGCTTTATCGAGGGCCTGTCACGTGCTGGGTTCTGCAGGTCGGTGGGAGGCCCCAAGGCAGAGGGGGACGAGCTGAAGTCAGTGGGGCGCGGCCTAGCTTGCGTTTGTCCCATGGCAAGAGGAGGCTGGGCACCTGAGCTGCCAAACACAGCCAGGCCCTGCCAGCCAGGCTGTCATGTGGGCTGGGGGCCAGGGATTGCAGCGGCTGGGCTCAGCCCGCCCGTGCCCAGGACCGAAGTCCGGAGGAGCGACTGGCCCCCAGCCTGTCCTGGGCACTTCCTTCCTTTCCTTCTGTCTCTCTTCTCTCCCCCTTTGCAGCCTGGCTTTCCAGCGTCCCTCCTCTCTCTATCTCTCTCTCCTCTCCCTCATGCACCTCTGTCCATCCAGTCCCTTACTGAGGGCTTACTATGCGACAGACATTGCGGTAAGCTCGGGGACACTGCAGTGACCAACACGCTCCTCCCTTCCGGGAACACGATGGACTCCTGGGGTGGCCCCATAAATAAAAACTGGAGTGTTCGCTGAGGAGAGAGATGTGTGCTCTTTGAGGACGAGACGCGCTGGGGGAATTCAACCCTCTTCTATGTAGAAGGGTACTATGGTCAGAATTAAAAAACAAAGAGTAGGGGACCTATCTGTACCTTCCGGGATGCACGAGGAGCCAAGGCCTGCCCTCCGGGGCAAGCCCTCCGGGGCTGAGCCCGCCCTTACTCTCTGCTGTCTCTCTCTCCTTTTTTTGGCTCATCTTCTATTCGACATAAAATAATAGTGCTCTGTGAGTAGATTAGGGCCCTAACTTCCTGGCTCAATGATTACAACGTGAGATCAATCAAGAACAAAAATGTCATGGGATCAATCCGTGCATCCATCCGTGGACAATTTATTAAGCACCTAGTACTTTTTGTGGGTTGAAGCTCCGGCACTGAACAAGACAGAATTCCTGACCTCAGGGATTGTGAGTCTAGTGTGAGTGACAGGACATTTAAAAAAAAAAAAAAGGCTCTTTGAGGTGATGAGTGCAAACAGGTAGGGTAGTTGCTGGGGAGACTCATGGAGGTCACCACAGTGTAGACTATGGGGACAGGGAAGGACGTTGCTAACTGTGACAGCTGAGGAGAGCCTTGAAGCATGGGGAATGGTTAGCTAGGCGAAAAGGGAGGAGAAATTGTTCTAGGCACAGGGAACTGCTTGGAAAAGTCTAGACCTTGATACACACATATACATACACATATCCACAGTGTGGACACAGAGTAGTTCTGTCTTGTAGGAGTCTGAATCAGGGAATCCTGAAAGATTGTCTGAAGAGGTTAACGAGTCAGATTACAAACAATGTAGTAAACTATGCCAGGGAGACTGGACCAGAGAGTAACTTCCAAATTTGTGTTTTAGAAAGATTATGTTGGCCAGATCCTGAATAATGGTGGGGGAGAAACCTGGAGCCAGAGAGATCAGTTAAAGGGCTGTAGCCAAAATCCAGGGGGAAACCGAGAGTGGCTTAAAATAAGGAAATGGCAGTGGGGATGGAGAGAAATGGATGGAGGTCAAGGTCAGAATCAAGGTGAAAGGCCACAGCAACTACTTACTGGTAGAGGGAAGAATCAAGGATGACCCCAGCTTCATGGCTTGAGCAACTGCAGGGGCCAGTGGGGCTGTTAGGCAGTGGGAATGATGGGTGGGAGCTGATGGGAAGGAGGAAGTTTGGGTGTTCAGGTTGGATGATGAGTTCGGGGCCCTTGTGGAGCTCACTGTGGAGGTATTCATGAGGCAGTCTGATGAATCAGAAGCTGAGGTGAAGGATTAGGCTGCTGATCTAGAAATGGGGGGTAGAGGCTGACAGACAAGACTGAAGCCTGGGAGCAGCAGCAGAAATTCAGGGAGACTATATCCTCGGAGGAAAGAAGGGACCAAACACCGGGCACTGGGGTGGTTGGTTGGACCAAGAGCCAGGAGACTCATAGGTTCTTGAGTCTGCCCCTTATTGTCTGGATGGAGTTTTGTCCAGTCACACCTGCTCTCTGGGCCTCAGTTTCCCCATCTGTGAAACACTGGGGCTTGGAGAAGATCACTGATCTCCTTCTGTCCCACAGGAAGTTCCCTCAGTGTTCCAAGGAAGTCCTTCAGTGGTCAAGGCGTCAGGCAAGGCAGCCCTGGGTGACTGCAGCTTGGGACGGTCACCTCCTTCTCAAGCACAATAGTTTCACTACAGTTTGGTAGTTTGAACTCCTACTCTGTTTTGGCTTGGAGAAAGGGCTCTATGACTCAGATGAAGTTGATGAGACCATGACCTCTCCTGTGCCATCTGACAAGAGGGTAGAGCCACACCCAACTGGGAGCTTCTCTGATGCTAGGAGGAATGATGTCTCCATGAGTTGGAGGGAGTTAATGACAAGACTGACCCAACAGCACCTTTTGGCATGCACACCAGAGTTGGTCATGATCACTGTGTTCACGGGGTCCTAGTGGACTTGTCTGGAGAGTTAGCACCACCCACCAGAGTACTCCAGGGATGACAAATGAGATTCAGCTCCAGTGACACTGGCAAGGGATGGGAAGGTAGTCTGGAGCTGCACTGAGGAGGATTCTGAGGCTGTAGTTTAGGGAGGATTAAGTGCTGTGGTTGATTGGCAATGTCTGCCCTGGGCGGCAGATTTGCAGTAGCGGTCTGTATGCTGTGTATCTGCTAGCTTTGATCTAATCTTTGTTCTTAACAAGGACATGAACTTTTCATCCCTGTCAGAGTCCCTGGCTGCTCTACTGTGCTTTCTCGTCTTTCTCCTCCTCATGCCATCGAGCACTTCAAAGGTTCATTCTGGCCCACTTCCCAGTGGACCAGTCACTTCAGGAAACAAATGGGCTGCTCTCTGGAGGAAGCCAGATCACTCAATGAGTTCCCATTTCTCCAGAATTAGGTGGTTAGTCATGCCAACCAGGGGCTGTAGGGAGGCTTGTAGCCAGGGAAGCACAATGCTTCTCGGCTGACCCAGTGTGTGGACCTCATTTCTGAAGATCTTCAAGGCCGTGTTCAGGAGGCCCTTGTCACCACCCTCCAGTCCCCGTGCTCTACTGCAAAGAAGGGCCACCAGCACTAATAGCAAGGGTGGTGGCAGGAGAAATAAAAGGGGACTCAGCTTAATCTCAGGACATTTATCTTTCATGCTTTAAAAAAAGTAGTTTTCATTACTTAGGCAAACCCTGTGTCCTGTAGAAAAGTTGAAACTGTGGATAAGCAACAAGAAGGAAATGAAAATGATCTACAATCCCAATAACTAGGGGGGAAAAAAAGCACCATTTCAACAAGTTCGTGTCTATCTTTCTAGATCTTAGCCTCCTGGGCACTAGTCCTTGGGAAGAGATAATGGCCACAGCCCTGGGGTGGGGGTGGAGGGTCCTTGCTGGGCCACGTATTAACCCTCTAGCTGCTGGATCATGTGGTGGGCCCAGGGCAGGTGAGGTGGCATGTGTGGGGTGCAAGAGGTAACTTCTACCAACCAGGCTGGAAATGCTTGACTATTTAATGACTTAAGCTTGTCCTCTGTGGATGATTGTCAGTGTCCACCCCCAGTTTTTTTGAGGGTATAACTGGGTTTATTGGCTGGATATGGCCCTGGGCTGAGGAATAAGACTGGTGGGTGGTGGGTGGGAGATCTCACTTCCCAACCAACATTTCTATCTGCATTTGGAGCTCTGTCGGTTCTAGAAGGTGAACTGGGCCACATGCCTTTATCTTCTTTAACTAGAAATCCCCCCTTCCCTAAGGACTTTCATAGAAATAAAGAATCTAGGATTCTGGCCTTCACCTTGGGATTCCAAGATAAAAACAGCCTTGTGTTGGAGACTTTTCTGAGTTGGGTCAAGGCCAGATAGAAAGGACCACAGGATTTTAGAGGAGACACTTGTGAGGGAAGGGACAGTGTGGACAGGAGCAGGAAACAGGCACTCATGCCCAGCCCAGGGGAAGTGGGAGGCAAGGGATCCTTCTGCATATGATCCTAGAACCCTTCCGACTGCACCAGCCTAGCTGTGTGGGTACCCTCCGCTTCGAAGGTTCTCATGCTTCAAGACTCAGGTGGCATTGCTGTAGGGCCCTTCTCAACTACAGGAGCCTCTGTACTCCAGAGTGGAGGGACAAGGAGGCCTCCCCAGATGAGGGATCCAGGCAGAGTGACAGATGTCACACAGGAGGGTCAGATCAGGGAGGAATAGAGAGGCCAAACTCAGCAGCTGCAGAGTCCAGGCACCTGGACCGGAGCTCTCCATTTCCACCGGTGCGACGAGAGGCTCAGGAAGGACTTACTTCACAACTAGTTCAACTCTACGGTTGAGAGCACAGATTCTAGAGCTGGGCTACTTGGGTTTGCATCCCATCTCAAGCACTTGTTAGCTGTGTGACTTTGGGCAACTAATTTAACCTCTCTGTGCCTCAATTTTCTCACCAGTAAAGTGGGGGATACATAGCACTTATGTTATAGAGCTATTATGAGAATTCAATTAATTAACCTATAAATTATATTTAACCGAGTGTTATAATTACTTGCTGACACACTCATACATACCTGGGTGGTCTTGAAAATGTAGCATTGAAGGAGAATCTAGGGAAAAGCCAGAAATTCTTGTTAATTGGGAAGGGGGAGGTCCTTGAGCCACTGCGCTTTAGGGAAGTGGTTCTCAGAGTTGAGAATGCATCAGAATGACCTGGAAGGCTTGTCTAAACATTGCTGGGCCTCACCCCGGGAGGTCTGGGCCCGGAGCTGAGAATCTGCATTTCTCCACAGCTCCCAGGCTCTGGGGTGGAGGTCTACACCACACCCTTAGAGCAGCGCTGGTTTTGAACTGTTCTAAGTGCACTTCCTCTGCTCTCCCAGGTGTGAAACCCATCTCATGCTGGTTACACCTCTCTTTTGACTGAAGTGGGATTTTACGTGACATCTTGTAACCAGACTGTAACTTGACGGGAGCTGGGACCATGACCTTTCTCCCCAGTGTGTATGTAGCATCTGACGCATGGAGGTTCCTAGTAAATGATCTGTTGGAGGAAGGAAAGGCACATGCTTTCTGCACTCAGCAGTATTCTTGTGTACATTTTTCCTGTTAATAAATACTCTTCCACAGCATTGTTTGGTTGGCTGCATAGTTTTCCCTTGTATGGATGTGAGGCAGAGAACAACTTGAGCTTGCCGGAACAAAAAGGGGCAATGTATTTGGAGAGGCAGAGTGCCTCAGCGACAGACTGCAGGAAGCCATGAACCCACCAAATGACCCGTCTCGATGTCTGTCTCAGCGATGTCACTTCACGGTGACAGCTTTGTTCCTTGTCCCTGGCTTTTGTACGGCTCTGTCCACGCGGCATCCAAGATGGCTCCCCGCGTGTTCCGGTTCTCTTGTTACACATCCTGCCCTGGGACTAGTCAGTCAGCCTGCCCCTCGAGCTCAGACTCTGATTGGCCCTTCTGGGGTCAGGTGCTTATTCCTCCTCCAATCAGAGAGAAGAGCTACATTATTTCAATATGGAGGCCAGATGCCGTATCGTCAAGAGGGTCATGGTCACCCCCAAAAGATCCATTGGAATTGCCTTCTATCTGTCCCTCTGTTTCTGTACTTAAACCTGATTTCAATTTCAATCTGGTGACCAGGATTTGGTTTCTGTGGACTTTTCTGGACTCAGAGCAGGGATTTGACTGACTTAACCTCATCTCGCATCCATTAGCGATAATGGCCCATGGCAGTGCTGAAGGGTTGTCTGTTGTCTTTGAACATTTAATCCGCACAACGTGATTTTGAGGGAAGCAGGAGGTTTCACCCAGTGATGCCTGTTTAGCACCAGCAAGTCTGTTCATGATCCGAAATGCCGCTGAAAAAATAAATATAATTAAAAAGATAACTCAGGCCAGCGTTGCCGGAGACTGTTTTACATGGGCCCATAATGAATGGTAAGCTCGGTGCAGCAGCGCCAAAAAGCAAAATAAATTCTTGGAGTTGGTCTGTTTCCTGCCTGCAATACATTTGCTTGTTCCAAACAAATATATTTGTCAATACAACACAATTAGGAAGGCCGAGCCAATCAGACCATCAAATATCCAGAGAAGCAGAACGTGGCTTCCATACGCCCTGCTAGATGGAGCCAAGGTCTGAACATATTATGACCAAATCAATTATAGCCCAGGCAAGCCTTGCGTTCCCCGCCAGGGCAGGCTTTCTCATCTCTCCTTGTTACTGAGAGGGTTCAACCTCTTTTTTCTTCTTTCTCAATGTTACTCATAACCCTTGAGGCAGGCCTTTCCCCACCCCCCTCCCCCAATCTTTGAGGTTAATTTTCTTTCTTTCTTTCTTTTTTGCTAACAGCTAGAAACAATTGCTGACATGTACAGTTTTTAGAATGAGAGCCTGCTGAAATGGGACTAATAATTAGTTTTGATGATAATAGCTACCATTTCTTCCATAGATGCCAAGCTTTTTTTTTTTTTAAGATTATTTATTTATTTATTTGACAGAGATCATAAGTAGGCAGACAGGCAGGCAGAGAGAGGAGGAAGCAGGCTCCCTGCTGAGCAGAGAGCCCGATGCGGGGCTCGATCCCAGGACCCTGAGATCATGACCTGAGCCCAAGGCAGAGGCTTAACCCACTGAGCCACCCAGGCGCCCCGATGCCAGGCTTTTGACATTCATGGTTTTTCCTGATCCTTGCAACAACCCTGGGATAGGCATTACTAGTTCCATTTTATATATAAGGAAACTGAGGCTCCCAGAGGCCCAATGGCTTGCCAGAGTCCACTTCACTAGTGAGTGGCTGAGCTGAGATTCAAACTCTAGTCTCTGATGCCAGAGCTTGTATTAGGGCTGTAGATGTTAAAAGACATAAAACTCAACTCAACTTGGCTTTAAGTAATAAAGGGAATTAAATGGCCTTTGTGACTTGAGAGCCCTGAGGTGAGCTTCAGGCAAGGCTTAATCCAGCCATTCCAGTGATGCCCCCGGGAACCTAGTTTCGCTTTGCTCTGGCAACCTTCATTGTCAGGCTCCACGCCATGGGGTTTGCAGCCCATGACTCTGGGCTCCTCTCTCGTGAAAGGAAATAGCTCCTGTATCCTTTAAATCCTCAAGCCACATCAACACGGGGAAGGAAGAACGTCCCTTCTGGGGGCTCCCATGGAAGAGAAATGAACTTCTCTCAAAATCTTGGTATTCTGTTTGCTTGGCTTGAATTAGGAGCCCATTGCTGAACTCTCCTACCTGGCAGAGGGGTGCCATGTGCCGACTACCTTAGGCTGGAGCCAGGGGTAGTGTCTATATCACACAAGCCCCCTGGCTGAGCGGGGGGAGGGGACCATGATCCTACAGCAAAGCTGGGTACTGTCATCAGAATAGAGGGAATGACCTAAATACCTAACCAACGGGCCTGAGGCGCAGGCACTGGCCCAGCAGAATGGACACCACCCACAGCGACACAGCTCACCCTTTGCCATGCAAAGTGGCCTCCTCGCGGACAGCCACATTGGCGAAACTGGTGAGCCCTTTGGAAGTGCAGGATCTCGGACCTCCCCCTGAGATACTGAATCAGAATCCGCATTTTAACAAGATCTTTAAACCTTTACAAGGTTTAGCAAATCTGAGTGAATTTAGCAGAGCAGTATGGCAGGAAGGGCAGTGTTTTGGTGTCAAACAGGTGGGGTTCCATGGCCTGTTAGCTGGGTGAGACGGCCACAGAGGCATACTGAGACCCTCACAAAACTGTTGGGAAGGGTAAAGAAAATCACTTCTGTAGGGAGCCTGGCATGCGGTGAGTGCTTCATAAACAATGGTCCTCTCTACCCGTCCCAAATGTTTATGAATGAGGAAACCGACTCTGAGAGGTCTCTGCTCGCCCAGGATGCAGAAATGGACCTCAGGTTAGGCCCTGACCCCTAAGGGCCTTGCTTGCCCTAAGGCCCTGATCCCTGGGGCCTTGCTTTCCTGAGGACACCAGATATTCTCAGCCCTGGCTGCACATTTGAATCAGCTGGAGAGTCTAAAATATCTCGATGCTCAAGTGTGACCCCAAATCAACTTAGAAACTCTTGAGGGGAGACCCAGGCATCGGCAATATTTAATTTTGGCGGGCAGTTCCTAGAGGCAGTCAAGGTAGAGAACGGGTGCCTTCCACGTCCCTGCCTCCTGAATTAATTTGGCTGTAAGAAGGCTCAGCCTGGAACGCTTCTGGGCGGCCAGCCGCGAACCCAGTGCCGGGTGAGGGTTCTTGCCTTCGCGCGCTGGGTGTGTGCTCTGCTTCGGCTTTATGAGGGAACATGGAGGAATTTGGTTCTTGCTTGGATTTCTCTGACGTTCTGCGAAGCCTGGGCTTTTGAACCAGGGAGTCAGTGGGATTGAACCCATGGCCTTGGTGCAGCAGGTGAGGAGCAAGAACCATCTCTGTGCCCGAGTGATAAGGAATAGACCAGAAATTCTAAACTTTTGTGTGTTATGGATCCCTTGGCATCTGGTGAAGCTTCTCAGAAAATGTTTTTATTTTACAGAATAGGACGAAGGAAAGCAGTTGTTTTGAAATACAATTATCAAAACGATGTAAAGAACATTGCAAGTTGGAATATATGTGCTTCCTTATTAACATTAAATCATAGCATCTAGGGGCACCTGGGTGGTTCAGTCGGTTGGGCGTCTGCCTTTGGCTCAGGTTGTGATCTCCGGGTCCTGGGATGGAGTCCCACGTGGGGCTCCCTGGTCAGCGGGCAGTCTGCTTCTCCCTCTCCCTCTGTGCTCTCTTGTTCTCTCTCAAGTAAGTAAAATCTTAAAATAAGAAGAATATCTAGCGATGAGTTTATTAACTACTGCAAGTTTGAGGTAGTGATAAATATACTGAATATTTGACCGTTTCTGCAAAAACTATCCTGTGCCATAGAAATATTTGTGATTTCTGTTGGTGACAAGGTTTCGGGCACTGCTAATCCTGCTGGGGGCTCTTGGTTAGCATGCTGAATTGTGGTTAGAGGCCCGTGAAAACAGTGATCTGGTCTTTTTCCACCCACGTCTGCTGACCCTTGAAATCTCTCCTCAGCCTCCTTGGGTTCTGTGGCCCCATGTTAAGGACCCTGGGGTCAGAGAAACAGGCTGTGGGCAAGGCACTGGCTGCAAGGGTGCTTTGGAGGGTATGTGCCTGGCCCAGCACAGTGCCCTGCATCTCCTTCAGAACATCCAGCCTGTTTTTCCTGTAGCGTCCCAGATGCCGAGGCCTCCAGCTGCAGCGCTGCGTGCCCGAGAGCTCAGGGTGTGTAGGACAGAGCTGCAGAGAGAAGCATGCCCAGGTTCTCATCTCAGCTGTCCTTCTCACGGGTTCTGTAACTCATGCGTACTGCTTTATGTCTTTGGACTTTGTTTGCTTAATCTATGAAATGGGGGTCCTAATATTCACTTCAGGGGTTTCTGTGATGACGAATGAAAAAGGCACAGTAGCAGGGGACCTACTAGTTAAGTGCGCTGGCTGTGTGACCTAGGACAGGTCCCTGATCTCTCTGGGCCTTGCTTTCTGCATCTGTCAAATAGGCTGCCACGAAGTTACCTGCCTTAATGGGAGGATGCCATGCATGGTGGCAAGGGCACATGTGAATGACCTTGACCTTTATGGCCATTCGAGTGGGGTCTGGCACACACACACCCCCCCCCCCCCCAACGTGGCCGTTGAGCTGAGGGCCTCAGACATCCTGCGGGATGCTAGGCACAGCGACTTTGGAGCCTGCTTCTTCAGACACTCCTTGGCTTGTTTCCTTGGCTGGGCCACGCAGTCGGCTGGCTGCCAGTGGCTGGGGCAGCCTTGGAGGATGTGTGGTGACCTCAATTTCTCCCGCACACCAGCCTGTCCCTGAGGTGGGGAGGAATTTGATGGGAACCTTGTGGTGAGATGGCAAGCTGCTGCAGATGGGGGCCTCCCACCAGCTCCCCCAGCTGCTGGCCCCCACACCGTTGGGCTGGGCTCCTCAGGGCTTATTCTGGACTCGGCTGGGCTGGAGGCACACCTGGAGCCCTGGGGAGGCCAGACCTCAGCCAGCGTGGCCTGGGGCCCGGTATTCTTAGGAAAGGGCTCTGCTGCAGGCCTTCCAGTCGGTCACCGTGTCTGGAGTTTTTTTATTCTCTGTTTCTTTCTCTTTCTGTTCCTGTGAATGATTCTGTGCCTGTTTCCATTTCTCTCTCTCTCTCTCTCTCTCTCTCTCGGTCCCTCTACCTGTCTATCTCTGTCTCTACCTGTCTGCATTTATCTGTCTCCTGAGCCTACCTGCCCTGCTCCCACCTTCCCTCCCTCCCTCTCCTTCTGTCTCTTCCCACATGTGTGGCTCTCTTCATCTTCCTGTCGCTTTCTCTCTGTCTCTCCCTCTGTCCCACTATCAGTGTCTCTTGTCTCTGTCTTTGTTCCTTTCTCTCCAATTCCCGGCCCCCCGTGCTGGCACCTCCAGCATCTCATAAGCCCCACAGGCCTCCGGTGCACCCATGCTGACTTCACTCATTGGCCACGGTGACCGTGTGACTGTGGAGGGTAAATGCATCCTGAAGTTTCCATTCCCCCAACTCCAGAGGCAGAGTCCGGAGTTGAGGAGGCAGAGGAGGAAGTGGCACAGAGCATGGGTGTGCCCAGGGCATGTGAATGGGCCATAAATTTTAGTGGTTGGAAGTGGAGGACAAGGGGCGCCTGGGTGTCTCAGTCGGTTAAGCGTCTGCCTTCGGCTCAGGTTGTGATCTCAGGGTCCTGGGATCGAGCCCCGCATCGGGCTCTTTGCTCTTCGGGGAGCCTGCTTCTCCCTCGGCCTGCCGCTCCCCCTGCTTGTGCCCTCTCTCTCTCAAGTAAATAAATAAAATCTTAAAAAAAAAAAGGGGGTAGTGGTGGAAGTGGAAGTGGAAGACAAGGCCGTGTCTACCTTGGAGTCACCAACAACTAACACTGCTGGGGAGGTAAAGGTCAGTAACTTAATTTACATGAGTAAGTGGTAGAATGAGAGAGCGCACTCACAGTTATCCTCCACAACTACAATTTACTCACGATGATTTTTCACCATCGGCACTTCTTCATAGTTTTAGATGATGAAACCATAGGTAATTCTTTAAATAGTTCATTCTTATTTGCTTCTATAGTTTTAATTCTTCTACCATCACCCTGCATCTTCACGTTGCAGAATATTCCAGAATGTTTCTTCCCGCTCATTCCTCTTCCTGCTTCCCATTTCCTCTTGGGTGTCCTGCTGTTCGGGAAGCTTCCCTGATTGCCAGGCCGGGTTAGGTTTCCTGCTGCCACTCCCCCACAGCACACCGTGATCACATGTACTGTGTCCCCCTCCGTGGACTTGTCCCTTTTCCCCACAGGACTGTACCTTGCTGGAGAGAAGGGAGGAGGGCTTTCCTTGCCAGGTGCTGGGCCCGGCACCATGCCTGGCGGGTCCCACAGGCTCACCAAATGCATCTGGAGCACAGGAGCTCGTGAGGGGTGTCCGTGGAGAGCCCAGTAGCCCCGCTGTACCCCTCAGCCCTATCTCTAGGTTTGAGCTCTTAAAGACAATCCTGTCCAAGAGCAAGAAGACCACACAGAGCATGGGCAGAGGCCAGTCTGGGGAAGCCACTCCCAGGAACGCCAGGCTGGCTGTTGTCCACACAATATTTACCTGGCCTGCAACTCCCACTCTTGACATGTGGGTTCTCAGCCAGGCTGAGCCCCAGGCAGAGACATAACTACCTGTTCAGACCAGTGGTTCCACCCTGCCCGCCCCCTCCAGCCCCTGCAATATTTTTTCAAGAGGAGGAGGTGAAATGAATTAATTATGAGCCATGTGTGCTCACAGGCCGGCATTCTGTCGCCTGAGCTCCCCTTCTTAAAATGTGCACTCCCAGTTGCAAATGAAACTCTCCCGTCCTCCACTTCCCCCCCCATGCTCCAGAGGGTTTTCATAACAGCGCCTTTGTGGGCTCCCTTGAATGTCTGCCATGCCAGGGAGGCTGCACATTCCTCCGGCGGCCTCGCTGGGCTTTGAGGAAATCTTCTGGTCGAGGCCCCACTTTGCAGGAGGTGGGAGGGCCTGTCGGAAATGCTGCTCTTAATCTGCCCATCTCCCCTCCAGCCCCAGCCGCCCTGGGAGGGGGGCTGAGATAAAGCCACATGCAGCAGGCAGGAGATTAAGACTGCTGTTTCCACCGCTGCTCTCACAGAGTCTCCTGTACCACGGGGGTTAGCCAGCTGGGGCCGGGGGCAGGGTACTGGGACAGCAGAGGAGGGCCACCTCCAGGCAGCCCACCATGTCCCTGCAAGGAAGCACGCGTGGGCAGCCGTGGCAAGGAGTAAAAGACACAAATGATCCTTGATGGTGGGCTGGAGATGTGAGCTTCGTTCGGAGGCTGGAGGGTTGTCAGCTCGAGTTCAGGAGTATGACCTGTTACGGTGAGCATGTAGCAGCCTCTAGCCTTGACTCTGCCCTTGCCGCCTTCCCACCGCTCAGCGAGGTGTCTTTTCACCTGTTCCTCTAATTAGTCCTCATAGTAGGTCTGGGCTGTAGGTGCTGTTCGGAGCCCCACTTTTTCCAGAGTGGAAATGGAGCCTCACGGGGATGTATGTGAGGGAGGTGGGTCCTCAGGAATGTGCAAAAGGCCTCCCGATGGTCAGATGTGGAGATGGGATTTCAGCTCGCGTGAAGTGACTTGAGCGCATATGCCTTTGCTCTCTGTTCCTCGGAGGGAGCAGAGGTGACCACAGAGTCTGCTGTTGGGAGGACGTACGGAGCGTCTTCAGTCTGATGCAGAACCTGCTTACCTTCCAGCTCTGTGGCTTCCTAGCTGGGTCTCCTCCGGGGGGTCCCTTCACCCCTCAGAACCTCCATGTCCTCATCTGTGACACTGGGACCATCACCCTGCCCTGCAGGCAGCCGTCTAGACGAGAGGACACAACACATAGAAGGGGTCTGTTGTGGGCTGAGCTGTGTGCCCCCCCCAAAGATATGTGGAAGCCCAAAGCCCTACCCCCCACCTGTGCCCAGTTCCTCAGAATGGGACCTTGTTTGGAAATAGGGTTGTTGCAGATGTGATTAGCTGAGGTCATATGGAGTCTCTGGGTCCTTAATCTGCTCTGACTGGTGTCCTTATTAAAGGAGGTCATTCAGACACAGAGGCAGACACGCACGGCCCAGGCATGGGGAAGATGGCCTAGAATCACGCTGCTGCAGGCCAAGGAAGGCCGAGGATTGCCAAGAGCTGCCAGAGCTGGGAGAGGCAAGGAGGGGCTCTTCCAAAGAGGCTGCGGAGGGAGCTGGGCTCAGCCGATACCTTGATTTGGGATTTCTAGCTTCTAGAATTGTAAGGGAAGATATTGCCATTGTTTTAAGCCACTTGGGGTTTGCTACTCCATCAAGACAGTGGCAGAAAGGAATCTACTGCTTCATCGTAGTAGGTTTCTTCCCCAGGCTACCCCAGAAATCACCCGCAGCCCAGTGTGCGCGGTGCGGCTCCGACCCCATGCGTCTCTCTGCCGGCAGGCTTTCCCTGAAAGCAGGAGCAGAGCCCAGCTGGGCACGGAGCCTGCTGCAAGCACCCAAGAATGAACACCCCTGGAAGCAGCCTGTAGCCAATGAGAACAGGAGCTGATGGGCAAACACCCCAGCTTCCTCACCCTTGAATGGACAGTTCTCAGGCACACACTACTCGGTGTCCCCCGGGCGTCCGTTGGGATCGAGGCTGGGTTCCTAGAGAGGCATCCTAGTTATTAATGCGTGCGTTAACGGCCTCCTCCCATCCCTCTCCTTTCCTTATTCTCTTCCTGGTACCTCCTGGGACCAGCTTCTAAATAGACTCCTTGTGTCCAAGACCTCATCTCAAGTCTGCTTTTGGGGAGACCCAAGAGAAGGCCAGGCGTGGAATGATACTCCAATGGCAACTGCTTTCTCTTCCAGATGTTGGCATTAACTTAAATGGGCCTGTAGCCCATTTAACTTAGAAGGAGCTCAGAGACTCATCCAGTATCTCAAGGCATAGATGACATGGATGCCAATGAAGATGGAGAAAATAGTGTTAATCAGAATTCTTGGGCACAGGCCTGGGGAAGGCAGCCAGTCTGACGGAACTGCTCCCATAAAATAACATGAAGAGTAGGCTGCTACTCCCCAGGGGCCACTGGGTCGGCGCCGGCGTGGGGGTCTCTGTTGAGAGCCTGGGCTCTTGGAAGGGGGCAGAGGGGAGGGCTGAGATGTAGAGAGGCTGGATTGAGGGCGTCGTGGTCCCTGTAGGGACTTCTGTTCAATCTTCTCCCAGATTATTAAACCATGAACTCCACACATGTGAAAGGATTTCTTGTGAAATGAGTGGCAGGGCCAGGGTCTGAGTACAATCCAACATGAGCCGGCACAGTAGACCTGGGAGTGCAGGAATAAGATGGTCAAGCTGCTGGGATTGTGGAGAGGGGCCTGGAGCCAGATGGGCTGGGATACGGGGGTCTAATCCAAGTTCACCCAAATCCCAAGAGACAGTAGCATGGAGCAGACTTGGTCATGTGTGGCTACCCATCCCCCAAGAACGCTCTCCCTACATTTCAGGTAGTTTCGCCCACTTTCAGTCCTGCGTTAAACACTGAATACGTATTGCTAGATTCCCTTGCCTTCTGGCACGTAACTTGCAAAGTTCTGCAAATCTGGGGCATCCCCAGGGGCCTGCTATTCAGAACTGAGTGCCCAGAAGAGCTCACAAAGGGAATGGCACAAAAGGGAACCTGATCTTCTGGCAAGATGGTGGCCCAGGAATTCTGCCCTCCATGGGCAGAGGTGTGGTGTTCCTGGCTCCGGTTCTGTCTCTCTGAGGAGCCTCCAGCAATGACAGGAGGGCCTTGTTTTCTCTGGGGAAGTCGCCACCGTGTGTGGCCAGTCCATGTTCTCCTCACAGAGCTCGGCGTGGCCTTCCACAGCCCTCCCAGGGCTTACGCAGACTCTCTGAATTCCTTGAACGAATTCTGCCCTGCTTACCCAAGTGGATTCTGTTATTGCCCCTAACAACCCTGTCCAATATGGGCCTGAGTGACTCCTGAGTTTCAACAAGACCAGCCGACCTTGCCTGGGGGTTTATTAGGAAGCAGTGGTGCCCGGAACAGAGCTGGTGGGAAGGCTCAGGTCTGGACTGATCCACACTTAGGTTTTTCACCTTCTCTTGGATCCATGAGATCTACCGGCAACGTTCTTCAGGGGCCATGCTGAGTAGCGACCGCCTACCTTATTTTATGTACAAGAACCCAGCTGAAAACTACCTTCTCCGTTGAGCTCTCTTTTCCCCTGCCCTCAGGACAGACCCCTACTGCTCCGGGTAAAAGAAGCCTGCCGTCCTGAGCTTAGTGCTGCAATTACTGGAAGGAGAAAAGTTGGAAGTCGGGAGGGGGTTGTTCCTCCAGAATCTTCTTGCTTCCTACATTTAGCTGAGTAGAAATGATATAAAATTAAGTCCCGCTCTCCAATGTGAGTCTCCCCTACCCACTACACCAGAAATAGGCCATCGTCAATACTCCGGTGGTCACCATAGAGTGAAGCTCAGAAGTAATTGCATTTGAGCTCTTTCCGAAGCCGATGGTACTGCAGACACCTCGAAGGTGACGTCGACTTTTCGATATACCAGCATAACAGCCCGCGGAGAAGAGACAAAAGGAATAAGAGCTACTAGATGTTGAGAGCTCACTACCTGCCAGGCGCTGCACTCCTGCTCTTTTTCATTATCAGCAGGTGGGTACTATTATTCATCACTTCAGTTTACAGAGCAGGCAACTACGGCCAAGTGGGGGGGGTGCAGTTTGCCTGGGACCACCCGGGGTGGGGAGAGGGCAGAGCCCCGAGTGGGAGTCCAGAGCCTTGCTCTTGACCGCCGTTCTGGAACATCTCCCAAGAAATCCCACCTTAAATCCTCCGATTGATTTTAAGTCACATCTTGATTTTCGAAATGTTACAAATTGAAGAAGCACGTGTCTTAGAGGCGAGGAAATATGGAAGCACTCATCTAGCGGAAGATCCCTGGGAAGGTCTCCATAACTCACTGCTGCCTCCCCCTGCCTCCTTCCCAGGAGGAAGGACGCAAAAATGGGACATCTCCGGGGTCGATGGCTCAGCAGGGCCGAATCTGCCTCTGCCTCCATTTCCCTCTGAGGCGACCATTCATTTGGATGACAGTGACTCTGGTGATGCAGCCCGCGCTGTGACTTGACTGGGCTGGACCCTGCCACTTGGAGCGGAACTTTTCCTTGGGTGACACGGTCCCTGGTTCAGTGCTACATCTAAAAGCCCAGAAAGCCTTGTCAAGGGGCTGAATCACGCTCCCCTTCTCTTTTAATTATTCAAGAACTGACACGCTGACTGGGAATACACCACTCAGAGTACATGGCTGGTAAGATTAAATATTAGAGGAAACTCTTTTAATTAATTTTTAATGCGTTCTTTAGAACAATTCTTTATACCTAACCATGCACTGAAACCGAGTACTTAAAAGAGAAATTAACGTTCAGGATTTCAAGGGGCTTGTGAGTCGGAACGGCCCCTCTATTTTGGTTCTCTCTGAGCTACAGAGCACGATGGACAACGGATGATGTCGTGGTATGGAAGCAGGGGTACCCCCTGTCCTGCTTTTACTGGACAGACATAGGGTACACCTGTTATCTCAGTGTACTCATTAATGGTGCCCCCTTTAGTTCCCAAGGTGTTCCAGTTTGGAGGCTAAATTATATGACTGCCCCACAGAAAGGCCACCACCCTCCCTTCCCTTGCCTGTGACAGACATCACTAGTTGATCACAGCATTCTTTCTGTACTGATTTCATGTGTATTCTCCAAGGCATTCTCAATACAGTTCTCCCGGCAACCAGTCCAAGTGATTAACGTTGATGTCAAGATGAACCCTATTTTCCTTTTTTTTTGGCTGAGAAAGCAGTTTATATCAACCCTTATATTTTAATTTAATTTCACCTTTATCTTTTTTAAAAAAATATTTTATTTATTTATTTGAGAGAGAAAGAGAACATGCACACAAATAGGGGGAAAGGAGAGAGGGAGAAGAAGAAGTAGACTCCACTGAGCAGGGAGCCGGATGCGGGATTCAATCCCAGGACCCTGGAATCATGACCTGAGATGAAGGCAGACACTTCATCAATTGAACTACCCAGATGCCCTTAATTTCATCTTTATCTTTAAGCCACTTTTCCATTCAGCCCCTTAATTTTGTGACTGAACTATTTTTCAGTGGGAACACTGTTGTCATTTTGTGTGAGGTGATTTGTTGTGGGTGACTATCTCAGACATTACAGGATCTTTAATACGTTTACTATCCTTGGCCCCATGGGCATTAAACTCTAGTGGCATAAGGTCTTCCACTCCCTAAGCCTGGAAACTGTGACAAACAACATTACATCCTTCCTCCCCCTGTGCTTCCACAACATCCTCAGGGCCACACCACTTGCCCTGAGTTGGGAGTAAGGGCAAACATGAAGAACTCTACTAGTCCACAGAAGGTTGCTTTCGTTATCTAGTGCTGTGTACTAACGCCCTTTGGTGGGTTAAAATGACCTTTGCTTTTGCAAACATCTGCTCACAGGTTTGCAATTTCGGCAGGACCTGATAGGGCAGCTTCACTGGTTCTTTGTGGAGAGTTCTCTCCACAGCAGCCATGTTGCAGACTGTCAGCTGCGAGACGAGCTGGGGCCCGAGCTCCAGTTCAGGTTTCTTTCCTGTGGCCTCTCCGCAGGGCTGCTTGGGCTTCCTCACAACATGGTGGCGAGAGGCTTCCAAAGGGAGGAAGTGGCCGCAGCTGGTCCTCCAGGATACAGCGGGGAACTGGCATGTCCTCACTTCTTCTGCACTGTGTTGGTGAAAGTCGTCACAGGCCCAGCCCCGCTTCAGGGGCTGAAGGAAAGAGATCCCACTTCTCAGTGGGGTGAATGATCAAGGATTTTAATTCAGTACATGTCCCTTCACATGATCTCATCCTGAGAAGTGCCTTGGGCAGATCCCATGAGTTTTCTTGCTTTACATGTGGGGAAACTGAGTCTCAGAGGGCTGGTGTGCCTGGCCCATGGCAGATAGCTAGTCAGTCAGCTGTGGCCTGGGAACGGAAGGAAGGGTGGTGGCAAGCTCTGTAGAGCTCCTGTGGTTTCCTTGGAAGCAGCACAGTGAGAATCATACCGGACAGAGTCAGAGAATGTCCTCAGATGAGGACACATTTCCTGGTGGCTCCACCCCGATGGGGCCCTTTGCTGGGTTGGACACATTAACTGTGCCAGGTTCCTGCAGACCCCAGAGCCTCTGTCTCTTCCTCTGTCATCAGATCTTTACTGAGCATCACCAGGGACCAGACGCTGTACTCGGCCGTGGGGGAAGGCAAGGTGAATGAGACAGCAGCAGCCCTGGGGGCCTCACAGGGAAGACGACAGTGACTTAATTATGTCCACTGGGGGACAGCAGCAGCCGTGAGGAGAGAGTACAGGGTGCCGTGGGCGTGTGTAAGAGGGCATCCGAGGAGATGTCTCTGAGGAAGTTAACACTTCAGCTAAGGTCTGAAGCCCAGGGAGCAAATTAGGAGGCAAAGGGAGAGGTTCAGGAATGATGTTCCAGGTAGGAGCTCACTGTAATGTCATGGCGGGGAGTGGGGGGTGTGTGTGGGGGGGAGGTATCTGCAAGCAACTAGAGGAAGCCAGCTGGGGGGATCACAGAGAGAGGCTTCTGGGAGGAGGAAGGGACTGGAGGGGGCAGGACCCACTGGGCCAATGACCAGTGCTCCTCCCCTTGTTATTCTTGTGTGTTATTCTGAGAACAATGGGAAACATCTTGTTTTGGAGAGATCGTTCCAGCTGTATCTTGGAGAATGGATTAGGGGGTGGGAGCATGTGTGTGTGTGTGTGGGCGGGGGGAGAGCAAGCCCCCAGCGCCTGTGGGGAAAGCATTCCCTCACAGGGCAAGCCACATCCATCCAAGGGACCAAGCTGGTTACTGGGGCTACTGGCGGGCACCCACCCCGTCCTCGGCCCACTATGTGAGTTGCCGTGGTTGAGGCAGAGGCTCGGCTCTGTGATGTGAGTGGGGGCTCCCCATTCCTAGCCTGGTGCCCTTGTCCACAGGCACTGGGATGCAGGCTGGGACCAGCTCGAGGGGAGTGAGAGCTCTGGGGAGCGACATTGAATGAGGCTTTTGTTCTTGGTCTGCATGGTGCAACCCTAAGCCTTGAGTGCCTGCTTACATTTTGCACTCTGGATACCTCCCTTACCTCCCTCTTGTCCTGGTTTTTCTCCAGACTCACATGGTGTGGGCAGGAAGAGGAGAAGGGGGAAGGGGGAGGCGGGCCCCTTCCCTGGAACGCCCTGCCCAGCCAGCGGTTAGCCATGACCCTCCTCCGCACCTCCCAGGGGCCAGGACGAGTGACGGCCCCGCAGGGCTGCCGGGGACACAGCACAAGTCATCCAGACCCTGCCGTGCCATGCCCTCTCCCATTTGGGAGTGCTGTCACTGCAGAAGGGGAATTTGCCCTGAACAGGGCAGTTGAGGGAGGCCTTAGAGTGTGGGGCATAGGGAAGGGAAGTGAGTTCCAGGCCTGCAGAGACCGGCTGGTTTCAAATCCCGGTTCTGCCTGCTGCTGGCTGAGCGGCCCGGCCTTGGGCAAGATATTTAAGTACGAAGCCTCCCGTCCTCGACAGTGAGATGAGGGTTTTGAGTGTCCTGATTGCTCAGAGGACATGATTCTGGTCCTCCTGATAGCAGGAGGACATGATTCTGGTTATTGCCTCTCGATCAGATTCCGAAGCCCAGGCCGAGAGCAAGCCAGGAGGTCGGTTAGAGGCCGGCCTCACTGTAAACGTGAGAACCCTGGGCGCCTGCCAAGATGACGTATGCACAGAGGCTGGGGGGCCGGATCCCAGCTCCAGGGGAACCTCACTTTCCTGAAAGCCCATTTTCTTAGCAGCCCTTGTGTGGAGCAGCTCTGACAAGCTCCTTCTGAGGGATGAGAGGCTCTGGCAGGTGCTCTCCTGCAGGAGAGGAGCGGGCTTCCAGGCCCAGTTTTTGGTGGGTGGAGACACACCGGGAGGGGCTGGGAGGCACCCTTGGAGACTTCTTGTCTCTGGCTGAAATCCGAAGTAGCTCTTCCTCCTCCCTCCCTCCCCGGTCCTCTCCTTTCTTTCTTACCCCTCCCTCCCTTCCCCCTATTTGTCCTCCTCCTCCCTTCGGCCCTCCTCGTCCTCCTCGGCCTTCCTCTCCCTTCTTCAGGATTCTCTCCTTCCTGCTGTACTACCCATCCCACCCGTTTGCCCTTTGTCCCTTCCTGCCACTGTTGACATCTCACTTCGGAAAGTCCCCAGTTAATGCTTTAGGCAAAAAGAGCGCCATGACTCCTGGACTGTGGCTCTCTCCTGGGCTGTTCGGAGGCCCGTCAAGGGGGTGAATGCTCCTAATTCCCCGTAGCAGCATCCTAGACCACATGGGCTGCCTTGGGTTCTGAAGGGCCCTGTCTCCAGGCAACCCTCCCCTCCTTTTCCTCACCACCCCACCCCTCCTCTCCCATTTCCTCTGTCCACTCTTTATGGCTCTCCCAGAACCTCACTGGTAAGAAGGTCCTGCAGGGAAACTCAGGATGTTGGAGAACTGGGGAATTTCATACAGAGCCATGTCAGGCTCTATCCTGGACCGGTTTCATGTTCTTTGTGTGAGGGAATGTTGCACATTCTCCTTGGATTTTGCTCGGCCGACTGTCTCACAGGGGGAGCGAACCTGCTTTCAGTGGGAAGATCTCTGTCCTTTCTTTCTCTTTCCTTCCCTTGCTTTCTCTCCCTTCCACTCCCTGCCACCCACCCCTCCATTCTCTTCCCACCTCTTCCCAGATCTGCTTGCTTGCCTTCAGTTTTCTTTTTTCCCTTTCTTCCAAAAAACGACAAAATGGTAGCCAACACTGTGTCACATGCACTGTGCTAAGCACCTTGAACGTATGAACATATCTAATCTTCCTAAGAATCCCAGAGAGTGGGTCTCATCAATATGCCCATTTTATGGATGAAGAAACTGAGGCCTAGGATGCTTAGGCCACTTGCCAGGAGCCACACAGTGAATAACTGACAGCTGGCAATTGAGCCCAGGCTGGCTCTCTTTCTTCCCAGCCCCCTGCCCACACTGCTGCCTTCAGTCCATGATCAAGGTGCAGAACATGCCTTTCTAGCTTTCTCCTCCTCACCACCCCCTCCCTTCACTGGCTCCCTATGGCATCTTCACATGGGAACAATTTGAAGCCCCACCTCCTTGCTGCCCCTGCCTGACTAGATGCCCTTTATAGGCCAGGCTAGGGCCTGCTGCCTTTGCATCAGCTCTCAATACTTTGGGTAGACCAAGGTGCGTATCTGGAGCCTGAGAAAAGAGCCAAGGGAACCCAGCCCTCACTGAGGCCTTGAGTGGTAGAGATTTCAGGTCAGAGTCAGTCCCAGTGTGCTCTATGGAAGGATGAAGAGAGGAGGAAAGAACTGGAGAAAGATGGCACAGGGTAGCCCTGAGGGCAGATGGCTCATCCAAACTGAGATGCAAGCTGGGAATGCACACTGATTTCAAAGTCTTGGTAGGAAAAAGAATGTAAAATAACTCCAAATCACTAATAACATTTTGTGTTGATTATATGTCAAAGAACATTTTGGATATACTGGGTTCAAGACAATATATTAAAATTAATTCTAGCTCTTTTTACTTTATATTTATGGCTACTAGAAAATTAAATATTACATGCATGGCTTGCATCTGTGGCTTGTTATATTTCCATGGGATGACATGGACCTAGGTTGTTTCGGGCTGCAAGAAACGAAAAGCTTGACTCAAGTGCTTTAAATAATAAGGGACTAGTTATTTCATAACAGCAGAGGTCTGGAAGTAGGGTGGTGTTGAGTTGGTTAATTTAGCATCAAGACTCTGGTTCTTTCCATCTTTCTGCTTTGCCACCCACAGCATATTGATTTCCTCTCCCCCATGGTCACAAAGTGGCTGCCATAGCTCCAGGAAGCTTACATAGATGTGATAACAGCCGGTGGAAGAGAGAATGGGGCTCTTCCTGTGTATTTCTTTCTGTTTATCTGACACCCATCAGCAGACTTGCTCTGTCACATCTCATCAGCCTGAATTGAATCAAAGTTCATAGTTAAAGTGATCCCTCGCAAGGGGATGACCACCAATGAATAGTTTAGAGAAATCATCCCCCACTCCTTCCTGCTGGGACTCCAGATCTGTGTCAGTGAACACTTGCCCTTCAGAAGAAGGGAAAGACCTGAACATGGCACCTGTGAACTAGGGAAAGGAGGGGCTGGATTTGGTATAGCCATCAACAGTATCTTCTCCACCACAGGTGTTTCAAGCTTTTGGAGAAGTATCTCATTGTCCTTGCCAGGCTGAATGTCTCTCTCTGAAGGTAGCAATGGATGTTCCTAGGTTATATGGTGTTGATACAGATGACCCTAGTGCACTGGAGCATAAGAAATACATATTTGGTCTTTGTCCCTGGTTCCTGGCACACAGATCCTAAAATCCTTGGAATCTCCAGGGTGATGAGCATCTTTTATATGCTGAAGAGACGACAGGTGATTGGGACCCCTAAGTAGATGCAGGATTGGGGGCTGGTTTCCAGAAAGACCAAGGCATGAGTGGAGGATTGGAACTCTCAGCCATACCCCCAACCTCCAGGGAGGGAAATGGTTTAGAGGCTGTGTTCAGTCACCAACAGTTTAATCAACCATGCCTACAGAACGGAACTTCCCTAAAAAGCCCTAAATGATAGGGTTTGAAGAACTCCTCCCCCCATTGGTGAATACATCAAGATGACAGAATGGTGGCACCTGGAGAGGGCATGGAAGGTCTGAGCACACCCCACGCCCCTATACCTTGCCCTGCACACCTCTGCCATCTGGCTGTTACTGATTTGTTTTCTTTTTGATGAGCCAGTAATTAGTCAATAAAGCACTTTTCTATGCTCTTAAAGTCGTTCTAGTGAGTTATCAAACTGAGGGGGGATTACGGGAACCCCTTGAATTTGCAGCCGGCCAGCGAGAAGCCCTGGTGACAACCTGGGCCTTGTAAGTGACATCTGAGGGGAGGCAGGCTTGTGGGACCCTGCCGTAACTTGTGGGATCGGACACTAACTCTAGGTACTTGGTGTCAGAGCTGACTTGGATCGCAGGACACAAAGTTGGTATCGGTGAGGCGGGGAAGTGGTATTGGAAAAGACACTGCACGTTTGGTGACGTGATGTGAGTGGAAACAGCACAGAGCACTTCTCTTATCTCTGCTTGTCCAGCATCGTTTCCTTTTTGAAAAGGAAGGTGTTCTGGTTGCTCTTGGCAGGTCTGGTCAATGCCAGAGTCTCTGAGATGGAGAACTGACCCCAAATCACCAGCAAGAGTCTGCCGGGTCAGCCAAAAGAGCGTGCTTATTTCCTAGAGGGGCCAGCCAGAGTCTCAGGGAAGGCTCGGAGAGCCCGGCGGGAGTCAGATGGGGAGAGCCTGGGTCGAACCTGTTTCTGCATCTTCATCACTGGGAAGCTGTGATTTAGGGAGAATCCAGAAACCTGCCCCGTATCTAGACTAGCTCCTGGCATATATTCACTTCTCAGTAAATATGCAACTGCTAAGTGTCTTTCTATTGTTCATCCTGGGAGGAGCTGAAGGCCAGGGATAGAATCTTCACCCGATGACCTCCCACCCCACCCCCAACCCCTTTGTCTCCTTGCAAGTCACAGAGATTTCTAAGAACAAGTCAACCAAAAATAAAAATAGAGCCTGGATTTTGAGACGTTTGACAGATGTTTTCTTCTCTGCGCTGGTGAAGCATTTGAGATTCCGTTTTTGCATTTCTGCTCAGGACCAGCTGACTTAGGGAGACGGAGGCTGACTTAAGCTCTGGGAGGCAGGTACATATGAGGCTTACACGCTCGGGCTCTGGAACCTGATGGCCCAGGTTCAAATCCCCATTTTGCCACTTGCTAGCTGAGGGCCTCTGGGCAGTTTGCTTAGCCTCCTTGTGCCTTATTTTCTTCATCTATAAAATGGGGATGATGACAAAGGTGCCTGTCTCGCAAGGAGATGGGGGAGAATTCAATGAGTCACTAAATATCCCGGGCCGTCTGTCTGGCCGCCCTTAGGCTCTGTGTTAGATCTGCCACCTTAAATACACCCCATAACCTTTGCCAGGTGTCTGGGGATCTGGCCTCAGGGACTGTGCTAAGCGTTTGATGAGGCTGTGTGAGAAAAGCCAGTGTGGCCCGTGGCGTGCGCTGGGACAAAGGTGGGAGAGGGGCGACATCACCGATGCGGGCCCGCGGGGGTCCCAGGGCAGCAGATCCACTTCCTCCCACTCTTACTTGAGAACAGCTCCAGGCTCTGGGTCCCACTCACTTCCTGTTCCTCTCAGGCAAGGAGCCGCAGGCTTCCAGGGCCTTGGCTCCCTGGTCACATGACAGCGTCCCATTAAAAATCTCTTTGCATCGCTGCAGCGCAGTGAGAGGTGATTGTTCTAGGCTTGGGGGGTGTGGTGGGGGCAGGCACTGATTTTTGAAAGGACAAGGAAACAAAGTGCTTTTATTCCCCGTTGGATGACAGAATACTTCCAAGTTCTCTGATGTCAAATCATTTCCTCACTTTCTCTCTCAGCAATTTGCCAGAGACCCTGGCAATGAACCTCTCTCCCCTGCTAATTGTTCTCTTAGTTGACTTGCATTTCAACTGTGGCTCCCGTCAAGAGGAAGCCCATTGATGGATCTGGGAGGCTTTGTATTTTTCTGGCTTAGAGCGTGTGCCTTGGGTGAAGAGAGCAGAGTCCCAGTCAGTCAGGCATTCCCCTTGGAGACTCCGGAGGCAGAGAAGGAAATTCCCTGTGGACTGGCCCTTTGGGGGGAAGTGGGAGGAGCTTCTCCCCGGGAGACTTTGCAGCACCTCCCTCCCCTTCTCCCTACCCACTCGACCCTCCTTATAGGAGAGACGGGCACTGGTTCCACTGCCAGAGAACCAGGAGACAGGAGATGATGACTTGAAGCCAGCTCTGGCTGTGTTCCCTTGGCCAAACCCCTTTCCCTCTCTGGTTTCCACATCTGTTAGAGAGTTATGAAAAAGCACCCAAAACTTGGAAAGAGGGAGAAAGGATGACAATAGGTCCCTGGAATGCCACACCAGAGCTCAGGGCCAAGAGGCCCGCCCTCAGGTTATCTAATTCTTCAAGGCACGGGCCAAATCTGGCTGCTGCCTGTTTTTGTAAATAAAGTTTATCAGAACACAGCCACGCCCATTCATTTGCCTCTTGTCTCTGCCTCTCCCACTTTACAACCAGGCAGAGTCCGGTAGTTGCAACAGAGACCAGATGGCCCACAAAGCTGAAAATTTACTGTCTGTCCCTTTATAGAGGTTTACTGACCCCTGCTCTAGGGGAATGGAGCGTTCTTTGATTTACTATTTACTACTGATTTGGGCCCAGACTCTGGAAAGTGTGATGCTAATTTGTGGAAGATTGATAACTTGCAAATGATTTTGGTCCAGTAGTCCTGAAAATGATTTCTGTCCAGTATAAAAGACGCCCCCCCCAAGAATACGATTTTATTGACCTGTAGGATATTCATCATTTCTGTGTCTAGCCCGACAATCTTATTCTAACATTCTTTCTTTCTTTTGCTATATGGCCTTTGGTCTCTCTTAATCTTTTGAGCCGGCTTTCCCAGCCTGCTGCTTCCCCTATTAATAAATTAATAAATACTGTTTTTTAAGAGAGTAAAGAAATCCCTGCCATGTGCTTGTTTTCTCTTTGTGTGAGTCGTGTTCTTAGCTATTTGAAAATTGTTCTTTGATTTTTGTTCTTAGCTATTTGAAAATTGTCCTCCTTGGATGAGACTGGTGGTTAACAAATGGTGTTCTAGGGAACCTCGGGTGTCTTCGGAAGTCCCTTAGGAGGACACTAACGGGATAAAGGAGCAAAGAAGTCAGGGTCCCTTGCCTCCTTACCAACCAGAGAAGCTCCGTTTATAAATCTACCTTATCTTACGAGATATCAAACATAACATTCCTTGAGAAAAAAAAAAAAGCAACAACAAAACGTTTTGTTGCAAAAAAAGAAATATTGCAAGCAGCAGATCAGGTGATGAGGACGTTTTCAAGTTCTTGGGAACTCCACGCCAAGCAGCAGGGGCCGGTGGCTGCTGGGGGCTGTGCATTCCTGGGCTGGGTCTGTAACAGGCCCCTGGACGGCCTGTGGCTGGCTGGAATGCCCTGTGTTTCTGCTCCTTCAGAGGAGAGAAAGAGGCCTCCAGAGAGCTGGCTTGAATACCAACAATTCCCCCAGGTCTTAACAAGGGAAAAAAAAAAAAAAAGTGTGGCTTTCCTTCCTAATTGTGTTTCTTAAGAAAACCTATCTGGAGTTGCACAAAGCATGGTTTGTGATGCCCAGTTATTGACAATTTCTCATGAGAACATTCTGGAAACTGGCAGAACTTCATGCCTGCTGGGGAGCTGTAGGGCTCACCAAGCACTGGGAGGGTATGTAGGACCCTGTGGGCCTGCTGGAAGAAGGGTGGGGGTGGGAGGAGAGGAAACCCAGAGCACCCTGTGTGTGTGTGTTTCCCCTTTTATTTTGGGGCTTAATGATTAATTGCGGCTTTAGGGGAGGTGAGACCTGCACGACACAGTTCAGCTACTGCCTTTCTGGGAGCAGGCCTGCCTTCTCCCTGGCTGGGGCTTCCTGAGAGTGGGGCTTGGATGGGGTAAATTAGAGAAGCTCTTAGAATCTGAGCCATGCTTGTTGGTATTTGCTTGGATGAGCCCGTCATATGGGTCTTTCCATTCTTGCCGGATTGATTTTTTTTTTTTTTGTCATTGAGGTAAAATTCACATAACCGAAAACGAACGATTTTAAAATGCAGTTCTGTGGCAGTGAGCACATCCACAGTGATGGGAAACCATCCCTTCTACCTAGTTCCAGGACATTCCCTTGACCCTAAAAGTAAATACCCAAGAAGCAGTCCTGCCCCATTCCCCGGACCCCCTGGCCCCTGGTGTGTAATCTGCGTCGCCTGTCTACAGATTTATCTAGTCTGGATTGTTTCCTGTCAGTGGAATCCTACAGTGTGCACCCTTTTCAGTCTGGTTTCCTCTGGAGAACGATGTTCTGGAAGTTCCTCCACACTAGAGCATGAATCAGTATCTCATTGCTTTTTGATGACTGAGTAATATTGCATTGTATGGTCAGACCTCATTTTATCCATTCATCCGAAGATGGGCATTGACTTTATTTCTACCTGTTGGCCATGGTGAGGAGAGCTGCCGTGTAACCCCTGGGTCCCCACAAGTGCCTCACTGCTCACACTGTGACAACCCCCAGCACAGAGCCTCCCCCAGGTATTTCTGGGCGTCCCACGGGCGTTCCACATGACTGATGTTCTGTTCCAGGTGCCTGGGTGCAGCCTCTGCGGTCGGTGCCCTCTGTGGGCGGACAGCACCCCCTGAAGCCCAGAGCCACCCCACCCCCCACCCCGCCCTGCAAGCTCATCCTCAGAGGCCCTCTGTGCAAGGCATGCATAGGAGGTGGGACCTGGGAACCGCTGCTTTCAGCACAAGATGGGGGCCTTGAGGGCTCAGGAGTGCCTTTCCTTCCTCTCTTTCCACCTGCAGGTCTTTTTTCCTGGGCTGGTCACTTTCCCCAGCAAGGAATCTTCTGGTCTTGGAGCCCTAGACACAGGGCAACAGCTCATCCTGGTTTAACTCCGATTTTCATGGTCTTAACACTGAAAGTCCATCTTCCTGGGATTTCCCTTTCATCCCAGGCAAAGGGAGTCAGTTGGTCACCCAGATTTCAGCTCGGTTGGGGAGAGTCTCAGTCATTCAATGTGTTGAGTTTCACCTAATCCTCCTGTTTTGAATCTGATGGCTGAGCTTGGCCCTCCATTGTGCCCTAAGCCCCAAATCCCACGCCTATTTGCCCAAAGCCGGCTAGAGGCTAAGCCTCTTTTCTTCTACTGGACTGGTTGGTTATCTCCCTGCCTGGGGTTAGGGAAGGAACCTGGAGATCCAAACTCTCTTTTTAAAGACTTTTTTTTTTAAGCCACTCCTCTCGTATTCAGCCCCACTAGCTTTCAGGGCGCCCTAGTGTCTCCAATTCTCGATGTTTTCTGGGATCCTGTGGCCACAGATTGCCTTGCTTCGTGTAGTGTTTCCTTTGGCTTTAGCTTTCTTGGTCAGATGCATTCATGAACACTCACCTACCTGCTTTTCAGCACCCCCACCTCCCCACACCCCCCAATTTAAAAAAGTCTTTTTTGGACCTCCCTTGCTTGTGCTTCCCCTCTGCTCCCTCTTCCTTGCTGGCTTATTTATGACTTAAAAATTTTTCCTTTATTCTCATCTTAGTGATTTTCTGAAAGGAGCCGAGTAAAACGTGTTTTGCTTTTTTTTTTTTTCTGATGTTTTTAACAGGAAGTCTCATTTCCTCAATATGTGAGGCCAGCTTGGGTTTCCATCTTGGCTCAGCGTCTCAGCTAAGTGGACTTGGACAAATGTATTGACCTCTCTGAGCTCCATTTCCTTTAAAGTCTGGGTCTCCTTCAGAATGAGAAGAGTGGAGTGGGATAATCATAGCAAGCCAGAGAACACATGGGCAGTATGAACCATGGGCTGGGTGCCGGTGGCCAGCTCCAGGAGGGTGTCTGCAGGAGCAAGTCCAGGCCCATGTCTCCCAGGGTCTTAGACTCATGTCCTTGACCCCTTGTCTCCTCTCCCCACCTCTGCCCCATAGAAGCTCAGAGCCCAACGACAGTCTAAAGGGAATGTACTCATCCTGCCCCCATCTTTCAAATTCATTTTTTTCCAGTTCTTCAAAGCAAAAAGCTTCCTCCTTCTTTTGCCAAGGGGTCACCAGCCCACCCCTTCCTCCAGAATCCTGGACTGGGCTTGGCCGCAGGGCCCAAGTCAAAGCCATCTTCCCCCCAGCAAGCCTTTCTTCCGCAGAGACCACCTCCCACACTTATAAGGCAGGGGTCCCAGGGCTAAGTGTTCAGGTTCTCAACCTGTCCCCCCGACCCCGGGGTTGAGTCCCAGCTCTACACTTACCAGCTGGGCTGCTCCGCGAAAGTCACACACTGCTCTGAGACTCAGTTTCCTCTGAGTCCACCAGGGGCTAATGATAGCATCTGACAGTCACACGGAGGATGGCTTATTCCTGAGATGAAAGGATGTGGGTAAGGAAAGAACTTACAGTGGCCAGTGTATACGTGTAAATGCCCAAAGGAAGCTCGTGATGATTTCTGCCTCTGCCGTGTTTTGACTTTGATTTAACTTAACTGGCTGGCTGTCTCTAGAGGTGGGGACTTGTCTTCTTCCCCTTTCTATGGCTCCGGTGACCCAGGCGGTAGGAAAGTGTTGCACGAAGAACCTGACGTCCTGCTTGGCTTTCCTTCCACCACGGGAACGGTAACCTCGGGCAGGTCTCATCACTTCTCTGAGTCATTGTTTTTGGAGACAGCTGGGAGAGAAATTCCTGCTGAGGCATGCAGAAAAGAAGCGAAAAGGAGACTGCAGATTTTAATGTGTGTTTCTCCCTCTTCTAGTGAGTTCATTCCCCACCAGCTCAGCCAGAGAGCCTTGTTATCTCAGAGTCGGATGAACTTTTTTCTCAACTGGAGACATTTCAAAAATATTAATGCCAGGGCCTGACCTCAGATACAGAACACTGGAATTTTGGAGGATGGGGTCCAAAGGAGGTTTTTCAAAGCTCTTAGATGGTGGTGATGCTTCTGGACCATGGCCCTGACTGAGTATGGAGGCTCTCCTCAGTCCTCCTGTGGCTCCAGAAAGCCTCTTTGAGCACCCCCCTTTTTAAAAAAGATTTTATTTATGTATTTGACAGAGAGAGATAGATCACAATTAGGCAGAGAGGCAGGCAAAGAGAAGGGAGGAAGCAGGCTCCCTGCCAAACAGGAAGCCCAGTGCGGGGCTCGATCCAGGACCCTGAGATCGTGACCTGAGGCGAAGGCAGAGTAACCCACTGAACCACCCAGGTGCCCCTCGGAGGCCCTTTTGTGCCAGGCAGAAGGGGCTAGCTCCCTTTCCAGAGCTTATCCTTTGAGCTCTGGCTTGAGTTCTTTAATGGAGGCAGCACCCCTTCTTGTCTGAGATCCCCTTGCATTGTTGGACATCAGTTCTGATGCTTAGCGAGTTCTTCCTTTCATTGAGCTGAAGCCAGCATCTGTGAAAGCCCATCCCTTGGTCTTTGTTGAGTGCAGCTCAGCCCAGCCCCAGGAAGCCACCATGCTCTGAGCTGCCCCTCATCTGAATGGCTCTGTCAGGGGTCACATGTCAGGGGCACTCGGAGAGCAGGACTCCATAGGCAACCTCGTGGATGTCAAATGGCCTTGGATCTAGAAGAGATGCCTTCTTCTCCTATCTTGCCATTTAATCTACTGCTCTCCAGATATGCCTCCACTAGAACTCTTTGGGCAACAAGTTCCAAATATACTGCACTGAGTCGGAGTCGGCAGGGGAGGGTCCAGGGAAGCTGTTTGTTTAATAGCTGCCCCAGACGAGGGTTCTGATCAGGAAGCATGAGAAATGCCTTCTGAGTTGATTTAATTAGCTAGCTCTGGCTATAGAAGGTTCTAGGGGATAGACTCTGAGATGGAAAAGGGTCTGAGCCTGCGTGGGGTTGGGAGCGAGGGAGTAGAAGGGGTGGTGATGAGCAAGCAGAGGCAGAGGGAATCCAGGCCTGGATGGCCTCCCATCTGGTCCTGGGCCGCAGGCAGGGGGTCTCCCTGGGACCATGTTGGTCTCTGGTTGTTGTACCAGAATCCTTTGCTCCTTCTTTGCCTGAGGGGGTCCTTCCATTTCATCCTCAGTTCTCAGGAAGATGAAGGAAACAGCAAAGACCATTTATGTCTCACTCATGCCTACAGAGTTCTGTTCTCTAAGAAAAGATTCACTATTTTAGGGGTCAGTTCCCTGTTTTTGTTTTTTGTGTTTTTTTTTTCTCAACTCTTGGAACAATAACATTAGTTTAAATTAAACAATCCAGGTTTTTTTGGTTTGGTTTGGTTTTGGTTTTGGGGTTTTTGTTTGTGTTTTTGTTTTTGGTTTTTTTTTTGCCATGGCTGCCATAACAGCATACTACAGCCTGGGCAACTTCAACTATACAAACTTAGTTCTCACAGCTGTGGAGGCTCAGAGCCTGTGGTGAAGGTGTCAGCAGGTTGGGTGTCTTCTGAGGCCTCCCTCCCCCTGGGTCTTCACTTGGCCTTTCCTTGGTGTTCATGTGTTTCTCATATTTCTCTTTGTGTCCAAATTTCTTCTTCTTCTTCTTCTTTTTTTTTTTTTTTTAAGACTTATTTATTGGTTTGAGAGAGAGAGCACAAGCAGAAAAGGCAGAGGAAGAGGGAGAGAGAATCTAAAGCAGATTCCACGCTGAGCATGGAACCCGATGCGGGGCTTGATCTCACCACCCTGAAGGCATGACCTAAGGGGAAACCAAGAGTCAGACACTCAACTGACTGAACCACCCAGGCACCCCTCGAGTCTTTTCTTCCTGTAGGACACCAGTCGTTTTGGATTAGGGCTACCCTAAGGGCCTCATTTCTATGTCATCATCTCCTTTAAGGCCTGACCTCGAAATAAAGCACATTCTGAGGTTAGGGGGCTTGGACTCCCACATATCAATTTCTGGGGACACAGCTCGCCCATCTCATTCTTCTCAGGCTTTTTAGTTGGGTGGTGGCTGACTACAGTGTGTGAAAGAGGCCTGGGGGCACTTGTTCCACAGAAGGGGGAGGAAGCAGAGAAACCACGGCTAGAAAACACGGCCGCATCAGGTCCCTCACTGTGGTTTCCTGCCCCTTCTGCTAGCCTGTTTTCAGTCCCACAGACCCTTACTTTCTATGCATTGCTGAGAGTATCCCGTTCCCGCTTCAAGGATATGTTCTCTTCTCTTTCTTCCGCTGTTTTTAAGAACTTTCTTCAGCTCCTTGCATCCTCTCAGTCTGAATTCCCCTGCTCATCTGTTTTGACTTCTGGGTGTCAAGGTAGAAGAGAAGTCCAGGGTGTGCAGCCGTCTGATTGGAAAACCTATGGAGTGGTCAGTTTTTTTTTCTCCTAAGGGCCTCAGATACTGAATCTTCTATGTCTTTGCTTTTGGCTCGGTCAGCTTCCCTGGAGAAGAAGCCTGATTATCTGCATTGGTGCTGTGTGTGTGTGTGTGTGTGTGTGTGTGCGCGTGCGTGCGCACGCGCACGTGTTGAGGGTGGGTATGGGATGCCACTGAGCTAGACAGCAGGCATTCTGGAACTGAGTTGGTGGGAAAGGATTGAGCCTCACTCTTCAGTGGGCAGAGATTTCCTGACTCCCCGTTTGCAGTACTGCTGCTCATTCTCAGCCTTAGTGGGGTCTGGTGGCCCCCAAGCCAGACTCTCTGGCATAGCTTCTCTTGAGATCGGACTTCCCATTTGCAGGTGCACATCTGGGCACTTGTCTGGAGATGCGGGCCTGGGGAAGGGGCTGGGGCTCTAAGAGTGCACCCACTTTCAACCCACCCTCTTGTTTCAGCGCCATCCCACCTGCCTGCCTCCAAAAGTACCTGGTGCTTCCCCTTCTTGAACCTTCTAAGACTCTACAGTGCATCCTCTCTACTTCTTATTGGCATCCCTCCTGCTGGCATTTAGCAGAGGAGAAAGCTGAGATCGTACCCATTGTCACTTGTCTGTCCGTTCTCTCCCCTCCTACACTAGGTCAATGTTTCCATTTGCTGATGTTCCCTTTCCTCTTTACTTTCTTCTTATTCATAGCTTTGTCCTTCCTTCCTCCTACTTCTTGTGAGTTTTGGGGCCTGGGCAAAGTCCAACACCTGCATGATTAACATGAAGCCAACCTCCCCTTTAAGCCTGAGGCTCCTCATCTGTACAATGGGGTTAGGAATAGTTTCTTCCTCAGAGCTGGTGGGAATTAAGTGAGGTAGTGCCTATAGAATGCTGAGTGTGCAATCTGACAACAATATCCAGTAAATAATAGGAAAGTAAATAAAATTATTGACCTTATCCAAGGGTCTTTGGAAATCCCTGGAAACGATGGGGTAGTTAGAACTGTACCAAAGAGCATTTAGCTTAACATTCTGTCTGCTAGCCTTTGGTGCTTTCCTTTTCCTCCCGTTACTGAAAAAAGAAGCAAAACTTGACAGTGACCCACAAAAAGAGGTCAGCTAGAGCGATGCTCCTGAAACTTTGCTGTGCACACCAGTCCCCGGGGCTCTTATTAAAATGCTGATTCTGACTGCCATGCTCAAGGGTGGCCTGGGAATATGCATTGCTGTTGGTCCTGCTGGTCTGAGGACCGCGCTTTGAGTAGCAAGACCCGGAATGATAGAAACGGACCCAGTTGGCCATTGAGGACGCCCTCCTGGGGCTCCTTTGGGTGGTGACCTTTAAGTGGGGGCTTTTCTCCTTCAGGACCAGAACCCTAGGGGAATAGAGTGGGTTCCTCTAAATGGCCACAAGATGTCATAATGTCATTATACGAATTCTCCCAGAAAGGTTCAAGTCTGGGTGTCAAATTACATCCCTTAAAGCAGGAAATGGAAAGTGGCAGTTATCCAATCAGAGCTGCTCAGGGACAAGCCCCAGTTAACCTCTCCTCTGGGTCCAGGACAGATGTCAGGCAAATAGCAGAATCTCTGTCTTACCTACCTTCTTCCACTCATCTGGTTCTTAGTATCACAGGAGAGTCACATGGGCACTAGGGATGAGATCTGTCCGGAGGGGATGCTGGTCTTCTTAGAAACATAAAGAGTAGTATTTCTACAGGGTGGTTTTCCCAGAACCACAGTCTGGAGGGATGCTTTGCACATACAAAGATCTTCCTGAACAAATCAGTTGGGGACCTGCTTCGTGCTGCATCCCCAACAGGAGACTTCAAGAAGCCCATTAGCATTTCAAAGGCTCTGATAAGATCTGCAGTGAACCAGCTCCTTAACAGCCACTCTTGGGCCTCTCAAACATCCTCAGAGGAGTCAGTCCTCCCCCTTCCATGAATGCTAGTAAAACCCATAAGGCCCCAACCCCAGGGCTGCACATTTCATATTGGAAATGGAGGTTACCTTAGGACGTTTTGGCTGCTAGGCAGGGTATCGAAGAGAGATGGGTATGAGGTCACCTTGCTAGAATCATTAGCAACTTCAGAACATGGTTTCAGAAGAACCAGCAGGGAAACTAAGTCAGCTCTACCATGATTATGTCCTTTTGTACTTTCTTCTTCATAGGAGAGCCATCTGTGTTTATTTAATCTCCCCAGCTATTAGATGGAACCATGTGAGCTTGCCAACAATCTCATGTGGTTTCCCCTAGACCCAAGGTTGACGATCAGCACCCCACTGCTTCTGCAAATCACTTTGTATTGGGATCTGGCTGCCCTGGGATCCAGCTGCCCTCATTCGTTTGCGTGCTGTCTGATTGTTTTCACGCTATCATGGCGGAGTTGTGAAGTTGCTGCACGGGCCCTCTATGAAGCAGAGTATCACCTCTCCAGCTTTTTGCGGAGAAAGTTGTTGGCCCCAGCGGAAGTGGTAGCTTCTGGAAGAGAACCTACAGATGAGTCATTTTTGCACCTTCCCCACTTCCCACCTCCCTTGCTGTACCCTGTAGATAGTAGATGCTTAATAAACACTGGATATGGAAAATAGCAGCGAGCCTCCTTTCTGGAGAAGGTTGATACCTGATCCTTCATCTTCTTCTCCAGACCCTTGGCTTCCGTATTGTGACTCCCTCTCAAACATCTGGCGGGCCAGCTCCCGCTGCTGTCGGCGAAGGCAGCTTTCTCTTTTTTTGAGGGGAAAGAAAATCCTTCAGGAAGTCTTGAGGGGGTTTGGACATCAATCAGCTAGCTCTTAGGGCTGTGTGGATGAGGATGTATAAATGAAGCAAACATATGGATTATATTTCCATCAAAATACACAGAGCCTCCGAAATTAAGTGGGAAAGGGCTTCACAGGGTCATTCCATTGCTCAGTCGTCTCCAAAACTGTTTGGGAAAAGTTTGATATGTTTGATAAACCTCTAGTGCCATGTGGAAGTAACCTTTCTCTCCCCAGACTATGCAGTGGGCTCACAGCGGGAGGGGTAAGGTCTACCAAATGGAACTACTCATTTGAAAGGCGTTTTGAGTCTGTCTCGGCCAATGGTTGGCAGCTGCATATGAGGTTATATCTGGGGGTCATATTTTCTCAGTCCCCCTTAGAGGGGCACAATGGAAGCAAAGGTACAACTCGCCAAGAGGACATTTTCATTTCCTTTCCGATGTGTGCCTGGTGTCATTAAAAAAAAAAAATTTAAAAAAAAAGAAAAAAATACGATTACCCTCCATACATGTTCATTGTCAGGAAAATGAGAAGAGACAGATGAGCATAAAGGAGAAAGTAACAACTGGTCTGGTGTCATTTTACGGTGATGTGATGGCCAAATGGTCCTATGCTTAGATATCCAAGCAGAGTGCCAAGGGAAGGTAGAGTTGCAGGAAAAATCGGGAAGAGGCACGATCTGGCTTACGATACGAGATACCATGGACGGTTGAGAAGACACGAGCGCATTCTCATGGGGGTGTGGAGCTAGGAGGGGGGGGAGCCTCGTTTCAATCCCATTTTCCAGTCCCTCAAGTTGGTAATCCAGCAGATTCTGCCCACAGCCCCAAACCCTTGTGCCATGAAACCACAGGGGAAACCTAGAATTTGACTCTGAGTACCAGGAAAACATGAATGACTCTAACTTTTTTGTAGGCCTGTTAGACTTTCAGAATTCTTGGGGGTTTCGGCAGCATTCTGGAAGGGACAGGGCTGTTGGCTGAACGGGGTCTTTGACTGCCTTGACCAGCAAAAGTCTCACCCACTCCAGGAAACACAGGTAGAGGCTGACTTGACCCACAGCTGTGTACTCCTGTTATTTTTTGGTGCACCTGGAAGATTCCCTCCCCCCCCCACCGAATATTTACCTCCACCTAGTCTCAGTCTGTTTTCCCCTTGTTCTCTCCTCACATGGAGGCGAGAATCCCAGATAATTCCTTTCTTTGCCTCCCTTGCTGCTATGGAGGCTGGCTACATCAGTCCAGCCTGTGCGTGAGAATGTGCTGGGTGGGGCCTCGGGGAAATCTTCCTGTCGCCTGCACACAAGTGGCTGATGATGACTTTTTCCGATGGCCAACTGGTTCCTGGCTTGGGCATGGCTGAGCCCCCCCGGAGCTGAGTTAGCCATCTTGTGTCACAAGGCCGGGAGAATGACAGAGGTTGGCCCTGAAATCATTAAAATCCCTTTCAGCAGCTGTCTACCTCCAGTCTTTCTGTTATGTGAGAAAATAACCCCCTCTCTATTTACGCCAGTGGGAATCCAGTTTTCTATCATTTGCAGCCAAATGGCCTTTCAGCAGATGCATGGCACGACCCACTCAGCTTGGTACCGACCACATCACAGCCACAGTGTGGAATCTTTGTTGTGGCAAAAATAAACTTTGCGCCATGTTGCAAATTTGGTGGCCGTGTCTGGGTCTCAGCAAGGAGCTGATGATATGCTCAAACAGGTTAATTGAAGAGAGTTTAATAAAGGGACCATTTACAAAGCCATCTAGAGGGTTTAGGGAAACATCAGGAGCTTGGTCAGTGCTCTCATGCTGGGTCTCCCTCATTCCCCAGCCTTTCCCTCCTTCCACCCTCCAGTGTCATGACAGCACTCACAGGAAGCCAGAGGGCAAAGGAGCCTGTGGACACACTCTGTAAGGGGCAGGCAGCCTTCCCGGACAGGAGTGGGGCGAGTAGATCTGGAGGGGCAAATGCGAGGTCTCCAGCTCAGAAGTCCCCTAATGAAGGGTCTGGGGTGTTCCAAGGAGCTACAAGGAGAACAAGGAGTTCTCCACCTGTGGAGAACCCCTGCTCAGCACCCCAAAGCTTCCCTTAACCTTCGAGGGCTCTCTGATCTAGGTCTTCTTTCTAAGAAGAAGTGGTCTCGGATTTCTGGGCAGTGGCATGCAGCTAGACCTCCAGCTATAACTGGCCTATGGGTTTGGGAGGCCCTTTGTACAAGCTGGGCATTTCTGGAGCCCCCGTGGGGCTGTCTCCCAACATAATTCAGAATGTTAATTGTGCACTGGGAGTCTCCATGGAATGTTCTGGAATCAGATTGGTTTTTAAAGGGCTGTCCCTATTTAAATGTCCTCAGGGGCTCAGATCAACTTGGTTACACAGAAAATTTTAGAAGACAAGAAAGGAAGGAGATCTCCTGACCCTGAATGAGGTGCCCTGGCTATAGCTCGGCCTTCGTGTTCTCGTTCTATCCATATGACAGGACACACTCCAACTGCACCCAAGGGGGAAGGAAGACTTACATGGGCAAGCATGCGGTGGCCTGATGCCCGTTTCCACAGCTACCGTGTGCTCTCCTCTTTCTCACGGGGTGGAGATTTCAAATCTCTGCCTCACCAGGCAGCCATTGCAGCCTCCCTGGAGACGTGGAGAGGTCCAGGGGCTTGCCAGTAGAACTCCACGGCACCTCCGGGGGGAAAGCCCAGGTCTCCTGATGCCAAAACCTGTCTTCTTAGTCAGTCGGAGATCCTGTCCCCTGAGGAGACTCCCAATGCACGTGCCAGGAGCAGCTTTCCAGGGGGGTGCCTCCTTTGGGTTTTTCCTGGCCTGAACTGATGTTAACTTGGCTCCCAAAGGATTCAGCAGAAATCACAGAAGAGAATAGTTCTTTAGAGCACTTGGACTCAGGCCAGCCCAAGTGAGCTCTTCAGAGCTTTTCTCCTACCTACAAAATGGAGCTATAATCCTCTTGTGTTGGATTTCCCTCCTGGAGCCCACCTCGGGGAAAGGATATGAGCACCAAGTAGTTCATTTCGATGGGCTAGGAGGGGAGTAGGGGAGATGGCGAGGGAAGTGAGGCATACCTATGTGTTATCAAGCAAATGGCCACACTGCACCACCAGAGCTTAATCCTTCGGCACAGCCACCATGGGAGCCGGGGGGCCGATAGTGGGCCTCGCTGTGGGGGTGGAGGGCACCACCATTGTCTCCCACGCCCAGCCCCGCGAGCTGATGTGAGGAGGCAGTGAAATGATGCCTGGCACCCAGTACATGCTCATGAAACGGTGCCCAGGATCATTACCAGGATCAGCCCTGCCGTCCCCACCGCTCTGACGGCTACTGACTCATGGCAAATTGAGCAGCCATTCACTGCTTGTTCCTTGTCTCCTGCCAACGATTTTTGACTTCAAAGCGTTTTGTGTCAGCCAAGCGGTTTATTTCCCCTGGGGACCATCCACTGGGCAGAAAGCTCAGTGCTCCTGGCCCAGGGCATGAGAATTCTAGCCAGGTGTGTTTCCCAAGCGCAGGAAAGAATTCGCCTTGTGGGAGGAAATTGGGCCTGGTCGGGTCCACGGGCCTGGGCTCTGTTCTCTCCAGCTCTGCAGACAACAGCAGAAAGCACCGGCCCTCTCGCTTCCATGGCCAGGCCCGCCGGTTTTCCCTCCCGTTGGCAGACGCCGCTCCCAGTGCACTCAGCCAGGACCTGCGGGCAGCTGGCTCCAGCCAGGGCCGCCTGCCCTCCTGTCGTTGCCCCAAAGGCCCTGAGATGGAGAAAGGCCTGCTTTAAAGCGACCAGAGGGTAGAGTTCTTCCTCCAATCTCCCTCCTTCCTTCCTTTGTATTTTCGGTGGCTTCCTCTTGCTACCCTCTACCCTCAACCATCCTGTTTCCTTGTCATCCTTTCTCCTCCTGGGATCCTTGGGGAGAGGTGGCCTTTCCATCGGGATTATTCCCACATCGACCCCTTAGAAGGCCTGGCCAGGTTTGGAGTGGGGGGTGAGGGGGAGGCTTTCCAACTCCTTCCTTTTGGGTCTGCTCCATCTTGCATTGTCGGCTTTGATCTCCCACTGATGCCGACAAGTGGACAGGCCCACCCACTGATCCCATTCAGTGGGGCTGAAAAGAAATGTTTGCGTGTTCTTGGGGCTGCTGCCTTTGCTGCTCGCAGAAGAGAGGGAGGCCGGCTGGCCTGGGAGCCACTTGAGCCTTGCAAATTGAGAGCTGACCGTGCCAGCTGGCTTATTACCGAGGGTTGCCCTGTGGCTTTGCTGCCCACCGAGGGTTGGAGGCAAGGCTGGGTGGTGACACAGGACACGTCACCAAGAAAACATAGCAGGCTCTCTCGGGAGGGATTTCTAAGGGCCACTGCCCAGAAGCTTCCCGAGCATTCACCACTCTGGAGGAAACGCAAATGAGAACATAAACCAGCGGGATACCTGGGTCCGAAATCTCAATCTATTCCCACCTGGCCTTGAGGTCTTGAATAAAACCTTGAGTCCCGCGCCACACGTTTTGATTTCTGAGCTGGCTGGAGTGACATACCCGCCCCACCTGGGGAGCTCATGGCGTCAGCCCTGGGCTGCATCAGGAGAACCTCCCTAACCTAGGAGCTTGTAACCACAAGGGTTCAGGAAGCCCTCGATTCTGTGAATCGGCAGTTTGGGCTGGCTTCGGCTAGGAAGCTCTTCGATTTTGGCTGCACTCGCTCCTGCATGGGGGAGTCGACTGCCCGGTCGGCTGGGGGCTGGCTGGTCTCGCTCTCCATGGGTCTGTCCTTCTCCAGCAGGCTAGCCCCCCAGGGGTCTGTGAAGCACAGGACAGGAAGCTGAAGCAGACAGTCTCTCGAAGCGTAGACTTGTGCTGGTCATGTGGTTACTGCTGCTGCAGTCTTTCGGTCAAAGCAGGTGACAAGGCTCACCCGGATTCAAGGTGGGGGGACACAGATTCCATCTCTTGTGGGGAGAGGCTGCAAAGTCGCCTTGCCAAGGGATGTGAATATAAGGAGGGTGTTGGTTTGGGCCCTTTTGGCCAGCGATCTGCGACACCCATGAAATAACAGATTCGGGGACTCCTGGGTGGCTCAGTCGGTTAGGCGGCTGCCTTTGGCTCAGGTCATGATCCCAGCGTTCTGGGATCGAGTCCCACATCGGGCTCCTTGCTCGGCAGGGAGCCTGCTTCTACCTCTGCCTGCTTGTGCTCACCCTCTCTCTCTCTCTCTGACAAATTAAAAACAAAAAAAATCTTAAAAAAAAAAAAAAGAACAGATTCGAAGTCACCCAGAAGTGCGTCAAGTACTGCACAGGGCAGAGAAAGGGGCCAGGAGCAGAAAGTTAGTTTACTGCCGCCTCCCAGCGGGGTGCATTGCTGATAGGTCCGTCTGTCCGCATGTTCCCGTCATGTTCTAAGCTCACGTAATGGTGTTTGGGCTGAGTGGGAACCAGACTGTGAATGACCAGGTGAACAGGATTAGATGAGAACTCTTCTTCTGGTTGTCTATCTGCGACTCTAAGAAATCTGTCTCCTAACTTGTCCACCATTGGACTTGACATGTACTGATAGGACCGATGCTTTCAGGTAGCTCGGATGGTGGTCTGGTTTCAGGGACCCTCCTCACAGGTGATAGAGTATAGTGTGATAAACCAGGTGTCTCCTGTAGTGTCACAGAGGGAAGAGTTTCTGGGTACTGGAGAGTTAACGCCAGCCCCTGTCCCAGCCCCTGGGGGCAGGTGCATTTTCCAGAGGGAGGGAACCAATGCTGTCACCTGAAGAAGAACTTTCTCCAAACCAACCCTTTGGGGGCTTAAGCCAACTTGCAGTGTGAGCTTTCCAAGTGAATGTAACACAGAGAACATTCCATTTATTTCTCCCCAGTGATGGTGGGAATTGCTGGCCACCAAGAGCTGGTGCCAGTAGAGGTTAGGACTCTGGAGGGTGGCGGCTTTTCAGCTCCACCAGCACCAGCAGTGAGAGTGAATTTTCTCTGCAAAGAGTGCCCCCAAGCTTGCAAAATCCTGGATTTTCTAGCCCCATTGTGACTGCATCTCGTGCGTGGACATAGGGAGCCCGCTCTGGCCTCTAGTCATGTCTACCAATTGTCATTCTCACAAGCAATGTCCGAGAGGCTGTATTTCTCCTCTGCTTTCACCAGCTCTGAACATTTTCATTTAAAAAAGCAAAAACAAAAATGAAAACCAAACCCTGCATGGTTTTCAGTGAGATCTTTTTTATGCACATATACAGGGAAGCTGAAGTGTCCAGAAGTCATTCAGACTGGGAAATAGTTTAGAAGACTGATGACAGCAACCACACTGTGGGACGTTGCCAGCTCATTGCCATCCTGCTCAAGAGGGTCGTTCAGTCTGCACACGTTTTCATGCTCACTTGGGAGAGCCCTTCCCTCTTCCTCTCCCGTCACCCCATGCGGGTACCTGGCCCTTTGCTCTCACCTCGGCCTATCCCAGCCCCAGCTGGTTGCTGACTCCACGTGGCAGTGTGGTCCCCACATGTGGACGGCCCAGATGGGTGGCCTGGCCCCGCCCTCATGGGTGGCCACCGTCTGCTTTGTTTTTGTTTATGTTGGCTTTGTGTCAAGGCTGCCCACAGATGTGGTCCAACTGGACAGGGATGGGGGAAGAGAGGAACCCGTCGTTTCTGATGTAATTCTATCTGACTAGAACTTTCTGAGGGGGCCAGTGAGAAAAGCCAGGCTCCATCTGGGCCCCTGCTGGCCTCTCTTCTGGGTCTTTCTCCATCCCACCCAGGCAGTGGGGAGCCCTGTAGGAGCTCACCTAAGGCGCTCTGCCAAGCCCGGTGGCAGTGGTTCCAGTTTCTAGGCCATGGGGGGCATGGCTTGGCTCATTTGCCTTCTCCTCTCTTGGGGCTCTGTGGGAAGGGCTCAGCTCTAATGAGAAGAGACAGATGAGGGAAGGAGTTGGTTTGACAGAGAAAAGACTCCCCGTGGCTCACCGAGGCTTCTTACCTGTCAGGTGAAAAGGATCCCAGTTAACGGCCTCAGCAATGCGGAGCCCAGCAGCCCCCA
The DNA here is from genome assembly GCA_004024625.1 of Mellivora capensis. NCBI lineage: Eukaryota > Metazoa > Chordata > Mammalia > Carnivora > Mustelidae > Mellivora > Mellivora capensis. The sequence continues at coordinate 72,131 of PISX010001566.1, read as the reverse complement.
AACCGTCCTGTCCTGTCACCTGCCTCCCAGCGTGGTGGAACCAGGAGCAAGACCCTGGGGGCTGCAGGGGGTGTGTGGGAGGAGCCCGTCCCTGCTTGTCCTTCACTGGGGTTTCCTGGCCTATGGTACGTCACCATCAATGCACAGAGCCTTGGGGGGGACCCCGACTGGCACTCATGGCTACTCTTGTCTGGCCTCAGCGGGCTTTGGGGAAGGGCCATGGAAGAGTTAAGAGCTCCCCTCCCTCACTTATCTGCCTCCTGCCCTGTTCGGCTGGCCCCCGTTCCTTCTGGGGTTCTCCTCTCTGCTGGGTCTTTTCTACAGGGAGGCACACAGGGCCCTGCCCTGGCTGCATCCGCCAAATGTAAATAGTTGCTAAAGTTATTTAGTGTGTCCTCACGTCTCCTTTATGTCGCTGGTGTTCCCTAGGCAACCACTGCTGGAATGCAGTCAGCGTGGGGAGGATCTGTGCACACAGGAATATGAAATGCCTCTTGCTCACTTCTTGTTGGGGGCATCTCGGAGTGGGCGTCTCCCACTGGGAGTTACTATGCTCGTCGCTTATTTGAAAAGAGGGCAGCAGAAGAAATCTACCCGAATGGCCCCTGGAAGTCAAAGAGGTGGAAACTCAGGGCCCCTTTGCTGAATTCTCAGGACAGCATGAGAAGGGGGATGGGGGGGACCCCTCTAACTCATCGATGTCCATCACCAAAATCCTCCCAGGGGAGGGGCCACAGTCATAGTGAAAGAGAGGGTGCTGTCTTTTCTTCCTAAAGACCATATGTACATACAGATATGGAACCATTAGGTTGTACACCTGCAACCAATGTAACATTACATGTCACTTATCTCTCAACAACAATAAGAGTATACAGACTAGCTAACTTTCTTGTCCCTTATTGAAGTATAACTGACATACAATGTTGTATCAGTTGTGGGTGTACAACATAGTGATTCGACAACTCTATATGTTACTTAATGTATATAATGAGAAGTCACCGTCTGTCACTACACAGTGGTATTACAATATTATTGACCATATTCCCTATGCTGTTACTTTTCATGACTTATGCATTTTACAACTTAAGTGTGTTTCTCTTAATCCTCTTTATCGCTCTCTTTTTTAATGATTGTATTTATTTATTTGACAGAGAGAGGGAGAGCACAAGCAGTAGGGAGGAGGAGAGGGAGAAACAGGCTCCCCACCGAGCCAGGAGCCCAACATCGGGCTCCCCGGGACCCTGGGGCCATGACCTGAGCCAAAGGCAGACACGTCATCAACTGAGCCACCCAGGTACCTCCATCTTTATCTCTTTCATCCAATCCTCAGCCCTCCCCTCTGAAAACCACCAGTTTGTTCTCTGTATTTAAGCATCTGGGGTTCTTTTGTTTGATCAAATATTTTGTTTTTAAAGTTATTTTTTTCTTACATAAGCAAGAAATTTCTTACCAAAAAATGAGAAAATATGGATAATTATAGGAAAAATGATCACTATTAACATTTTGGTTATATGCATGTTTTTGAATGAATGTTTTCAAACAAAAGAGGCACCTTGCAGTGTTTTCAAAGCTCTTATGGCGTAAATCTCATTCTGTGTCACTCATATGCACCTCCCTTGTATCAGATACATGTTCATGTGTGATAACTTAGCCCCAAACGCAGTGATTTCACACAGTGGTTCTCACATGCTTTTGGTTTCAAGACATTTTTACACTTTTAAAATCATTGATTACCTCAAAGAGCTTTTGCTTTTGCCAGCTGTATCTATCACTATTTACTATATGGAAAAATGAAAACAGAAAAATTTTAAATAAAGAATATGCAAGCACACATTCCACTAGCCATCACGGGAAAGGCAAATAATGTTTTCACAACATTACAAAAGGTGTGCTGACCTTGCAGAGCCTCTGCTAGGGCCAGGGACCTTGTGCAGTCGCCAGACCACACTTTGCAAACTGCTGGATTTTAAAACTTAGTATTTGCTATGGCTCATGAGTCATCAGACCAGTGGGATGGTTCTCCGGGTCTTGGCTGGGTGCACTGACGCGTCTGCGATCAGCTAGGGCTGGTGGGGGTTCTGTGGGTGTTGGCCAGCCCACACATGTGGGAGAGTCAGCTGGTCTAGGGGGCTGGTCTAGGATGTCCTCAGTAGAGACAACGGGGCTCCCCCCATGTGCTCGCTCATCCTCTAACAGCCAGCTTGGGCTTGCACTCATGGCAGAGGCAGGATTCTGAGCGAGCAGGAAGACACAGCTACCGGCCCCAAGTAAGGATTCTGACCGTGGGGAGGACGGCAAAGATCATAAAAATGCCTACCGCAGGAAGAGAACACCGGTCTGGCCCCCTGCATACTCTAGGGGCTCAGAGTCCTCTAGGGAGGACTCAGCACACGAGGTGCTGGTTAGAACGATGTATGTAATTCACGTACAGAAGAGAGGCAGCTGGAGCAGCCTCAACAGTGCGCCTCTGTGTCCATGGTCATGGGACCCTCTCAACAGCCAGTGCAGGGTGATGGACTGTATGCACCGCTCTTGTGCTGCAGGCAAAGACCCCATCCCCTTCCCTCAGGAGAGGGGAGGGCAGATACACTGAGGAGCTGGCCAAGTGCCATAAGGTGCACATGTTCCCGCAGGTCACAGGATGGCTGCTTTCCCAGCAGAGTGGGAGGGAGGGAGGGAGAGAGAGAGAGAGCGAGAGGGTGGGAGAGCTCAGGGCCTCTTAAGACTTAAGCTCAGAACAAGCATGTTGTCACTTTCTCTGTATTCTGCCGACCAAAGGGAGTCACTTGGCAGGGGGGTTGCAAAACGGACCTCATCGCTGGGATGGGAGTTGCTGCAAAGTCACGTTGCATAGGGCTTGCAGAGAGAAAGGAGAATAATTGTGGATATTTTTGCAATCAATCTACCACATACTTCATATTTGTTCAATGACTACATTGTTTTCTACTGAATGGACATGTGTCATTTACTCTTGCCCCAACTGCGGGACCCAGAGGTTGATTTTCATTTGCTCCTCATATAAATGAGGCTGGAACAAGCATCCTGCCGCATTTGTCTCTTCTTTTAAGACACGTTCCTAGAAGAGACCCGGCAGCGGTGAAAGGTATAAGCGTTGCCAAGGTTCTTGTGGTTGTTGTTGTTAAGGTGCTTGATTCACACTGCAAATCTCTCTTCAGAGAGCTCCCGCTGGTCTGTGCTGCCTCAGCAAGGAAGGAAGGAAGGAAGGAAGAGCCTGCCCGCTGAGAGGCAGGTTTCTGCTGGGGTGTCTGTGTGAGCATTGGCGTGGGAAGTCATCTTGGGGCATCTGGGCGGCTCCGTTGGTGAAGCATCTGCCTTCAGCTCCGGTCATGATCTCAGGGTCCTGGGATTGAGCCCCGCATCAGGTTCCCTGCTCAGCAGGGAGCCGGCCACTCTCTCTGCAATCTCTCTCTTCCCAGCTTGAAGATGAGGCTGGGGACAGCTGAGGTAGCCTCCTCCCAGCCTGCTGATGCTGGCTTTATCTAAGTGTGCTCCATTCTTTCCCAGCCCTTCATTGGCCTTAATTAGTTACTCATTAAAGATTCAGGATGTGCCTCTTCCCAAGAGAAAAAGAACAGGTTTTTTCCTTTTGTTTTGTTTTAGATAATCAAGAACAATGCAAGGGGCAGCTTGCTTAGGAACAGAGCCCCGAGCCCCCAGGAAACCAGCCATCCCTGGGTGCCAGGCCCTGAGGCTCTCTGGGCCACCCCACAGATCTGATGTCCTCTCCTACAAGCCCGACTCCTCTCGCCGCTCCCCCACCCCATGGCCTCCTGTGCTCGCCAGCCTCCCATCCATGGTTTGTGTGATTCTCACCAATGGCCCCGCACGCCTCCTTGGCCTTATGCTTCTGCCAGGCCGCGTCCCTGCAGCTTTTCAGAAGAAACCCCAACAAAGGGCTCCTGCTTCTGGGCCTCTGCTCTTGCCGCTCCCTCCGTAGAAATCCTGCCCCCACCCTCGGTTCGGCCCGTTCTTCAGCTAGCTAATTCCTAAGTGTTCTTCAAAATCCAGCCTAAGGAATTCAAAGGGTTTGCCCTGGAGTCTTGGGTGGAGGCTCTCAGGCCCTGAACAGATGCTGGAGACAGCAATTCTGAGATGTGGGAGTCCCTGTTCTTGTTATTTCCTGCTGTGTGACATTCAGCAAGTCCACTGACCTCTCTGAGCTCATTTTCCTCTTCTCTGAAATCAGGTTAATGTCAGGCTTATATAGCATTCCTGGCTGCGCTGATGGTCGAAGGAATTATTAGAAGTACTAGCTATGTTAATTGCTACAAATACGATATTGTTATTTTTTAAAAAATGTCCTACCATGGGTTCCCCTAAAAACCAGAGGATGAGACACGAGTTATGTGCAGACAGTTTATTTTGAAAAAGTGATTCTTGTGAGAGGGTGTGCGGGCATGGGGAGACCAACCGGCAAGGCAGGGAGGCGGATTCAGAATGCACTGCTGCAGCGGGATGGGACCCACTGAGGAGTCACATGCAGAAAACCGCAGCACCGTCCGCTCAAGACACGGAAGAGGGAGGGGGCGCCTGGGTGGCTCAGTCGGTTAAGTGTCTGCCTTTGGCTCAGGTCATGATCCCAGGGTTCTGGGATTGAGTCCCATGTCTGGCTCAGTGGGGAGTCTGCTTCTCCCTCTCCCTCTACTGTTCCCTCCATGCTGCTCAAACTCTCTCTATAAATAAATAAAATCTTAAAAAAAAAAAAAGACACAGAAGAGGGGAGTTATTTGTTCCCAGGTGGCTTATAGCTGTGCTTAAACTCTTAAATGTTTGCACTTAAATGTTTGCCAGAGGCCATATGGCGGAGCGGGACCCTGGGAGCACCTATCCCACAGCAGAGAAGACCCGCAGATCCCAAGAGACAGCCAGCGCCGCCGAAGCAAGGCATCCCTGTTTGCCACAGCTCGGGACAGGACAAGGAGCTGGGTGGCCCGAGTGGGAGACTGACGCGTGAACGGTAGGGAGCTCCAGGGAGCCGCACCTGTCCCAGCTGAGTGTGCCCAGAGCCGACAGGAAACCGATGGTGAGTGGGGAATGGTGGGAGCATTTCCCGCTGAGCTTGTTCCTGGCCCCCACCTCTGGTCACGATGGCCAGAGGTTCTCATACTACGGTGTTTTATGGCTCGCGGGGGCCGGGATGGGGAAGGTGCCCTGCGTCCTGCATGAGGCTGGTTGAGCCAACCTCAGGGCACGTGCGGGTTTGCACAAGGGTTTTCCACTTACGTCGTCCTCTAGGGACCGAGGTGGGTGGGGTGGCCTGGGTGTGTCGGGAAACATCCCTTCCTCCTCGCCCATCCTTCTGTCCACGCTGTGCTGTTTCATCGGGCCCTGGTTCCCAACAGTGACCTGAAACAGCATTTGCCAGCCCTGCCTGGCTTCAACCAGAGCAACTCCTCTGATACACTGAGATTGCCTACGGCTCAGCTGGGACTCGGGTGCAAGCAAAAGAAACCAACTTCCCTAATTAAGAGAAATGGGGTTTATTGAAGCGGATGCAAACCAGAGATCTGTGGGCAAGGAAGTGTGGGAAACGGGGAGCTGAACCAAGTGAAGCAGACCCGTCCATTGTAGGACTTAATCACAATCTTCAGTGCGCCAGTGCGCGTCTCTGGGACGTCATTTGCAAAGGGTTCCAAACATATTTCTTCAATGTATCAGCAGTTTAGTAACGGCTTTTCCAGGATTCGAAACAAAAAAGGAAAAGGATCGCGTGGGGCACACACATCGATTTTAGGAAGCATTCTGGCTTCATGACCTCCTTTGTTTTAAGGTAACATATCCAGACTACTTACTGTGTGCCAGACACCATTTTAAGAGCATTTATCTAAATTGACTGTCCTACCTTTGGAGGTTGAGGTGGGGCTGGGAGGGGCTGGAGAATTCCAGTAGGAGTACTCTGGGGAGGTGACTGGCCGTGGGTCCCTGTGGGATGCTCTAAACACACCTCGGCCTTGGGCAGAGGCCAGTGATGGAGCGTGTCAGGGACACTGAGGCGGGCCCCTTCCTGGGAGACATAGGAATCTTCTGATAGTTGCTTTTAACTCAAGAACTCCTCATAATTTTGCCCAAACATTCTCAGAATTCCCAAAGTTTTTTCTTCCTCCCTTCTCTTTTGTGGCAAGAATGGGTCTGCCTTTAGGCCTCACAACATTCCCAGGCGACCCCTTCTTCTCCCCGTACTCTCCCACTGGTACTTCCCCCAGCACATGGCCAGCACAACTCAACCCACTGGAGAACCAACACAGTTGGATCTTTCTTTCATTCCCAACACATGAGTAGGGAAGCTGAGACCAGAATGGTTAAGTAATTTGCCCAAGGTCACACAGCTAGGAAGGGCCAGAGCTTGTCACCAAACCCAGGCATGTCAGAGTACATACCCATAACCACTTCAAGGGACAACCTCTCATTTCATAGTAATACATGAAAAAATAAGAAAACGCGCCCTCGGGTCTAGGAAATGAGGCATTTGTTCAAGCAGCTTACTTCCTGAGGGGTGTCTTGTAGGCCTAGGAATCAGGGAGGTGCACCATGGGAAGGCTGGCAGAGAGCCCTTGCACTGCATGTGTGTCGTGATGACTTGCGGGTATCAGGGTGTAGGTGTGTCTGTGTGGACCAGCTCACAGCACTGGCCCGGAACAGCAGAGATGAGCAATGAGCCCGCTGCCCCGGCGGAGCCCCCCGAGGCTATCCTGTTGTTGCTGGTGCCTGTGACCTCCGGGAACGTAGCAGAGACCGCGCTATGCACCTGGTCTCTCCATCGCCCCTTAGCTGAATTCTCTTGTCTCCTTGCCTCTCAAAGAGGGACTGCCCTAGCGAGATAGGAGGTTCGAGTGTCACACCATCCCTGGGCAAGTCAGTGGACACTTCTTGCCTTGCTCTCCTCATCTGTACAAAAGGGATCAGGAGTTTCCAGCCATGCTCTCTGGGGCTCCAGTGGCAGTTTGGAGATAACAAGAAGCCACCGATAGGACGGGTATGAGAAAGAGGAGGCGTGCCCACTGTCCTGCGTCTCAACACAACATCTCCACTTCTACTCACAGTACTTTTTAAACAATTTTTTAAAAAGATTTTATTTATTTATTTGAGAGAGAAACAGAGATTGCATGCGTGACCACAAGCAGGGGGAGGGGCAGAGGGAGAGGGAGAAGCAGACGCCCAGCTGAGCAGGGAGCCCAACGTGGGGCTCCATCCCAGGACCCTGAGAGCTGAAGGCAGACATTTCGCCGACTGAGCCATCCAGGGGCCCCTTACTCACTTTAAATCTTGGGATTGTGTGAATGTCTATAAGCATTAGTGGTTACAAGCAACAGAAACTGACTCTCCTAGCAGAAGAGAAAGAAAATTTTTTAAAAGGATGTCAGAGCCGGGAACTGCTTTCAAAGATTCATTCAGAGGCTGGAGGACCTGGCCAGGGTTGGGGGAGCAATACCAAGAGAGCTCCAAAGTGTGCATGTGAGCATGCCGCCATCATGAAGACTGCAGTCCAAGCGGTCCCCTGGCCTTTGGTTTCTGGGCCAAGGTTGAGTCCAGGAAGCAGGTATTCGGAAGGCCAAGCTTGCCTCTGGATCAGGAAGGAGGACACGACCCCTTGGAATTCCAAAGTGGGCAGTGGTCAAAAGAAAGTCAAGAAGCCCTTCCAACCAAGACCTCACAAATAGGCACAAAGTATTTTCTGAGAAGAAGACCACGTTCTCTAGGAAGAAGGAGTGGGTAGTGTGCCCAAATAACAAATGCCCACTATATGCATTCCTTGGGTCTGCAGCAGAGTTCCACTGTCCACCTGTCTGAACGGCACTGGGCTAAGGGTCCTTCGGGCATCAGGGACCTTGATCCCATGCAGCTGTCTACGTTCCAGCTGGGAGACAAGAGGGCAGTGAGTCTCTGGTTTCCTAACCACAGAAGTGCCTCCTGCACCACTGAAAGCCCCACTTCTTCCAACAGCTGGTGGGGAGAGGGCAGGAAGGCAACTGTCTTGGCTTGGGTTCCCCAAGAAAGCAGAGCTGCGGAAGGAAGGCTTGCACGCACGTAGTTTACTTTGGGGAATGTTACAAGTGGGGCTCAGCAGAGACCAGGTGCTGTCAGGCCCCTACGGGGAGCACATAATTTCTGTAGCATCCGCTGGAGGCAAAGGTGGGTGAGGAAGAAGCAGGGCAGGGCACCAGAGGTGTCCCATACAGTGACTCCTTTGCCACTTCCCGCCCCATCCCTCTTTGGATGCGCACATGGGGCTGATGCCAGGGAAGAGGAGGCCCCGTCGGATTTGCACGTTTGTTGGTGGGGGCCCCAGCCTGTAAAGAAGGTTCCACCTTTGACTGACTGCACAGCCCCGTTTGAGGAACCATGTTCCCTCAGGGACCTCACACTGCTTTCCCAACCTCTTTTTCTACTAGGTTTTATCCTGGTCCACAGGTGCTATTTTTTGCAGAAGGCACTCAGGGAAGGCAATTTGCGTCCTGCTCACCCTATAAGTGGGCTCAGCCTCAGGTGAGATTGGGTGCTCGGTGGCCAGGGCTCGAAGTCCATGCGGGCAATGAGGGAGCCTGTGGCGGGCTGGCCCATGGAGGCTTGAGCGGTACCTGGCTTTTGCTCACTATGCCCAGAGAAGGCGGGACAAAGCTTGGGTTTGAACATGGTTTGGAGTGCAGCTGAGGTCGTAGGAAAGGAGGGTCTCGGGAGCTCTGTGGCTTCAATTCTGCAGTACCTGGGCGGGTAAGGGGACATCACCAGAGGCCCGAGAGATTTTTACGCATTTTTTAAAGTTTTAACTTAAATGCCCATTAGTTAACATACAATGTAATATTAGTTTCAGGTGTACAATTCAGTATTCAACACTTCTAGACAACACCTGGTGCTCATCACAACAGGTGCACTCCTTAATCCCCATCACCTGTTTGATCCAGCCCTACCCATTCACCTCCCCTCTGGTAACCATCCATTTCTTCTCTATAATTAAGAGTCTGTTTCTTGCTTTGCCTACCCCCCCCTTCTTTTTCCCCCTTTGCTTGCTTGTTTTGTTTCTTAAATTCCACTATTGTAGCAGCATTATCTACGATAGCCTAATTACGGAACCAGCCCAAGGGTCCATCAACTGATGAATGGATAAAGACATAGTACGTACACACACACACACACACACACACACACACACAGGAATGTTACTCAGCCATAAAAAAGAATGAAATCTTGCCATTTGCAACAACACAGATAGAGCTGAAGAGTATGATACTTTGTGAAATAAGTCAGTCAGAGATAGACAAATACCGTATGGGTTCTTAGAGTCCCCTGGCCTCTGGCTCTCCTCCAAGGGGAGATGAGAGGTCAGACTCTCTCTTAGGGTATGACCTCTCCAGGTCCTAAGGTCGGAAGCCCTGTGCTCTGACCGTGGGCTGAGGGATTGCTATGGATACAATCTTATTTCCAGGAAGTCATTAATAATCAATTCCACTTACCAACATTTATCAGGTCCCACACATTGTGCTAAAAGCTTAACTTACCTTCTCTCCTTTTTTCCCCATTTAATTCCCCACTCACCATTTAGATTTTAACTGTCCCTCCTTGGGGATGTCTTCCTTGTCTCGGGTGCCTTTGCTTCCCCCAGCCCTTAATTACATGGTCTAATTGGACAACAAACCTTCCCTTTGAGGCACTCACCTCGGTTGACATTTTAGTTTATTTGTGCCATTTGTAAACCGATGTCTGTCTCCCAGAGGAGAAGAGAACTCAATGCTCCATGCTCCCTGCCGGGTCCCACACCAAGCACAGCGCCTGGCATAAATAAAATTTCAATAAAATACCTATTGACTGGAAGGGTGATTGAAGAGCCTTATCAGAACCCTGCTAGGTGGGTTTAACACTGAGGCCCAGAGAGGTTAAATGCTGGCTCGGGGTCACACAGCTAGTAAAGGAAGAGGTAGGATTGAAACGTGGTCCGTCTGGCTCCAAGACTAGGTCTTCACCATGGTGTCCCACTGGGTTCCGGTGTCCAAGTACCTTTTCTATCTTCTCCTGCTCTGTCCTTCCTATGAAAGGCAGAGGGTCCTGACCCTTTCCATGGCCCTCTTGTTTGACTTCTGCCCCTCTCCCCTCAGGTCCTGGCATTCAATCCTGTGACCCCTCCAGCTGTGAATCTTGCCCTTTGCAAATGCCTTCCATACTGTTCGGCGGTCTCTTGGCTGCCAGTACTGGGCTCCATCTGCTGAGATGGCGTGGTGCCCGCTCACAAGATGGCATGCTATTTTTACCCGGCTTAGGTGCCAAGCCAGCCAGATGTTTTTTAGCAGTGCAGGGAAGCTGAGCATGGCTGGGGTGTGGAGGGAAGCTTCCAAATGCCGACTCCCCGGGGGGCTCCCGGACAAGCAAAGGAAAGGCTCTGCCTGGAAATGGACATCCCCAGGAAGTTTCCAGGTGCTGGCACCTGTCTGGGGCTCCCCCGGGCACTCTGCACTGGCTGCTGGTCCTGGGCACACATGGGGGCTGTGATGGGCTGCTCCAGGCAGGAAATGCCCAGGGTCAGCGCTCTCAGGAGCACACGGGCTTCATCGGCCTGGTGAGGTCCAGGTAGTGAGGACTGGGGACCTCCCCTTCTGTGGCTTAACTGGATGTTTGGAAAATTTCAGGTTTTGGATGGCTGCGTGCAGAGCCGGCCAGAACAGGCTGAGTCCAGGCAGTTGTGGGATCGGCTCTTCCTCAGAACAGAGGGAGCTAGAGGTCTTAATCTCTGCTCTCTCCTTCCCATGAGGGGGTGACCCCCAGTTGAGGCCTAGGTCCCCATAACAGCCAATTAGAAACAGCAGGGTGTGGAGCCTAGCTCTGGTGGCCCTAGCCCTCTGTTATGCAAGCTTCTCTGCTGCTCACCTGTCTGACCTTGAGCAATCCCAACCTGAGCCGGTTATCTCATCTGTGAAAATTGCAACAACCTCCCGCACCCTGACACCCCCCCCCCCAGTGGTTACTAATCCTAAGGAGTCACAGCTGTCGCCAAGCTCTGTTGACTTTTTCCGGTGGCTGGCCATTCCTGGGCCCTGTAGAGGGGGGTGAGTGGGCTCCCTTCCTCCAAGTGCAGTGCACATGAGTCTCTGTCCTTGCCTGAATTCCATCTTCTCACCCTTGGGGAACTTGTCAAAATGCTCAGTCACCTACAAGAGGTGGTCTTCAAGTCCAGACTTCTGGACAAAAGGCCCCACCCTTCATGAAGGGCTGGGGGTTGTGTGGAGAGAGAGGGAATGTTGGCAGCTGTGGCCACTGAGCCAAGAAGAACCGATGACAGGAGGAGTCCTCGTGGCCTGATCGAACACCCTCATTGAGCAGTCCCATTCCTGGTCTGAGAAATGTCTGCCCTGGCTGGGCCAGTAGGCCAGGGTTCCAGAACTCCAATGTGCACCTGAGCCTCCTGCTGGGTCTTTCAGCTGACCTGAGGCCGGGAGATTTTTCTGGGCCATACAGGTGGGCCCAGTGGAGGTCTAAGGGATGCAGCATGAGAAGGAATCAGCTGCTTCCCCTGGATTTGGAAAGGGAGCTAGGGAGCTTTGAGCCAGAAGCCGGAGCAAGCAAGCAAGAAGAAGGACCTTCCCTTAGAGACTCCAGGGGCAGAAGGCCCTACCACACCTTGCTTCTAGCCCCAGGAGACCTGTTTTGGGCTTCTGACCTCTGGAACCTCAAGGTAAAAATTTTGTGTTGTTTTGAGCTACCGAGTTTGTGGTAGTGTATTACAGCAGCAATAGGAAACCAATACGGGCTGCATTTCTGGCAAGCTCCCAGGTGATGCTGAGGCTTGAGACTGTCCAAATGTGGCCGGGGTGACCACGTGAAGGTGGGAGAGAGCTGTTTGTTCAGTGGCTTCCGTGGCAGCTTCTCATTATCCTGCTTTGTCTGTGTCCTCGTTCCTCCCCATGCAGAGATTGTCTGAGGTCCCCCAGCTGTCTCTTGATGTGGTCCAAGTCAGGGGTGTTTCCCAGTGTGTGAGCTCCACCCCCCTGAGAGAGCTGAGATTGCTGTAAGGGCTTGAGTGAGCGCTGTCTGTTACCCAAATCAGTGAGGCCTCATGCAAATCGCACTTCTCAAATGTAAGTAGGTGCCGTGCATAGGACACCAGTGGAGGGTGGTGGTTTAGAAAGATGCTTTGCCCTTTGGCAAAAATCTAAACCTTATCAGGACCCAGGTGTCCCTATGCGATCTGGCTCCTCCCTCCTTCTGCGACCCCACCTTGCTCTTTTGTCCCCATCACACGTTAAGTGGGCTCTAGTCCCACTTGGCTTCTTTCTGCCCTTGAACATTAGCCTTTCCCCCTTGGCATCTGTGGGCCTTCCTCTTCATTCTCCCCACTTGGATTGATAGGTGCCTCCCCTGACCTCCGAGAGCAAGCATGGCTCACTGGGTTCTCTCCTTTATTGCTCTGGTGCATTTCCTTTTAGCGTTTATTACAGTTTGTAGCTGTGTATTTATTTGAAGGCTTTGCTTATTTATCACCTGTCTTTCCCTCTGGATTGAGTTCGGTAAGGGCAGGGTCAGGGGAGTTTTGTGTCCGTCCATGCCAGATTCACTCAGCATAGGTTATGTATTTAATACAGCTTCGACTGGGAATGAATGAATAAATGAATGGGTGTCATCTCAGCCCCCATAGAATCCCAGACTGTGTCCACTTGCCTTAATGTTCTAAGGTTCCACCTCGGGGTTTATCACTGTCCCCTTGAGCACTGGTCTCTGAATCCCTCTTGTGAAATAGAAGCCCCATGGCTGGCAAGATTGGTCCTTGTTTTCCTTCCCATATCTTCCTGCTTTTCATCTCTCCTCCCCATCTCCATGGTTTATCTCTGCCACGGGGAGAATGAGCTTTGCCGCACTCCTCTCAGTGTGGCCGGGTGTCTGCTAATGGGAAAAAAGAAGACGCATCCTTGGTGCCTGGGTGTGCTTTCTTCCATTGTCATCTCAAGTCAGTAGACCTTTTGTATGGCATGAAGCTGAATACTAGTATTTACTTTTGTTTTATCCCCAGAGCTTGTCTGGTTCCTGTGAGTCCTGGCGGCTGCCGGAAACATTCTGTTTCTGGTGTTCCAGCTCCTCTTGGTGGGAGAAGTATGGACCGAGAACACAGGTGCTGACTCCAAATGTAAGGGGCAGGGCGACAGGCTAGAGCACAAGGAACAACTCCCTGTTGACAGAGTGGTGAGATGGGTACACATTTCCCCAAGCTGCCAGGGAGCGATTGTTTCTGGAGAAATCTGGGAGAGAGAGGACTCTGTCATTAGGGGCTGACTGGAACACAGTGGAGTCTGGAGGTGGACAACGGGACGACGGGATCCAGCCACAGTGAGCTGTGATAATGGCTGACTTGTGTTCGCTCTCTGGATTTTATTATGGACATTTCCCACCATGAGTGTGAATTGTTAACAAACTCAAATCCTTAGAAATGAGAAAACTGGAATTCAGGGACGTTAAGTAACTCATTCAAGGTCATACCTTCAGACTATGAATTCAAGTCTCTTTGACTCCAAATCTTCTGTGTTCCTGCTGCTTCCTCTTGGGAACCTGAGACATCCCTACTGTGTTCCACAGCTGTTTGTAGATGTCAGTTCCTTAAGAAGGTTGCTTAGTTCTGGCTTGGGGAATCTGGGACCACTTCCTAGAGGAGGTTCTGGATTTGTGTACAAAGGGCTGGGTAGTATACATTTGAGCATTGTTTTCTCAGCATCCATCCCTTCTACTTCCAGCAATAATGCCTGATTTTTTGGCAGGGGGTGGGGAGACCCACTGTCACCAATTCTCCATCCTTATCAATGGGTAGATTCTAGGGTAGCTCCAAGAGTGGAAGAGCAGGCTTCAGTGCATCTTATACTTCTGGCCACAGTTCAAGAATAGTCACATATTCTATGCAGGTCCAATCAGAGTAGAGCTAAAGATTTTTGAGGGGACTATCAGCAAAGGTTTTGGTTCTATCTGGCTGTGTTTGAATGTGAGAGGAGGTGAGGCTGGTGCTGTGGGAACTACATTGTCATGAAAGCTGAACTAGAAAATGAAAAGATTTGAATCCTAATGTTCATGGCTCACGACTCTTGATCCAGCCATGCCTGAAGCTGCCATACCTTTAAACTTTTTAGCTTATATATGTACAAACAAATTTTCTTTTTGCTTGCTTCAATCTATGTGGGTCTGTTTTTCTGTTACTTGTAATAGAGCCATAGCTGATATAGGTAAAGTGGGGCTGGTGGAGTAGCACAAGTTGGCGAGAGCGGTACAGAGCGAAACACACCATTAGCCTGAAAGCATGGGCATGAAGAAGTCTCAGTATCTCTGTAAGTTCATGATGTGTATCCAGCTGGAAAAATGAATAGGATACACTTTTCTTAGAGCTCCCCTGCCCTGCCACACAAGAGGAAGAAGAATATGAAACTGTTCGCCCAGAACATTAACATCCTGGAGTATTAATACATGTTTCACTGGGGACGGGGTTGTGTGGTCCAACAAATCTGAGAAACACAGGAGCAAAAAAAGAGATAAAGAATGTGCTACCAGATTGAAGCCTTTAAAATGCTAACATGTATTGTGAGCTCCAAGGAAAGAGGGAGAGGGAGTGTGTGTTTCCAGAACTTTTTTTTCTTGGAGCATCTCATGGGACCAGTGTTGCAAAGAATACGCTTTTGAAAACATTGGCTTAGAGGACAGTTACTGTGCAGGCTTCAGAGAAGCCACTTTCCAGAATGAAGAACTTGGCGAAGGCACGAGTATTTGTCTAGATGTGGGCAGGATGGGGCTCTCTGCAGGAAAGGGAGGGAGCTCTTGATTCAAGGACCCCAGAGATAATGCCTGTCCTTAAGTGGCCCTCTGGCCAGACAACAACGGGACTGAAATTCCTATGAGTGGAGGCAAGATTTGGGTTTGGAGCAAATCTTCAAGACATTCTTATTGAACTCTTGGCAGCAGTATCTCATCTTCATTCATTCATTCATTCATTTATTCATTTCACACCTACTTGCTGAGCATCTACTCTGTGCCAGACGTTGCGCCTGGTACTAGGGAACCTTCCATCAATCAGACAAATCCCCACTCCTCTGGATCTTAAATTCTAGCAAATGAAGGCAGACAGTCAAGCAAATAAACATGTAGATAGTATATTATGAAATTAAGGGCTGAAATAAACAGAGCTGGCAGAGGGGCATGCAGAGTTCCAGAGAGGGGATGTTTGATAGGGCTGACAGGGTGGGCGTCATTGATAAAGACATCAGAACAGACACTTGAAAGAGGTGAGAGATGAGCTGTGAGGAATGTTCTAGAAGGTGAAAACACCATGGTGAGGACCCCGCATCGGGGGCATGCCCAACCTTTTGGAGATGCGCTGCAAGGTGTTCAGTGTGGCTGGACAGGGTGGGCAAGGGAGCGTGGGGGTAGTGCTGAAGAGGTAGCTGTGGGACCCCGTTGTGTAGAGCCTTGAGCACCTGTCTTTCACAGTGAGTGGAGTGAGCCTGCCTTACGTTTGTAAAGGGTTACTCTGGCTGCTTTGTTTAAACTTGAATGCAGGGGCCAAAGGTCAAAGTGAGGGGCCAACGAGGGGGCTGTGCTGTTCACCTGGGTGAGATGCTGGTGGCTCCGCTGGGGTGATGAGTGACGGCAGGGAGCAGCAGCTGGGTGCTGGATGCATTTTTTTTTTTTTAAGATTTTATTTATTGAGAGAGAGAGTGAGTGAGTGTGCGCACAAGCTGGTGGAGGGGCAGAGGGAGAAGCAGGCTCCCTGCTGAGCAAGGAGCCTGATGTGGGACTTGATCCCAAGACCCTGGGATCATGACCTGAGCGGAAGGCAGCCACTTAACCGACGGAGCCAACCAGGTGTCCCTGCTGGATGCATTTTGAGGGTGCATGCGACAGGATGTCCTGACAGGTGGGAGGTGGGGAAGGACGAAGGGCAAGCTGAACGAAGGAGAATGGTCAGTGCAAGCAACTGGAAGGATGATGATGTCATCAGTGGGATGGGGAGGCCTGCATTATGTCTAGAAAAACAACAAAGCCAATGTTTACAAATTGGGAGATTTCACGTTAAAAAGAAAAATCCACAATTCCAGCCACTCTTGCAAAATGGAATGATCTGGCCAAATGGAGCCCAGTTTCTACCTGACACCCATCAGTTTGCGCTAGCTGGCAGCCCCTCCTCTCGCTGGGCAGGCGCCTGTGAGTTTCCTCAGCTGGCCCCTTCGGGATTTGAGTGGGAGAACTTGGGGATAGGCAGTAAGTAGCAGAGTGGTTCTTAAGCCAGAGGGCTTGTTACAATGGCTTCAGATTTTGGAAGTCAGGGTGTAGCCTGAGGACCTGCAAACCTTCTAAGCTCCCAGTGGAGGCGGATGCTGCTGGTGTGGGGGCTGCAGGTTCTCCCCGTATCCCCTCCGCCCCACCAGGGATTGCAGATGAGGTTCTCAGAGGACCTGGGAATGGTCTGAGACTGATCCGTTTTGCTAGGGTCCCAGACAGGAGTGGTGGCTCTGGTGGGGGAGGTCTCATCAGCCAAGAGCTCTGTCAGAGTCGCTGAAGGCACACTTGGCTTCTTTTCTTGCTTTTGGCAAAAGCTGCCTCTTCTGGGTCGGGGTCACCAGCGATCGTGGCAGGGAGTCTGAGGCCTGGAGGAGGACAAGGGAGGCCCTAGCAGGAGCCTGGGTCTCCAGAGAATCCAAGGGACAGATGAATTCCCTGCAGCCCGCCCAAACTGCTTGCATAAGCTTGCTTCTTCTTTATTTCAATTAGGCTCCAGGCTCATTATGCGGTCCCGGAGCTCATGCTTCGACAGCAAGAAGCAGAAATCAGATTTCCATCTGCTTCTCCAGCTTGGAGAGACCCCAGGGAGAGAGCTGCGGCCACCATAGCACTGGCCTCCCAGTTACCCCAAGCGCATGAGCCTGGGGGAGGTTCTGGAGTCTCTTCAAGCTGTTCAAGGTAAAGTTTGGGAATCTGGCCTGTGCTGAAGGGGCCACGGTGTGAAAGCGGGATAAGCAATTTTTCTTTTCTTCCTGACAAAGAAAATATTTCTCTGTACATCTGGTTTGCGTTTTTCTTTAGGGTTCTGCCAGAAACAATTGTGAAAACAGAATGCAGCCCAAGATTGAAAGAATCTATCCATTCCTCTGGAATTCTCCATCTGTCCGGCCGGGCCCCATATTAAAATTTGAGTAATTCCTTAATGTGAAGTCCCCAGGCTTTAAAAATACTGCAGACAGGCTTTCATTGGCTAGTGGTTTCTCCCCTCCAAATGTTGGCCCTGGGACCTCTGTCCCCCTAGAACATTCTCCATACCCCAGCCTGCCATAATTCCCCTGCCTATCGTAGTTCAACACATTCATCTGTATGTCCAATGCTTACGAAACCCCTTCTCTGTGCTGGGCATTGGTAGGTCCTGGGGTCAGTGGTGAGCAGAAGAGTTGCCACCATCATGAAACTCAATCTGTGGAGAGAGAGGCCAGTTTAAATCGGGTTATTAGTGAAGCTTCCTATGAAGCAGTGCTTTTCTACTCTCTGTGGGCGAGTACCTATTATTTTTCATTTCCCATCAACCATAGACTGACACACATGGTCCTACTTTGTATGATCTGTGTGTAGTTTGTACCATGCGAGGTGACTAATACGTGAGACAGTCTAAACCCTGCGCAGGGACATGAATCCACCCATCACTTGCTTGGACGTCCTACAATAAAAGTTTCTAAACACTCAAATTCTGTTTGTTGGTAGGGGTGCGTAACGACCTGTGGGCAGCCCCTCACTTGTCCACACTTTGAGCTGTGTCTTATCGAGGACAAGTGAGGGGTTAGAAGAGACAAAAACAGATGCCTTACTTAGGCAGGGTGATGAGTGAAGGACCCTTGAAGAAGTGAGACCTGAAAGATGAATGGAAACGACCAACATGGGTCGGGAAGGGGGGGGTCAGAGGGATCAGTGTTTATGAGTAAGGAACAGCATGCACCAAAGCCTAGAGGAGGAGGAGAGTTGGCTTGCCAAGGAATGGAAAGACTGCCTCTGTGTGTGTGTGTGTGTGTGTGTGTGTGTGTGTGTACAAGGTATATTAAGAATTGGGTTGATTAGAAACAGAATGCAGAGCAATGGGAAGGATGAGGCCGAGGGAGAGATGTGCTCCCATTATTGATTTAGAGAAAATCCCTCTGGTGACTAAAGCATCCTTTGCAGGGCAGGGTTTGGTGGCGAGAAATGGGGCACTAGTGGGAAGACGGAAGAGGTGTTGGGAGCGATGTACTGATTGTGTATGTCTTAGCTCTCTAGGGCAGCTGTTCCTCAAACTGGTGGCTTAAAACAGAAAAGTATTCTGTGAGCATTCTGGAGGCTAGAGATCAAAAGCAGCTAGTCCACAGGGTTGGTCCTTCTGAGGCTGTGATGGCGAACCTGTCCCATGCCTCTCCTGGGTCCTGGTGCTTTGCTGGCCAGCTCTGATGCCTCCTGGCTTTTGCTGCAATGCCTCATCTCTGCCTTTATCTGCACTTGGTGCTCTTCCTGGCTGGGTCCCTCGCCCCTAGTTTCCCCCTTTAACCATACCTGTGCTATTGGATTAGGACCCATCCTACCAACCTCATCCTAATCCCATCCTCTATAAAGACCCTGTTTCCAAATAAGGTCATGTTCACGGCTACTGAGGGGTTGGCACTTCAACATCCTTTCGGGGGACACAGTTGAACCCAGCACAGGGTGACTGTGGTTGTTTGCCTTGGAGCCGTGTCTGGGCCAGGGGGCAAAGGCAATGGATCCGGGAGATATTTCAAAGTTGAGCTGGACGAATCCGTCCAGCTGGATGGATTGGGTGCGTGGAGTGAGGGAGGAGAAAAAGGCTTAGATCCCTTCGTTTTAAATTCTGACCTGAGGCCCCTGGGGGGTCTGGTTAAAATGCAGGTGCTGCTGCAGGAGGTCTGGGGCAGCACTGGAGGTGCTACCCTTCTTACCAATTTTCAGGTGACACCAGTGCAGCAAACACCCTTTGGTCGGCGAACGTACCACAAGGAGAGAACTTAGCGCTTCCCTGTCTAGTACGGTAGGCACTAAGCTCATATGACTTGTGAGCACTTGGAACGTGGCTCATCCAAACTGAAATGGGCTGGAAGGGTCAAGTGCACACCAGGTTTCGAAGGCTTAGTATGAAAGAAAGGTTATAAATTAATTTTATAATTTAGTATAAATTATATAATTTATATATAGTTATATTTAAAACCAAATTAATTTTGGTTATATATATATATAATTAATTTTTTTGTTATACATAACCAGTTTATATGTAGACACCAATTAATTTTATTATTGTTGAATTAATATTTTGGTTTTGTTTTGTTTTGAATTAATATTTTGAATTGTGTAGCAGTCAAATAACAGGATTAAAAGTAATTCCACTTGGTTCCTTTTTACCCTTTTTTTTTTCCTTTGGGCTACCAAAAAAATGTAAAGGTATATATGAGGCTTGCACTCGAGTTCACATCATGTGTCAGCATGATGGACATGGACAACACTGCCTTAGGCTTCAATGTTTCCCCCTTCCAGAAGCTTCTTGACCACTCCAGCTGAAGGAGAAAGAATGCCCACAGGCATTCTTTCTCACAAACCGTGTATGTCATTTATCATCACTTTGTTCTGTAGTTCTGTGGGTCTGTGTCCGTTGGCCAACCAAACTCTGTAGTTCCTCAAGGAGACATGCTGTCTGGCTATCTCTCTCCCACAAGTTGCCATTCTCTTGATAAGGCAACAATTGTTGACCAAGCAAATTTTGGTGAGGCAGCTTTCTCTGTTGGCCAAGGTGTTGATTCTCAAGTGGATTTGGGTGAAGATTGCCAGGCTCAGGCCAGGGCAAAATCTGGTTCTTCTGGACGCCAGTTCATGGGGCTGGCAGAACCTCTGAGAGCTGCTCATCAGAGGGAAGACACCGCTTGGGACAAAGGAAGGCAGGGGAACTGGTGGCCTCTGAGGAAGGGCTCTCCCTGTGCCTCTACCCCTCTTATTCACCCTCAGAGCAAGCCCAGGGCCAGTGCTTCTCAGGTGGGGAGGTTATTGCAGTAAAAGGCAGGACAGGGGTGCCTGGCCATCTCAGTCAGAGGAGCACGCAACTCTTGGTCTCGGGGTTGTATGTTCAAGCCCCAGGTTGGATGTAGAGATTACTAAAAACAATAAATAATAATAACAACAACAACAACAAACTTTTAAAAAAAGGCAGGGCAAGTAGGCAGTTTTCTCTCTCTCCTGCTTCTTCCTTCTCTGTGGCCTGACTGCTAGGGGGCCAGAGAGCAGCCTCATGGGAAGAGGCCCACCATTGCTCTCTCCCCTAATCCTAGGATCCTGCCTTGCTCCCACCTGGCAGTTTGACAGAGTATGGGGCTCAGGCCAGCTCCGTCCCAAGCACTGGGAAGTGCCCTACTTTTGCATTCTCTCTCTGCGTCTCTCTCTGTGCTGTCTTCGTGGCTAAAAAGTTGCGTTGGCTGCTACTCTCTCCTTTTCCCTGCTCACATCTCGGGTGAGATCGAACATACACATTGGTCTGTGGAGAGTGTTGCTGGTGGGGCTTTCCAAAAGTGCTCTCTGAGATGGAGTTTGGGGTACAAGATACTTTTAGGGGTCAAGGCCTGGGAGAGGAAGGGGGAAGTAGCTTGAGTGCACAGAGGAGGAAGGCTGGCTGCAAGGAGGCCTGACAGGGCCTCAGCTTCTGCCAAGCCAGCGGGGGGCTTTGCAGCAGGTGTCACCTCTCCCGTGGCGGGAATGTCCTGGCCTCGGAGAGGCCCAGCCTCTCTGCATTGAAGGTGGGGCGGATCATACGCTCTCAAGTCCCTTCACTGAGGGGTGATCTCTGCGTCTCCCATAGACCCTGAGATAAGGATTTGGGTGCAAGAAATTGACAGGGAAGGTGATCCCAGGGGCAGGCTGAGGGAGCATGAAGGGAGACAGGGAAGGGAGGAAGGTCAGTCCATCCAGGTGAATTCATGAGCGGGCAACTGCCAGGGGCAACCTGGGCTCAGTTCCCCTGGGGACTTCTGGGACGCTGCATGGGATGCTGCTGAGGGGCAAGGAAGCTGAGGGATGCGTTCCTACTCCCATGCCCAACTAGCTGCTCTGGGGTATTACTCCCTGCTGCAGAGAAGGCCTGTGGCAGAGATGGGGAAGCCTTAGGGTTTCTGTCTCCAGGGGACGTTTGGGTGGGGCAGGACTCTAGCCCTCAAGACTGTGAGGCCCAGCCACGTAGGAATAACCAGTTCTGCTCTAGCCCCATTTATCAGCCTTCTCTGTTTAGAGAGGCGGCCAGCAATTCCCTGTTGCCCCTGGTCCTTGGGAAGAACAGATACTCTGAGCCTCATGAGGCAGGAACTTGGGAGAGCCTGGAGGGCCCGCCTGGATTCTTGTGAGGTCTGGGATCCTCAGCTCCTAGCACACAGCATGTTCCAGCCGTGTTTGTGGCGGTCAGCAAGTCTAAAGGAGAGGCAAGAAGGCAGGTGAAGAGGGCATGTGGTAGGGATGGGCCTGAGCGCAGCCCTCAGGCACCGCTGCTTCCTGGCCTTCATCTAGTCTGCTAAGCTCCTGGTCCCCAGTGAAGCCGTTACACTCTGCCCTCATAAGATAGTCTCTGGGTAGCAGCAGCTTACCATCCGTGTCAGATGCAGGGCTCTCTCACATGATCTGGTCGCCCGAGGACTTCAGTATCTTCGGCGCCCTCACGCCCACTTTGAAGATGGGGAAGATAAGACTGGGTGGAGGAGGAACTTGCCCAAGACTGGACAGCTGGGGAGCAGCAGGGGTGGGACTTAAATCCAGGTGTACGTAGTGTCAAAGCCAGGGTCCATGCCCAGGCTGTGGCAGTGGTTGGAGGTGGGGTGGGAGGTAGGGGTGGAGGAAGCAGAGGGTGTTGGTGGAGGGGCCGCAGAGGTGAAGCTCTCTGGTGCCACATCTCAGCCCAGGTTTCCCGGTCACGCTGTCGGCTCCTCCCAGTAGCTGAGGCTGCGCCGCTGCGGGTCTGGGACCTACTGTCGGTGAGGGACCCATCTATCCTGAGCCTGTGGACTCACCAGTGCTTCTGGCTTCTCAGTACCACCCCTGAAAAGAGTTCTTTGACTCTAGGGAGGAGACAGGGGGTCTTTGATATCCTCAGAATCCCCAGGCTCTGTCCAATGTCTTCCTCAGCTCCTCCCTTTGCCCTGCAATCCTACCCCCACCCTCCATGGGTACAAAACTCCTTCTAACTCCTAACAACCAAAGGCTGGAACGTTGTCAGCTCCCTCCTCCCAAAGCTTCCAATGACGGAGCCAACCTCATTAAAAGGAGGGGAACTAGGGTAAAGTGAAAGAAAGCCCTTCCCATAAATGTTTCATTTTTATGGGGCCATTAGCACACTAATCTTCTATGGGGCTCCGCCAGGCCCTCAGATGCCCGAGAGTCTCAGCCAGATCCCAGGAAATGGGCCAAGATGGGGGAATTAATAGCTCTTCCCCTCCCCTAGTTTCTGTAATTTGTGAGAGTGTGCGATTTGGGAACTGAGAAACGATTGGGAGAGTAGAGGAGACACGGTGACCCACCCAGACAGATGTTGTTGCACAGAGAGTTAGGTGACAGGAAGCGTCTGGGGAGAGAAGGTCCAGGAAGCTGGCCCCAGGAGTACTGTCCAGATTCTGTGTGGGAGAACTTGCTGCTTTTCATTCTACTTCCAGCAGAGCTGCCAGGTCTGGCCAGTGCTCAAGACCCTGCTGTGGCGGAGGGGCAGGGGCAGGGCCGGGATGATGGGGTGGAGGAGAAGGGAGCAAAACTGCTTTTATTGGGCCTTTACGATGGCCAGACCTTTCCCATTTAGAGCTCATTTAGTCCTCACAACAGTGCTGTGAAATGTTAGCAGCCGTGGTGGTGGTAGTCATGGTGGTGGTGGTGGTCATGGTGGTGGTGGTGGTCATGGTGGTGGTGGTGG
>PISX010001566.1:0-49110 GCA_004024625.1 Mellivora capensis | reverse complement strand
CTTTTATAGGCATTATCTGTGGACTCTTCACAAGGACCCCATGAGAGGATTCTCTGGGCTTTCTGGATAAACTCAGAACAACCAACCAAGATGAGGACATTCTGCTTTCCTGTGGTGGCTCCAATGTCATAGCATTTTAGAGGGGAGGAAACTGAGGTACTAAGAGTTTCACTAACTTGTCCAGTGTTCCATGGTAGAACCAGGACTTAAACTTGGAAACCTGACTGCATGCAGAGTACTCCCCCAAGCCACTGTGTTTGCTGTTCATCAGGACGCCATGGGACAGGCAGCCGTAAACAGCACCGACCTATATGGGCCACAGGGTCTGTTGCAAATACTCAGCCCAGCCTTGTATAGCGAAAGCAGGCTCAAATGGTGTGATGAGTGAACAGGTGAAACCACATGCAGTAAAACTTCATCTACAAAAGCACGCGGCAGGTGGGTAGGGTTGCCAGATAAAATCTAGTCCTGCAACCTTAGGCGAGCCAGATTTGACCACAAGCCATAGTTTTCCAACTTTTTATCTAGTGAGTGCCTAACTTTTGCACTTTATAAGCATTCCTTTAATTCCTGGAAAACATCAGTGAGGAAGGAGTTACTCTTTGCCTTTGACAGAGAAGGAAACTGAAGCTCAGAGGGAGTAAGCGATTTGCCCAACATTATTCGGATGCCAAATGCAGAGCTGGATTTAGAATCCAGGTCCCATTGATGCCTTGGCTTCATTGTACCCCAAAGACCTAAGGTTCAGGGAATGAAGAGCCAATGCTCCTGGCAGCCCCATGAAATTTAGGCAAAAAAAGAAAGACCTTCCCTGCTTCCTTGCCCTCTCCTCTAGGTCTGAAACCAGGCTGTTGTTTTGCTTGTGTCTGATTTCACCTGGATTCATGGGGGAAGAGAAGCAAAGGAGGAAGAGCACGCTTCCTGGTGACAGCTCTGAGCTTTCGGCTTAGTTGTGACTTCTTTCTGAGAGCGGAGGGAGTCACTGCCTATTCTTGGTCTGAACTGACCTCTTTGGCTTCACCGCAGCTCATGCAGCAGGAAAATAGCTGTAGGTCGCCTGAACTGTGCCATCGAGTCTAGGTCAGTGGTTCTCAGTGGAGGGGAGGGGGTCATTTTGCCGCCCAGGAAATCGTAGACAATATCTGAAGTTCATCTTTGGTCATAAGTCTGGGAAGGTGGTCCTGGCATCTGGGGGATAGAGAGCTGGAGAGCTGTTCAACACCCTACAAAGCACAGGACAGCTCCCACAACACAGACTTAGCAAACCCCCAAATGTAGGTAGCATGAAGTCAAGAAACTCTGGTCTATGATCAGGTGGCCAATGGAATGGGTCTGCTTTGGACCTATGCGGTCTTTTCCTTTGGCTCCATCCCCCTTGCTATGCTAGTCCTTCTCCATTTTCTTGCAGGTGGGAAGTAGAGGGTTGACCGTCGAGGTCCTTTCAGGTGAGAACTGCTGGTCGTTCTCTCCTCTACCCTGTTCTCTGCAAAGGGAGCCTTTTCCTGCCCATCATAAACTTTACCCTTATTCCAGAATGCTGTATTAATCAGGGCCTAGCCAGAAAGACAGAAACCCCTTCAATTATTTGCAGTAGAGAGAACTGAATGTGGAGAACCAGAGGAGCTGAGAAGACAAGGGGATGGGTGACCCACCACCCTTAGACATGGAGGAGAGGAAAGAGGTGGGGTTTGCTGGATCCCTGTGGCCAGGGCCATTGGGAAAGTGAGGACCTAATAGTTCTGTCCAGTGAGAACTGGAGCATGGGGAGTTGTTGCTGCTGGAATGGACAGGATGGAGAGAGAGAAATATCCCTACTGCTTCCCACTAGGCAAAATAGCTCAGGTAGAAGTCAGCTGACCCACAAACCTGGGAAATGCGGGGTTAGCTCCTTTGGCATACAGAGCAGAACTGGGAAAAAGAGTAGGAAATGGATATAAGAACAGGTCCAGGAAAGGCCTCCCTACTTCTCTTGCTAGAAGGAAAGCACGGAGGAATTCAAGTTGTACACATGGGTCCTGCCCCCCCCCTCCTCAGACTTTCCTGAAAGAGGGAGCTTGACTTAAGAACTGAGGTTACCTAAGCATTACTAAAAGCTTCTCAGGGGGGACACGGTGCATCAGTTTTCTATATATTTGTATTTAGGAAAATCCTGGAAGGTTATATTTGTTATATATGATTGAGTCAGCTTCCAATGAAGAGTTGTTTCTCCAAGTAGCAAGATAACTTGTGTCAGAATCCCCTGGAGAATTTAATCATTCTCCAGGACAATTCTAGAGTACCACCTAGAGATCTAGAATCAGGATCTCCAAGGGAGGAAGAGGAAGAGACCAGCAATCAGCATTTTTTACAAAACTCTCCAGTGGTTCCTCTATACCCTGCAGTTGGAGAACCACTGCTGGAAGATCTTGGTCATGTCAGCACTGGTTAGGGTCACCTCTCCCCTCCAAATTTCCTATTGTGTTGATAATTTACGGATACAACTCAATCCTTGCCATTCCCTGCTTTGCAAATTTCTCTGGAATGTGGCCCAGCTTGTTATATTGATAAACTAGATTCTTAAAAAAGCAAGAAATTGGTCAGCTGTTATTTTTCTCTTTGCTCCAATGAATTGTATAGTGTGTGTGTGTGTGTGTGTGTGTGTGTGTAGAGACACAGGGGATGGGAGAATGGCCCAATCCCAAGATAGCACTGATCTGTGATCAAAGAACAATTGTGAGTTGTGGCCACTCTTAGGTGTTCCTGATTCTGAGATCCATTTCTTCAACAGTGTAATGTGCTGTCTGAGCTTACACTAACAATAACAAAATAAGCTCATTTTCCTGAAACCCTACTGTGCGTCAAACACTTTGAATATGTTATTTGAATTCCTCACAATAGCTCTGCCATGTAGGGATCAAATTTTCTCATCACAGTAGATGAGAAAACAGAGACATGAAGTAAAAGAATTTGCCTGAAGTCACAGAGCCGCTGGAAACAGGATATGTGATAGATCTTCAAATAAGTTTCAGAATAAATCCCCTTCTTTTCCCATTCTTCCAGGAAGATTACAAGTCAAATTAATATTTAAATACTCAGCTGGCTTCCACTTATGGCCTAACAGTGTTTGGGCCCTTGCTGAAACAAAACAAAACAAAACAAAACCCAACTCCGGAAATGATTCCAAGGGCACACAGCAAATGAAGAAACACTTAATGAAGAAAATATAGTAGTGTTTGTTAAGGACAGGGAAAGTCTGTGATGTTTGAAGCAAGACCTGCTCTCTTTCAGCTTAATGAAGCAAACTCCATTTGAGGCTGATACAGCCAAGAATACGGGGCTCTGCTTCCCCTCCGCTCCCAGAGGGCCATCATCCCAGGAGGGACAGGATACCAGCTGTTCCCTTCCTACAACCTGTTGCTGCAGTTATGTTTTGAGCAAGGGCAGCTGAGAGGTGGGAACAGTGTTTTTGTTTTGTTTGCTGAGCCCCCATTCACAGACAGGAAGTTCTATTTTGGACACAGTGCCGTGGAGGATACTGGGGACCAGATAGTTCTTAGTCTGGCCCATGGGGTGGTGTTCCATGCTGAGACAAAGCAGAGGTGACTTGGCACTGGTGCCCCTCCCTCCACTGAGTGCTAGTTAAGATGTGAGCACACAGTTGTCCTGTCCCCAGCAC
Organism: Mellivora capensis; assembly: GCA_004024625.1. Lineage (NCBI taxonomy): Eukaryota > Metazoa > Chordata > Mammalia > Carnivora > Mustelidae > Mellivora > Mellivora capensis. The sequence continues at coordinate 45,455 of PISX010001566.1, read as the reverse complement.
GAGAGCCTTGACTTGGACATTGTATCTGGGGGATAAGCAGGACATAGAATAAGGATCCCCAAATACCTTCCCAAAGGAACGGACTTCATTTGCAACAAGATATGGAGAAGTTGAAGCCAAAGGGGACTTGCAGAAACAAAGGTGGTGTGGTGAAAGACAATTTGGAGATTGAGAGATTCCTTGGAGGTATATGTTAAACTATAGGTAGGTAACTAGTTTGCTGGAGAGAAACAGGCAAAGAGATAGCTGGCGAAGGCCTTAATGGTATCAGAAAAAAAAAAGTCTCTAACATTGATCTCAGCAATTATCCCCTCAAAGCAAGCAGAATTGATTGGATCATTCTGTAAGCAAGTAAAACTCCAGAACACTACTGATAGCAACAGAGGGTCCAATAGGTAAGTAGAGGCACTTAACTTGGTGTGCTCAGGAAGAGAGAAAGTCAAGAAGAGTCTGCCAAAACCATGGTCATCCCAGGTGACTAGATATACCCCAGGCTGACCCCTGAGGAGAAATATGAGAAGTTTCACACCACAGAGTGACTTCACTGAGATAACGTAGCCAGTCATTAAACAAGTAAACAAGCCAACAACAATAACAACCCCCCAAAGAAGGTGCACTAACATCCAAAGTTGCTGTAGTAAATCACCTAAAAATGTCCAATTTCTAACAAAAAATTATAAAACATGCTGAGAAACAGGAAAGTATGGTCCTTATACTGGAAAATAAATAGGAAAAACACTGACTTTGAGAGTAACTGGATATCAGGTTTAACAAAAACTTTCAAGTAGCCATTTTAAATATGTTCATGGAACTAAAGGAAACCATACTTACAGAAGTAAAAGAAAGTATGATGAAATATCACATCAGATAGAGACTATCAATAAAGAGAAATTACAAAAAAGAACAAAATGCAAATTCTGGATTTGAAAAGTATAATAACTTAAATGACAGTTTTACAAGAGGGGCTCATCAGTAGATTCAAGCTGACAGAAGAAGGAATGAGTGAATTCAGGCAGAGTAATAGGGATTTTGCAATCCAAAGTTAGAAGAAAAAAAGAAATGAGAAAAACAGCCTCAAGAAAATGTGGGACACTATTAAACTCACCAACATACGTGTAATAGGAGGAGAGAGAGAAGCAGAAAAAAAAATTATGAAATAATGACTGAAACATCCCAACTGTGAAGAAAACTTTATCCGTTCAAGAGGTTCAGTGAACTCATAGTACAATAAATCTAAAGAAATCCACAAACGGATGTATCATAGTGCGGGTGCTGAAAGCTAAAAGCAAGGAGAAAATCTTAAAGGCAACAAGAGAAAAAGGACTCATCACTTACAAGGAACCCCAGTAAGATTAAGAGCTAACTTTTCATCAGAAGCAATGGAGGCCAGAGAAAGTGAGATGACATATTTAAAGAGCTCAAAGAAAAACAACTGTGAACCAAGAACTCTTTATCCAGCAAAGCTCTCTTTCAAAAATGAAGGCCAAATAAAGACATTTCCTAATAAACAAGAATTGAGAGAATTTATTGCTAGCAGCCTCACGTTACAGGTACTAAGGGAAGTTGTTCAGATAAAAACAAGTAACTCAAGATAATCATTTGAATCCCTAAGAAAAAGCAAGACAAATTACCAGTAAAGGTAATTAATTGTAAAAGACAGTATGCATGCATCTTTCTTCCTTCTTCTCTTAATTGATTTAAAAAGCAATTGCATAAGACAATATGCATATAATATATTGTTGGAACTATAACATGTAGAGATGCAATATATTTGCCAATAGCAGCACAAAAGAGCCGGGTTGGAACAAAACTATATTGGACTAAGGAAAGATTCCAGATGGTAACCCAAATCTACAAGAACAAATGAAGAGAACTGGGGGGGGGGGGGCTAATATAACCAAAGCTATAAATATATACTTACCCTCAGTTCTTCTCTTAGCTTCCTTAAAAGACATAGAACTATGAAAAGGAATAATTATTTGGGTTTTTCACATATGGATATAATTGGTATAAGATAATAACCCAAGAAAGGGAAAAGGGAAATGGAGTGACAGATAAAGAACATTTCCATGTCTTCCTGGAATTAAGTTCTTATAAATCTGAAGCGGACTCTGAGCAATTACGATGTATTTAGTAAGCTCGAGAGCAACCACGAAGGAAATAATTTTAAAAATATATTGAAAAAACTCATGAATAAAGTTAAAATACTCCCTTTATGGGTGAAGAGGTTTATGGAGAGGAGTCTGCGTGTGGTTTGTGACAGGAAATCTTGTGGTGGAGCTGAAATTCAGCTTGCCTCAGGACTCACAGCTTAGTCAGGCTCCAAAGATGGTACTGTTGTCAAATTCGCAACACCCTGAGCATCCAGGACTATCATCTGACTCCTCCACGTGAGCCCCAGGACCGCAGGAGCAAGATAGTCCTTGGCCCCATCCGCTGCGCTTGAGAAGGGTGACCCAGTAGGAGAATACCATCCTCGGGACAACCAGGATGGAAACTCTCGAGCAGATGCTGGCCTTGCAGTCCGCAGGTAGAATTTCTTCTTCCTCAGGCAACATCAGTTCTGCTCTTTAGGCCTTTGGACTGATTCGATCATGTCCACCCGATTATGGAGGACAGTTTCCTTTCCTTAAAATCAACTGACTGTAGATATTAATCACATCTACAAAATACCTTCACGTCAACACTTACGTTACTGTTGGATCAAATACCCTGGGGTCGATAGCCTAGCCGAGTTGGTATGTGAGACTACCCATCACACCTCCCCAGTAAACTCCTCAGGCCTGAATTTTTGCTTTAGGAGGCAGCTTTTGGAGTCACCCAAACTAAGATTCTCCCCATACCACTCTTCCTTGACTCAGAGTGGCATGGTCTGCCCCACCCCGAGGGAGCGGAGTTCATGGTGGGCACCAGCAATTTCCGCAACAGCCCCTGCTCTCCAAACCCCGTGGCTGGTTGGGTTTTCTGATCTAGAATGTTATACGTTTGGAGATTGTGTCAGCTCTCTGTTGGATGGTGTTTGCTCATGCAAGGCCAAGTTTGACACATTATTTTGGCTGCCACAACCCCTGTATCCATAAGCCAGTGTTTTCTGTCATCACCTTTGCTAAGCGTCCCAGGATCCAAATAAATACTGCATCCCCTGAGTAGTATTTAAAGCTGTCTTAAGAAGGTATTCACAAGGAAGGTTCCTGATTTGAAATTTTTTTTCCATTTCCCCTGAGCCCAGCTTTGAATATTTTCACTACAAAGCTTAACTCAGGACAGAAAAATAGCAGATAAACATTGCCATATGTTTTTTAAACCACGTACAAATTTTTTTTTTTTTGGAATGAACTGATACTACTTTAAAAGCTTCAGATGGGGATCTCTTATCATTTATAGTTATTAAAAACAGAAGGAAGCAATTGGGCTGGGGAGGCTCCATCCTTTCCTTTAAGACTTTTATAATTTCTACTGAAAAAATGCAGCCAGAGCCTAAGGACTCTGAGAAGTACAGGCAGGGCGGGGGCCGGGAACCAGCAAAATACTGATTCTCTCTGTTTAGAATAACAAGAGCTGAGAATTATTATCAGTTTCCGCTTGCCAGACACTGTGTAAGTGCTTTGCATGCTGAATCTCATTTGATTTTCAAAACTACCCTGTGAGATGGGTGCCGCTCTTGTCCCCAATTTCGAGACAAGGAGAAGGAGACCCAGAGAAGCCAAGCCGTTTGTGAACAGCCCCATGCCTAAGTGGCCAAGCTGGCCTTGAACGCGACCCTCGTCCGATCACAGAGTGTGTACAGGGGACCACTGTGCTTTGCTGTTGCTTCTAGTTCCTAAGGCCACCTGTGACCATGACATGGGCCATTCCTAACTCCCTGTGGGTCCTGGAGATGGTCCCATTTGGATGTGTGTATCTCCGTGCTGGTGTTTAAAAAGTCGTTGGTGGCTGTTGCCAGGCTGTCATGGAAGAGAAGTGAGATTTGGAGGGAATGGTGGAAATGCGAAGCTATATTCCCACAGGGGGAAAAAAAAATAGAACACCTCGATTTTCCGATCACTTGCAACATGTCATTAAAGGGAAATAACCTTTGTGACATGGAAACAATGTTGCTTAAGACATGGACTTGTCCTCCTACATTTAGCTAAATGATTAATTTTCTTCGTATTAACTTAAAATGAGCCCATTTAAAAGAGTACTTTTTTCCTTGAAAGCATTGCTCATTATGCTATCATTTTAAGTAATTAAATCAGAATAAATGGCTCTGTGAAGCTATTTTAATGTAACATCTAATTATATCTGACCTAAACGGTGAACTATAATCATTAAGTACATGAACTGTGTAATGTTCTGCACGTTCTTTAATAATTTATACGGCAGAATTCAGCTGAGTGGAGCGGTAAGCAGGATTGTATCTTTCATGACACCTGTTATCTGCCCAGGATGGCAGAGGCGGCCTATCTGCTGCTGTCCCCAGCTCAGCAAACTTTCCTCTCTGCGAATGCTCAGCTCCCAGGGGGAGGAAACTGTGTTTATTTTTGGTGCACATTAATTGTTTTGACAAGAAACTTGCAACACATTGATGAAATGGGTAGCATTTACACACATTTGGCAGTTGAATTTTTTTCTGAGCCTGACGAAAGGTTGCCTTGCCAGGGAAGACACCTCACCCAAAGAGCTCGTTCTGTAGCTCAGAAGGGGTCCAGACCACCAGAATCATGTTCTGGTTGTTACTGGAAGGGCTTCTCTGTGTTTGCATTTGCAACTTTAAGTCTTGAACTTGAACAGGGGAATGTGTTCTTGGCTTCAGTTCAAGAGAAGACCTCTCCAAAACCAGGAGGGATGTTTCAACCAAATTTGGGAAGACACGTCAGTGTGACAGTTTTTGTTTTAAAATTTGTAAGCGAGGACATTTTTTTTTTTTTTAATCCATGGCTGTTACTAAAATTAGTTTCAAGTTTGGATTTTGAAGTTTTTTCCTTCATCTTTTTTGCATGTGTCGTTCTTCTCCAGATATTGTAATATTTTTTTCTCTTTTAAAATATGTAATTATGTCCTGTTTCTGGAAACAAAGATGTTTATTTCCATGGCCTTTTCTTAGGGGAGAGTGGAGAACAAAAGATTTGGGTTTCTAAAGTGTACATACAGACCCACTTTTTCTCTGCAAGTCTGAAAAGTTTTGAAAACAAGACCTTTCATTACTCATTTGGTGTTGAAGCCCGCCCTGACCTCCAATCATTTTGGCTAAATCTGATCTGTACTGACCAGTGTTGTTGGTTAATCGATGTGGTAAACTCCGCCGCTGTCAATATTCACATGCCCCACTGTGGAGGGGTTGATGTGTTTGGTGGGCCCTTGCTGCTGTAGAGCCACTTGGAGTATCACATAGTAGTACACTGCATACCTGGAAAGTTCTGATTCCAGGGTTCTAGAGAAGGAGCTGTAAGGTTGGAATAATGATGGTCTTAATAGCTATCATTTATTGGGGCGCCTGGGTGGCTCAGTTGTTAAGCCTCTGCCTTCAGCTCAGGTCATGATCCCAGAGTCCTGGGATGGAGCCCCGCATCGGGCTCCCTGCTGGGTGGAGAGGAGACTGATGAATCCAAACCAATTGTTATTTGTACTTTATCTTGAGTCACACCCAGAACGTTGTAAACACCACTCCATTCAGTGCTCACAGCTAATATTTGTGTTTTCTACACACGAAGTATAAACCATGGTTTTTTACTCATCTTATCCTCACGACAATTCTATAGGATAGGAACTATGATCTCCCTTCTCCTGCCTGGTTTTATAGACAGGAAACTGAGCTTGAGAGAGGTTATATAACACTCCAAGGTCACACCACCCCAAAGTGCCCAGGCTGAGACTGGAGGCTGTTCTTGGTGATACCCGGACCAGACAACCAACCACCTCTTTGCCAATCACTCTAAAGCTTTGAAGTGTTAATATTCACCAAGATACGGGGGGGGGGGGGGGGGATTAAATCACAGCCCATGTAACACAAAGCAAAAGAACACTTTCTAACTGCAGGCTCATAAATCTGAAAATCTCCCAACTCAGTTTATGGAGCCAGTACCCCAAGAGGGGCCTCATTCCTTTCTGGCCTGGTGACTGAAGATCAGCCACCAAGAATCTGGCCATACCACCAGCCTGAGAGTCATGGCGGGTGGCACAGACCCATCGCAGACCATTCCTGGTCTTCTCCCTTGTCTCAGAAGCTCAGGTCCGTTTTGTGAAGGGAGACTTTCACTCCTCTGTTAAATCAACAGATGGTTCCTGGATTTCGTCAGGTACCAGGTCCTTGCTGAGGGAACAAAGACCTGTGAACAAACCAATGTCTCTGCTCTCAACAAGCTTAAGTTCTAGTAGCAGGAGGGACAGTCATCAAGGAAATAGAGTAAAATAGAGCATGTGAAGTGACTGCTCATGGGGATGGGCTTCTTTCTGGGGTGACGGAACTATCCTGAAATTAGACACTGGAGACAGTTGTACAACCTCAGGAATACACTAAAACTGACTGATCTGCGCACATCAAGTGGGTGCTTTTATAGCATGTATTTATAACCCAATAGAAGCAATATCTTAAGAGGTAATACATTGAGAGAGAAGACGAGAAACAGAGCAAGATGAGGAGCCAGGAAGTGCTGGAGAGATGCTGTGTAGAGGGCAGAATGGTCAGGGAAGGGGTAGAAGATGCCGTGATACCCTCCCACCTACCGTCTGTCTGTCTTGGACTTACTGGGGCTGCTCCCTATATCGCTGATTCTGTGCCTAAATGCCTTCTTTCCTGTCACCGAATGTGTCCCGTGGGAGCAGGTGCAGTCAAGACAACTAAGCAGTGGGGGGATATTATAGGCTGAGTTGTGCCCTCCTCAACCCCAAATTCATATTTTGAAACCCTAACTCCCAGTACCTCAGAATATGACTGTATAGGGGCGCCTGGGTGGCTCAGTGGGTTAAAGCCTCTGCCTTCAGCTCAGGTCATGATCCCAGGGTCCTGGGATCAAGCCCCATATTGGACTCGCGGCTCAGTGGGGAGCCTGCTTCTCCCTCTCCCTCTGCCTGCTTCTCCCCCTGCTTGTGCTCTCTCTGTGAAACAAATAAATAAAATCTTAAGGAAAAAGAATATGACTGTATTTGAAGATAGGTGCTTTGAGAAGTAAGTTAAAATCAGCCTGTTAGGATGGGCCCTCAACCAGTCTGCTTGGCGTCCTTATATGAAGAGGACCTGAGGACACACAGACACCAGGGTGGGCAGTCATATGAACTATCATGTGAACACACAGGGAGAGGGACCTCAGGAGAAAACAGCCCTACCGACACCTTAGTTGCGAACTCACGGGATCCTCAATCATGAGAATTGAAGTCCTGTTGTTTAGGACACTCAATCTATGGTATTTTTGCTGCAGCAGCCTGAGCTGACTATGACCATCACCAAACCCACAATTCTAGCTCGTGGGGCCAAGAGTAATATAATGTGAGGAAAGCACAGCCAGCCATTGCCAGCTTGAGATGGAAAGGGAGCCACAAGGTGAGGCATACAAGCGCCCTCCATAGAAGCTGGGAAGGGCAAGGAAACAGAGTCTCCCTGAGAGCTTCAAGAAGGAATATGGCTCTGACAGCACCCAGATTTCAGCCCAGGGGGGCCCGTTTTAGATTGCTGACTCCCAGACATGTAAGGTCGTAAGCCTGAGTTGGTCTGTTGTGGTGGTTGGCTTAAAGCAACACCAGTCATTTAGTTCTCTCTCATGGTTGTTGTGGGTCAGGAACGCAGGAAGGGCTTGGCTGGCTGCTTCTAGCTCAAGAACTTGAGGCAGTCGCAAACAAATGGTGGTTGGAGCAGAACAGCCAGGGCTGGCTAACCATCCCTCGGTCTTTGAGTAGCCTCAGGGCCTCCACATGTTCTAGTCTGGGCTTCCTTACAACATGGCGGCCTTGGAGCTGCTGAATTGCTCACATGGTGGCAGAAGGCATTAAGAGTGAGTATTCTAGCAAGAAAGGAACTGAACTGCATTTTATGACCTAAGCTTGGAAACTGTATGATGTCACTTCGGTTGGTTACAAGTTTGCTCAGAATTCAAGGGGAAGGGATCCAGACACCATCTCTTAATAGAAAAGGAGTAAGATTCTCAAATGAGAGTTGTTTTCAGCAACTAAGTTGAAGTCATTTGTTACAGCAGCAGTCAGACACTCTTACATGTACTTTGTGTTCCAACTGCTCAGCACTGCTATGGAAGCATGCCAGCAGTCACAGACAATATGGAAATGAATGGGTATGGCTGTGTTCCAATAAAACTTTATTTATAGACACAGGTGGTGGGCTGAATTTGGCATGCTGCCTATAGTTTGCCACAACAGGCAATATAAGATCTCTACAAGAGAGTACTAAAGAAGGAGGTGGGTCTTTATGTATTAACATGGACCTATCTCCGAGACACTGTTAAGGAGATAAAGAATGGTGCAGGAGACTTTCTTTATTCTCCTTTCCAAAGACAACATAAGATAGAGGCTGGGGCACCTTGGTGGCTCAGTGGGTTAAAGCCTCTGCCTTCGGCTCAGGTCATGGTCTCAGGGTCCTGGAATCGAGCCCCGCATCGGGCTCTCTGCTCAGCGGGGAACCTGCTTCCTCCTCTCTCCCTGCCTGCCTCTCTGGCTACTTGTAATCTCTGTCTATCAAACAAATAAATAAAAATAAAATAAAAAGATAGACACAGGCTCACACACACACACACACACACACATGCACAGGTACACGTATATATAATTTCTGGAAGGTTACAGAAGAAACATTTTCAGTGGCTCTTCTGAAGAAAGAACAGGACTGTGGGTCTGGGTGGGAGAAAGGTTTATGTTCATTATACAGTTGGTACTATTTGAATCTTTGTGTTTGAACCATACACATGCATTTTTTTCCTATTAAATATTTTAACAAATGTTTACAAAGCACTTACTGAAAAGCAACATAAGCATTGTGCCAAATGTCCACTGTGATTTCACTTGGACAGCTCTTAAGAAGGCTTTTAATTGAAGTCTAGTGTAGGTACCGAAAGTCACACACATTCCAAGTGTGCAAGCTGAGGAATTTTTGTAAAGTAAACACACCTGTGCCCCGCGTGCTCCACGGGAGAACAGAACAAGCTGGCATGTCGCAGCCCCTTCTGCTCCCAGATTAACAGCACCTGAGAGCAACCACCCTCCCAAAGCCCAAGGGCAGAAATGAGCTTTGCTTGTTTTCATACTTGACCTAAATGGAATCCTATAGTATCTACTCTTGTTTTGTGTCTTGTTTTTTCACACAACTTTATGTTTGTGAGGCTAAGTTTTATTGTGTGTGTGTGTGTGTGTACGTGCATGTGCGTGTGTGCAGTTATGGCTGGTGACTCTCACCTCTGTAGCATTCTGCTGTGTGAATATACCACACTGCGTGTCTCTTTCATTCTGATAGACGTTTCAGTAGTTCCTACAGCGGGACCGTAATGAGTAGCGCTGCGTGCCATTTTTATTGTTCTGCCCCTGTTTGATCCCTCTTTAAGAATTCTTTGCCTACTGCATCATTCCAACGATGCTCCACTTCTCTGAGATCTTTATCTTTTACTGTCCTATTTAGGTCTGCCGTCCTTTTGGAATTAAGGGAAGGATAAGACACATTTGACTCACCCGTATCCACTGAAAAGACCATTCTTTTCCTAACTACATCGTTGTATCCTGGACTTGACTTTTAAGTTAGTTCAGAATTAAAGTGTTTTATACCTGAAAGTAACAAAAAATAGCTAGGATAGCTGACTGAATGAGTGTGTAGGGGCAGGGACCCAAATAATTCTCCCTTAAACGAAAATGTGAGTGTGTGTGTGTGGAGGGGGCGGGTGTGGGAAGGTGGGTGTACATATCTGTTAGGTATATGTGTGTGTGTGTGGGGGGAATGTGTGCTTGGTATGTGTTGCCTACGTAGGTGTGTCTGTTATTTAGGAGTGTGTGTATATATATTAGGGGTGCGTATGTGTGCGTGTGCAGTGAAGGGATCCTATGTGGGAATTCTACTCAGGTCACCAAGAGAGGGTTTCAGGTCTGGGGGACGGGTTTTTTTGGAATAAGGACATAAGCTTAAGAGCCAAGCAGACGGCACAAAAGAAGCTGAGAAGCCAAAGTTAAGTTTGGGATTCTCAAAATGGGGGCTCCTCTTGGGGGCATTTGAGATGGCTGTCCCCATGGGGAGCAGGGTGGAGGGGGGCTGATGAAGCCTGTGGTTCTGGTCGACCAGTCCCCCAGAGGGAAAGAAAGAGCAGGGATTCTCTCCCTGTTCATCAGGCTAGGGTGTGGGTAATCAGTGTAGACTGCCCTCTTGTCACTAAACTAGGAGCCTGCTTTCAGCTCCCCAAAAATATATTTTTTAGTTTCAATGGGTGAATTTTCTCCACATCTACTTAAATAATACAAATTCTGCCACCCAATTTTTCTAACTGTCTGTCTTCTGGGTAATTTTTATGTCATGCTATCGAGACTGCTTGCTCGAGATACTTCAGCGGATAAATTATTCTCTACTCCACTTCTGCAAAAAATTACACTCTTTGATGTGAAAATTATATGCACTTAGAGATATGCTAATACGAAAATGATTTGAGAAGTGTAGAAGAAGGGGTAGCAGCTGACTCGGAGGCCGCTGTTTTCGTTTGCACCTGCACTGGGAGCTCCCTGAAGGCGAGGGAGATCTTGCCAGCTCTTCTCGGCCCAGAGTGGCTTTTAGTTTCAAAAGCCATTGATTTCTTGAAATGTGATGGGGGGATTTTTATGCAAAATGTGACCATTTTTAAATATTAAGCGGCTGGGAGTTACTAGTGGAGATTAGCATGGTATTAGGGAAACTTTGATTCATCCATTCGTACACGAATTCAACGACTACTTATGGAACACCCCGCGCTAGATATTCAGCAGTGAATAAAACAGATGGCGTCTCTGGCCTCTTGGAGTTGTCAGAATTTAAGACGGCGAAGGACTGTGGACAAAGAACACTTGGAGCCTCGTCTAGACGAGACCGTTGCTGCACAAGTTGCGGTCAGTGGAGCATCCTTGGTAAGACGGTCAGAAATGCGGAATCGCAGGCACCTGCTCCAGGTTTAGCGAATGAGAATTTGCATTTTAATAAACTCTCAGGTGACTCATAGTCACGTTCACCCTTGGCTAGTCATTAGAATCACCTGGGGAGCTTAAAAAAAGTTCTGAAGCCCAGAATGCACTCCAAGTCAGTCAAACCAGAACCTCTGGGGATGGGACCTGGGCGTCTGTAGACAACCGCGCTCCTGGTGTCTGCGGTCGGTTTCTCAGGGCGGGATCCAGGAATCTATTTATGACAAGCCACACAGACAAAAGCTAGTGGGTAAGTGCTCTGTCACAACGCCTGGAGAGAGGAGGCCTGGAAGAGTTTTGGCATGGGAGGAAGAAGGGGGAGATGAAGCAGAAAAGAGAACTTGGTTTGGGAAACTAAGGGGAGTCCTGCATCTCCTAGCTTTATAGCTTTTCTTTTCTTTTTAAAGATTTTATTTATTTGAGAGAGAGAGGGAGAGGGAGAGAGCAAGTGCACGCGAGTGGGCAGAGGGGGCAGAGGGAGAAGCAGGCTCCTCGCTGAGCTGGGAGCCTGACACTCAGATCGATCCCAGGACCCCGAGATCATGACCTAAGCTGAAGGCAGGCACTTAACCACCTAAGCCACTCAGCTATAGCGTTCCTTTTTGTTTTTGTTTTTGTTTTTTTAACTTTTAATACTGATATTCAGACTTACAGAAAGTTGCAAAACACTAGGAAGTACTACCTTATACTTTCCACTTCCCAACCTAAATGTTTACCTTGTATCACAGTTGTGCTCTGAGCATGTGCTCTCTCTGAGCTTGTGAGCTCCTTCTCTCTCTCCCCCTCTACACACACACACACACACACACTCCCCCACTTTCCAAATCATTGAGAGTAAACCGTAAACGTGATTCACTTTGATTTTAGTATGCATTTCTAAAAACAAAGACCATCTCTTGTATAATCTAAATTATTATTAAATAAATCTTGTATAATCTAAAAAAAAAAAGACCATCTCTTGTATAATCACCGTATAATGATCAAAACCAGGCAATGAACACTGAAATAATACCATTATCTAATCTACAGACTAAACGCAGATTTTATCTGTTGTCTCAATGCTGCAAAGGGAACCCCAAATCGCGTGTGGCATTTGGTTCTCATGCCTCTTTCTCGGGTCTCTAATCTGGAAGAGTTCCTCAGTCTGTCTTTGTGTTTCATGACCCTAACGTTGTCGAAGTGTATGAGGCAGTTATTTTACAAAGCATGTCTCAGGTTGGTTTTGTCTGATGTGTCCTCATGAAGTCAGGTCACGCACCTTTGGTGGGATACCACCGAGGCAAGGCTACATCCTTCTTGGTGTATCCTACCCAGACGTCCTTGGCATTGCTCTATCCCGTTACTGGTAATGTTAACCCTGATCATGTAAAATGCTCTCTGCCAGGGTTCCCCACTGCAAAGTTTCATTTTACCCTTTGCAGTTAATTCTATTGTGATGAGATACATTGGGATTGTGTAAATATTGTTACTCCACAAACTTTTACCCACTGGTTTTAGCATCCATGATGAGTCTTGATGGAATCTTATCATAATGATGGTTGTCAAATGGTTGTTTTCTAATTTCATTTTTCCTTTGTGATGTTTACTAGTCAGCTTTATTCCTAAAAGAGAGCTTTTGCGTCTCCCCTTTTATTTACTTCCATAAGGTCACAGATTCTTAGTGTATGTCACATGTTATGCTTGTTTACTGCTTAATGTTCAAATTATCCCAGGTTTGGCCAACGGAAGCTCAGCCACCTGACTCCTGAGCTCTGTGGACATGACCCCATGAGTCTTGAGTACTTCCTTACTTTCCGAGGCAGTATCTTCCAGACTCAGGTCTCTATTTCCATTGAAATAAGTTGCAGCGAACATCTCCTGGTAGCGTTAATCAAAGTTTAACACCAATCTGAAGGAAGGAAGGAAGGGGATTTTCGTGAACCACATGTGTAGGGTGATCCTGACTGGGATTGGAAAATATAGAAGAGTAGTATACTTGACTTTCAACAATGGATGTTTTCCTGAAACAATGTGCAAAAGTGGAGTTTGAGAGGGATTCAGTTCTGTTTAAAATAATACAGTTCACTTCTCTGCACCTAACGCTAACATTTTTAAAGAAGATTTTATTTATCTGAGAGAGAGCGTGTGCATACACGTGCACACACGCTACTGGGGGGGAGGTGGGTGCAGTGAAAAGGAGAGTGGAGCAGGAGGGAAGAGGAAAAGGGAAAGAATCCAGAGCAGACTCTGAGCTGAGTGCAGAGCCTGGCCTGGAGCCCCACACAGGGCTTGATCTCATGATGGTGAGACCATGGCTTGAGCAGAAACCAAGAGTTGGACGCTCAAGTCTCAACTGACCAAGCCACCCGGGTGCCCCTAACTTTAACATTTTTAAAGCAAGTTTTGTTTATCTCCCTAAGTTTCCATAAAATTTTAACTTCGTTCTCATAGAAACAGCAACCTTTATTGTCATTTCAGTATTTGAAATGAGTCCTCACCAGGAATACTCTTTTAACAAATAATGATGGTGATAAAATGGGCTCTTAAACATAGATTGTTTTCATCCCTTGAGAGAGCCTGTTCTCTTGAATAGTAATTGTGTATTTTCTTGATTCCAGAACTTTCCCTAGAGCAGAAGTGGTCATCTGAGGGTGGGGACATCTGATCATGTTTGGGGACGTTTTTGGTTGTCCTAACAGGAAGGGGAGAGGTTGCTATTGGCAACCAGGTGGGGGAGGGGTTGCTAATGGGCAGGGACCAGAGATGCTGCTGAACATTGTACAGTGCAAACGATAGCCCCCAAACCAAGAGTTATGCGCCCCCCCCCACAAATGTCAGTAGTGCTGACTTGAAGAACCCTCCTCCAGAGGAATGTGCCCATGGTTGGCCAAGGTGTGGTTTATAAAAGGCTGATTCCCAGAAGCGTACACTCAAACAGGATCTGAGGTTCTTTGGAAAGTGTTGCCTCACGTGGCTCGATCTTGGGGATTCAAAACACACCCAAACATATGAAAAGCCTGGAGAAGACTTGAAGTTAAACAATGAAAACATGAAGAAACTTTGTTATTTGAATCCACTGGGTCATTCCTAATGAGCTGGCCTACGGGACCCATTCTTTTCGGAATACGTTGTGAAATCCTGAGCTAGTCTCTACAAAGATGCACATGGCTGCTTTTTACTGAGTTTAATGATTCTGGCCTGTGGCCTCAGATAGCAGGGGAAAACGAGGTGTGGGGAACATCCTTAAATTCTCTATTCCCAGTAGATCTGGTGGTCGTTGACTCAACTGCTTTCTATCTATTTCATGTAGATCTAGAGGAGAGGTGTGGCTCCACTGAGATGTTTTTAAGAGCAGTGGTGACCTCTTCTCCAATTACCCACAGTTTTTCATTACAAATTGTTCTGGGCTAAGTTGGTCTCCCCAGCTCCCCCCAACACCATCCAGTTCATATGTGGAAGGCCTAACCCCCGCTGCAGCTGTATTTGGAGATAGAGCTCTAGGGAGGTAATTGAGGTTAACTGAGGTTACGGTGGGGCCCTAATCCTATAGGATTGGTGTCCTTGGGAGAAGAGGAAGAGACACCAGAGATCTCTGTGTCTTTCTGCTCATGTGTATGGAGGAAAGGCCGTGTGAGGACACAGTGAGAAGGTGGTCACCTCAGAAAACAGCCCTGATGGCACTTTGACCTTAGACTCCCAGCTTCCAGAACCATAAGAAAAGAAACACCTGTTGGGTGAACCACCGTGCCTGCGGTTTTTGCTGTGGCAGCCTGAGTAGACAAAGACACCCATGAATAGTTAGGAAACCCTATCGTAAGTTTAAATCCACGAAGGCGTGCATATTTTTTTCAGATGGGTGATTATTTTCACATTTGCATTTCAACTTTTGAATCTGTCTAATCAGGTTGCAGATAGAAACAAAGAGACACGATCAGTTTGAACCAGCACACGACGGCCTATCTTCTGTTCTAGACCTGACTGGATACATAGAGTAACTTGGTCAAATTTACTTTTAGTTTTCCATGTGTGGCAGAGGCAGCTGGTTGCTGTCCATTATCCAGTCTCCCCTTCTTTCTGAGAAACGAGACCCCAGGTCTAGTTGAGGGGCCAGTGCACCCAACAGAAAGGCAACGTTTCAGTTTTACTTACAGTCAGGGGGGTTTAGATGACTGTAATATGTTTAGGGACGTAAGGGGGAAACTATGAAAAAAGTTGATGCACTTGGAAGGTATACTCCTTTGTCTTTCTTTTCTTCATGCACTGCTGGCCTGGAATACACATGGGTGCTGGGGCTCCATCCTGGGCCCTAACATGACTCCAAGGATGGAAGCCACTCGCTGTGAGTGTAGCAAAGCAGAAAAATAGGACCTCACGTGCCTCATCACACCACGGAGACACTATGGGAACGCTGAATTGTCTGACCCTGGTTTCTCTTATTTACATGTGAGGAAAAAAATTCTACTGGTTTCTCCTGTGATTTGGGACCCATATGCATTTTTAGTTTTTAATACATATAGGGTTAATGATTTTTCAGCTTTGCATTTAATACGTATGTGCACACGCTCAATACAGATAGCCCTTGAATTAGAACATTTGTAGAGAACAACGTTCCCCTTCAGAAAAGCATCTACTTTCCCCTGAAGTTAATTTATTTTCAATGACTACCTTCCCATAAGAGGTATTTGGCTGCTGGCAGAGGGAATGAGTTCTTTTGAAAGCAGTACAGGCTTTCTTCTCCTTATTTCATATACATTCCAAAATAAACGAGTATTCTAAAATGTAGTGCATGCCCAGTGATTGGTACCATATGCCCCTGTGAGGAATAAAGGGGGTTCAGTCAGTGTCTTTCCTTATCTGAGTGTTGAATTGGGTTCCTCATCTCCTGGCCAGCTTCCTCCATTTAGGTGACCACCTAACAGGACAAATCAGGTCTTCGGGTGGTTGACCTCACTGCCCCACCATGGGAAGCCTTCCAAACATCGGTATTCAGAGAGAGGCATTTCCCCCTCTTCCAGAAGACTGAAGTTAAGGAGACTCCAAAGGTAATTGGCGGGTTAGGAGAAGGAAGGCAGTGTGTCTGCTCAGTGAGAGTTTTGTCCTGCACTTCCTCTGATTGTGATCTATGACTCACGGTGAGGATGAGCATTATCTAGCTTTTAAGAGTTCTCCCTCCCTCCCTTCCCTCCCTCCCACTCTCTCTTCCTTCCCTCCTTCTCATGCGGAATAACATGAGTTGACATTTACTGTGCATTTGCTCCACGGTATAGGTGCTCCATGCCCTCTATGCGTTCTATCTATAGGCACCATTACTAATACCCCCAATTTATAAAGGGACAAACTAAGGCTTAGTTTTCAAATGTTATGGAAAGTGACATCTCTAAAGACCCTATTTCCAGACAAGGTCCTATTCCTAGGCCCTGGGTGGACATGTCCTGGGTGGACCTTTGGAAGGGACTGTCTACATCTCACGCAAGCACCCACACATTTAAATATTGGGCACGCTATCTTACATCAAAGCCTTCCTCCTTGTGCGGTGTTCCGTTTTGATGATGTGTGTGCATGTGTGTGTATTCCCTGGGGGAGAAGTTTCATGTGGAATGTCTAATGTTTCTCTAAGCACAAATTCTCTCCTAAGAGACTAAGATGTATTCTCTTGAACAGGCGTGAGGACAGGCCCAGCCCATTTGGCTTTTACTGGGTGTCCCTGCTCCATCTGTCAGACCTGCCTGTGTCCAGAAGGCTGTTTGCATGCATTTTTATGGCTGCTGGAGACTCCATTAAAGGCGCATTCAATCAGCAGCCTGACAGTGACAGAGCCCAGTTGCTCACCAATTCTCTCTCTTGAAATTTATAGAGATCATAAAAGACGCGTAGGAAATCCTTTGGCTTCGGCATTTAGGTTGCAAAGCTTCTCCTTTAGACAGCCAAGTGCCACAGAAGACCACTTAGACACTTGTTTTTGGTATTTCCTGCGGTTTGGTTCCTCCAGCCATCCTTCCTGCCCAACCCCTGGGCTGCAGGCTTCAAAACCCAGGCTTGAGAATGAGGGGGCCTCATTAGAAGGAACAGAAATCATGCTTCTTTGCCTATTTTTCCCCTTTCCTACCTTCCCACAGACTGGAGCTCCATCAGCAAGCCCCCACGTTGCCGTAGTTGGCATCACAGCCACCTCTGGATTTTACCGCGTGGAAATAACCTGAGTTGGGCCATTGGCCAGTGTGGCCCTCAAGCCAGGGGTGGGCCTGACACTCCTGGACAAATCAGATGCCTTTCTGGCACTTGCACTGGAACAATTAAAATGCTCCCTTTCCCGGGGAGGGTGCTGGGCCTTTTGCCTTCCTTAAACTTCCTCTCCTCTTGCCTGTATTCTCAGGGGCTGATCCCTGCAGGCTACATTTCTCAGGCACCCTGGCCACCCTTCCCGCTGGGTCAGGCCAATCGAAGGCACTGGGGGAGACTCCCTCAAAGTAGGGTGAGGCCAGAGTAGTTGTCGTTCTCCCTCCCTGTCCAGGGCAGTGTGTCCAGCAGCAGCTGCAGTGCCTATGTGACTCTGGTCCCCACCAGGCTTGTCCCCAGCTCCTGGGTTCCAGGGATATCCTCTTGTTCTCTTTGTCTCTGTGATAGAAGGAAGGCAGGGGCTTCCCACTGTGGCTAAGGTCCAGATTAGACAACATCCCTGGGTTGTCTTCTCAGGAACTCCATCACCACTGAAACCAATTCCCTGCATTAAATTTTCTCCAATGTAAATATTCAAAATGGTTTCTGTTTTCAAGAGTAATGTAAGAGAAAAGTAATCTGAAACTGCAGCAGGCCACCACATGGGAAGAGGTAGATTGAGAATGACACTAATAGGGAGAAAAGCAAGGCTCAGAGGGGGAAACTAGAGGAAGAGACTGAGTCCTAATGATGTGTGAGCTCCTGGATACAGCTGTGCCTGAAGCCCCTGGGTTTTTCCATTTATGTTAGCCAATAAATTTTACTCTTTTCCCACTTTTTCCCCCTTGATCCAATTTTAGTTGGGTATATGTCACTTCAGTTGAGGGTCCTGTCATAGCAATATTGAATGTAGTAACATGCCCATTAAACATTGTTTTTTATGTTTTATTTTGGTTTTGTTTTCAGCAAAAGGATTGTTTTTTATAGGTTCTTCAGTGGCAACAGACACCTTATAACAGATATATCTTTTGAAAAGATTCTCTTTTTAGCCAAATGTGAGGCTAATAATCACTCAGAATACCCAAAGACTTGAACAAAAGAATTATTTCATCATTCTGAACTGTACTGGTTTTTTAAAATCTGATTTATAAAAATCTGTGTGTACATCATTGATAGATACATGAAACCACTAATCAAATTGTGTATTTTATGTACTGAGTTCATCTAATGATTCTTTAATCAAGCTGGAAAATGGGAAAAAAACATAAAAGGTAGACAGGAATACTATTCAGCAACAAAAAGGAATGAATCGCTGTCATGCTGGATACCTTCGATTTGACTCTGCAGATGAATTTCCGGCCCATTACGCTGAGTGAAAGAAGCCAGACACAAAAGCAGACATGTGGTGTCATTCTACATCTACGAAACTCTAGATAACACAAATCCAATCTGTAATGACAGAAAACAGATCAGTGGCAGCCTTCAGACAGGAGTAGGGGAAATTATATGAGACAAGACACAAAGCTACTTTTGGGGATATGTAAGTGTTCGATGCCTTAATTATGGTCGTGGTGACACACGGGTATAAATAGTCATACCCCTTAAAATATACAACTAAAATAGGAGTAGTTGACTGTATGTAAACTATACTTCAATAAGTTTGATATTGTAGAAATCACTGTGGATGTTCAATATATAGTATTATTCCTGAATGAAACACTGTTATTAAATCCACAGTATGTATTTCCACAATTGGTGCGTTAGAATGGAGGGTATAGGCCACATAAAACAAAGCCACTATAGCCCAGAGGATGAGTGTTGTGTTCAGTGGGGAGAAGGATTGGTCAGGCCAGGGAAGGCAGGGGCCCCAAGAGTTCTTTTTGAGGCCTTCTTAGCTGGTACTTCCATTCCAATTCAAAAGCATCTCAAAAACCACACCTCTGACAATACCTCTAGGGTCCATGAGTTTAAAGTAGAACTGTGCAAAAGCTAGGCAAAGATAGGTGGGGGGAATCCACAGTCCCAGAAGGTGGCTGTGGCCCTGCAGGCTTGGGTGAGGACAGGTGGCCAAGGCAACTGACCATGTTCATATGATTTTTCTGGACCAGATGTCCTCAGTGCCAAAAGTCTTGGAAATTCTCTGGTAGTCAAGTGCATGACAACACAGTGGACTTTGTGCCATTCATGAGATGGACTGGGAGTCATTACAAGAACATTAAAAGGACGCTAACCAATGTTGACCTCTGTCTTGATGAACAGAGGCATTTGGTTACAATACAGTTTTGGCATCAGTCCCTGATCCTGATGTAACCACTGTAGGAACGTTCAGATGGTCCCTAAGGCATGCACCAGCACAGGCAAGGCTGTGCAGCCATTCCTGGCATTGAGGGGGAAGGGAAAGGGTCTAGAGTATGGGATTGAGGTGTCGAGGAGGGACACCCACATTATGGCCCAAGGGAGACAGCACCGGAGAGCTCACATCCTGTCCCTTTGTACTTTGTCTGGCTCCCATCTTTCTCCTCCTCCTCCTTTACTCTGATAGGTAATGTGTCGATTATCTGTTCCTGCATTCCAAACTGCCCCCAAATTTAGTAGCTTACAAATAACGCACATTTATTTTGTCGTATTTTCTGTGAGTTAGGGATCTGGGCATGGCTTAGCAGGATCTTCCAGGCCAGGGTCTCTCTGTAATAAGGGTGTTGGCTCAGGGTCTGTGGTCCTATCTGAAGGCTCACCTGGGGCAGGACCCACCTCCAAGTCCCTTGGTGGTTTTTGGTAGGATCCCCTGTGGGCTATCATACTGAGGGCCTCAGGTCCTCCCTGGCTGTTGGCCAGAGGCTGCCCTGGGTTCCCTGCCAGGCTGTCCTCTCCATCAGTGCAGGCGTGTCAGAAGAGTTAGTGTGTGCCAGACACTAAGGACAGAAAGAACAGCCTTTTCTAACCTCTCAGAAATGATATTCCCATCACCTCTGCTGTGCTCTGCTTGTTAGAACCAGTCCCTAAGTCCACACTTAAGAGGAAGAGATCACCCAAGGACGTGTGTAGTTGGAAGTTTTTGGGAGCCATTGTGGAAGGCTTCATACCACGGGCAACAAACATTTATTGAGTCCCTACTCTGTGCCAGGTACTGGATCAAACAATAAGATCTGTCATTCAAAGGTGAGCAAGAGAGTTTCTGGCCTCAGGGGTGTTCCATTCTAGGTAAAGAACTGACCGAGTGAACCAGCAACTGAGGCACTGGGCAAGTTTACTGATACAAGCATGCAGCGAAGCCCAGCAGAGAGAACTCTGGCTCTGGAATGGGATTGTCCCTTTCATCACCGTGGGACGTTGGCCAACATATCTCTTGGTGAAGAGGTCCCGAGCACTGTTGATAATATCGTTTGTTTGTTGAGTCAAAATGGAAGGCAATACTAAATTTCAGGCAAATGTTAATGGAAAGGAAGACATAATTTTTATTCCCATCCAGGTTCACAGACCTGAATTCTGTCCACAGAGCATGGGAACCATCGACAGTGGTGTCCACTCCACCAGACATATGGGTGCCTGTTCTCACTAGACTCCTCTCTGGGCTGTCCTCAGTGACCCTCACAGAGAAGGAAAGAGCAGCCCAGAGGGTCAGATACGTGTGGACTGACTCTTGGTTCAACTGTTTTGTGGCTCTGTGACCTTGGGGAAGTCACTTCACCTTTCTGAGCTTTGGGTTCCTCAGACCTATTCAGGGTGGATATGTAGACATAGAAGCTTTGAAGGAATAGAATACCTTGTGTCAAGACCCTCGTACATAGGAAAAGGTGAGTTACAGTTTTTTTCGTTATTACTCATTATCTGAATTCCTTTTTTTTTAAAGATTTTATTTATTTGGTGGGGGAGAGAGAGAGAGAGCACAGATGGAGAGGGAGAAGCAGATGCCCCACTAAGCAGAGAGCCTAAAGCAGGGCTCGATCCCAGGACCCTGAGATCATGACCTGAGCCAAAGGCAGACCCTTAACTCACTGAGCCACCCAGGTGCCCCCATCATCTGAATTCTTTGTATCCAATTTTCAAGAACCAGATTAATCCGTATTTCCTCTGTGAGAGCATCCCAGACCAATCCAACTCATATCTCCACTCCCTCCTTTAGAATTCCTCTTTGTAAATCTAGATTGGCACTTGGATGCCAACTTGTGAGTGTAATTATATGTATATTTGAATGTGCTGGCAAAAACAAGATAGTTGCCACCATTTTCTGAGAGCTTAAAAATATCTAGAGAAGGTACCAGGCGTTTTACATACTTTACCCCATTTAAACCTGCTTTTTTCCCTCCCCTCTTCTAGTAACCTTATAAAGCAGGTACTGACACTATCCCACTTTGCAAACAAGGAAACTGTGGCCCAGATAGGTAAAGTGAGCTGCCCAAGTTTGCAAAGCTCGTCGGTGGCAAAGTCAGGAAAGTGTGTCTCCGGGGTTTTATTTTATTGTTACTGTTTCTTGTTGCCATATAGTGCTGTTCCTGATATAGAGGAGGCCAACAGTCTGTGCCCAGATGCCGGGGAACAAACAGGGAGAGAGAAGAATGGGATAGTGTGGCATGGTGGAGAATGTTCTAGAATTAGAGAACCCTCGTCATCATTCCCAATCTCAGACTATCTAGGGGTTTGTCCTGGGAGTGGGAGTGGTGTGTTGCTTTGTTCCTTTGGAAAAAAGTCCACAGCCTCTAAAAGTATGAAGGTAAGTGCCTGGGCCCTGGGCTTAGCAGCCTGGATTCCAGTGCCCAGCTCTTCTACCTTCTTCTGTGACTTTGGACAGACTCAAGTTAAACCTCTGATCCCTAGGGTATCATATGGGTAGGACACTCTCCTTCCGTCCAGAGATGCTGGGAGAATAAAATGAGATGACATACAGCTAGTGGTCACCCAGTTCCAAATATTCTTTTTTTTTTTTTTAAGGATTTTATTTATTTATTTGACACAGAGAGTGAGAGATCATAAGTAGGCAGAGAGAGAGGAGGAAGCAGGTTCCCCGCTGAGTAGAGAGCCTGATGCGGGGCTCGATCCCAGGACCCTGAGACCATGACCCAAGCCGAAGGCAGAGGCTTTAACCCACTGAGCCACCCAGGCGCCCCAGTACTGAATATTCTCTAGCGGTCTATAGCCCACACCAATGATGTGCCATAATGTGTCCTATCGTGAGCCTGCCTGTGTGGTTCGCAATGACTCTGAGGACTATGAGAATGGTGGCAGTGATTCTGCCCCGACTGTTTGGTGGAGAGCCAGACCAGAGAGCCGTCCTCAGGGCTGAAGAGAGCACTTGGCTCAGAAGAGGGCGGAGGTGAGGTTCTGGTGCTCCGCTCCTCCAAGATCGATAGCACAGCCCCTGGGGCCCCTTCCAACCAGTGGGTCTCCAGCTCCACGGCTGAGATGACTTCCTCTAAAACCACAAGTGTGGGCTGGAAAATAAGAGTTTCAGTCAATTAGCTTTTTGTTATGTCTACATGGTATTTGGCAGTCAGTGTGATTTTTTTTTCTCATGGATTTGACCACATAAAATAATTGAGGGGAGGAAGGCATCTTGTAGTCAGAGGCCACAAGGACAGCAGAACATAGCAGAGGGTGGAGGGGGTGGCAGACTTTGGTAGTGGACCCATGCAGCTCCATCAGCACCAACTGGGGGTTGGGGGATGTAACTTACCCATGCTGGGCCTCAGTTTCTTTATCTGGAAAATACAGGATGCCGGTTCTTACTTTCCTGACTTGAGAGATTGTGTATACAATTGAGTTAGAATGAGCTTTCAATAAATGAGAGCCATTAATATTGTAGTTAACAATAGTACTACATGACAGAGTTTCATCTCGGGTATATATGGCCCATTGTGGCGAGAAATTCACCTCTCGGACTGGCGATGTCAGAGGCACAGTCCGATGGCAGGAACACAAGATCCTTTCATGACGTAGTAGCATATTCTGTCGTAAAAGACATATTTTGGCTCTTCATCTGACCAGCCTTGTTATTAAAATTATAAGGTCGGTGATGCAAACCACCTGATTAATCTCTTCCTATGAAAAGGTTCAGATAGTAGAAGCCGTGCATGAAGATGTTTGAAATGGTCTCATTTTATCATCCAAATTAGCCTTGCATGAGTTCCTTGCAGAAACCCAAAGAAAAAGGATCCCTTTATTCATGCCAGAGAGAGGCCGGCAGGAGCATTAGCAACGTGTCTAAGTGTCAAACAAAGCTCCATTGTGAATGGGACACAGTATGGACGATAAATAAACGTTATCCAAATCTCATAAAAACCATAAAGGTAACTGGCAGAAATACGGAACCGGCCATTCACTCATAAATAAATATATGGCCGTCTTAAACATCCTGGCATATCCTGTTTAGTTGATTCATGGCCATTCACCAAAGACAAGGATTCCTGCCTTGGAAGATTTAACACCCTGCGCTATATGTCATTGTCTTGTTAACCGTTCTCGAGGTGGGATGAGCTCTGGTTAACTGGCCTTGCTGACACCCCTGCTTTGTTAGAGGGTTGCCTAACGACGCCTGGAACTATTTGAAAATGAGTCCCCTCTCTGTGTGCTTGTTCATTCTCCTGAGAAAAACTCCTTGCCACAGGGAAGAAAATGCCCATCAAAGCAATACGTAGAAAGTGCAAAAATCAGGCTTTGGAAACATCCCTCCAAACCCGGATACCATAGCTAATTGCATCATATCGTCCAGATTTTGCGTTAGTACTTGTTCTTGTGAGCTCTTGGCAGCTCAGCGATCCATCTTGGTTTCTTCCTTACCATGTCTCTCTGGCTGCCTGTTTACCCTCCATGGCTGGGCCACTCCAGAGGGCAAATGTTTATGGTTTGGTAAATAGGTTCCCATTTGCATGACATGTCTGATGGATTGGAGGTACCTGTTGGAGAGCTGTGCGGGGAGGGATTCTGCTGCCTTGTCTGGGCTTAGCAGGGAAGAGTGATGTGATTGATTAATGATGTCTGCCACAGGTATAGAACTGGAGAAGAGTGGGGTGCCTGCCATCTATTTGCAATCCCGACCCATGAGGTAATCTGGCAATGCATTTCAGATATGACAGGAGGGTGTGGCCTGATCTGCCAGGCAACCTCTGGTTTTCTGTTTGTTTGTTTGTTTCCCGTTCCCATGGTCCAGTAGTGTAGGTTAGAGATTGAAGTGGTTGGGTGTTTTGCGGTTCTATAAGGGCCCCTGTCAGCATTAGATGGTGGTACGATCCCCTTTTCTCCCCTACAGTTCTACACAGTTTCAGCTACTAGATCCACGGTGACTCCTACTCTGAAGTCTCAAGCTTGTTTCCACTGCACATTTCATACAATGGCGGGTTGAAGAGCATGAGATATGAGGTCAGTTTCAGGAATTGAGAGAGAGTAGTGACTTTGAGCATCCCCTAAGGTGTGGTTCCAGATCTGGAAGAGCAGTGGGGGTTGAGTGAAAGAAGAGCTACAAGGGTGCCAGTCACTTTACTCATTCTTTCATTTGCCATTTTTAAGGACTCTTGACACAGCTAGGTTCATCAGTCCCCACCATTTTCCAGGCATAGAAATAGGAGCTCAGGGAGGATGAGTTACTTCTCTGCATCATGCAGCAGGAAGCATTTGCTGGAGCTGGGAATCACACTGAGGTCTATGGGTCTCTCCTTTCTGAGTTACCCAGTGCTGTACTAATCTCCAGGATTCCAGTCCCTAGGGAATGGTGGCCAAGGACATCCAAAGCCCTAAAGCTAAAGAAGTCAGTTGCTGGTGACTTCAGCCCTACCCAGCCCTTCCCTCTCCCCCAACCTGGCCCCACACAGACCCTGGTCCATCCTGCCTCTCTCAGGAGTGTGCATCGGCCTCCCTTGCTGCATTCTGGAGGGCCTGTACCTGTCTTATACCATGGTATGCAAAAGGCACCATTTTAGAGCTCTAATAAATAGCTATTCCATTCAGTCAGCCAAACTGGGGAAGAATGGCTCCAAGAATATCTGCTCCCTGCTGAGCTGATTGGAGTGCGACTGACTATCTTGCTTCATGGAAACCAGGCTGAGGAAAGGGAGGAGTTGCCGAGAGAGCAGAGGATTCTCCTTCTAAAGAGGCCTCAGGGATTAAATTAGTCACTTCTGAGGTCTGCTGTCGGACGAGTGATAGAATTTCATCTACTTGTCACTGGAGCTAGCAGAACATGATGTGCTAGATACCTTCCTGCTGTTCCCCTGCAGAGAGGAAGAGAGAATAGAAGATTCCTCCTTCATACCCTTAGGAGACTGGGGAGGGCAGGGGCAGCCCTGTGAGCTGCTCTTTCCTTTCTTCTGGAGTTGTGGCACACCGTCTAACTGCTGTCAGTAAATTCTCCAACAAAGGCGCTGGGACTCCCCAGCTTGTTTTCCTCAGAGAAAGGAGAATGACACTGCCAGCTCCCACCCCATACTTTTGTGTGAGTGAAGAAAGGCTCTCTACTACAACAAATAACACCCTGTCTCAGTAGCTTTGATGTAAAAAAGCCTTACTTCTGGCCCAGCTCACAGCCCAGTGCTAGGCAGCATGGTGCTGGGAAGTGGGGCTCAGCTCCACTCAGTCATTCAGGGACCCAGCCTTCTTCCACCCTTGCTTCTACCACCCCTTTGTGTCTCAGAGTCCTTCCATGAACTATCTGGCTCATGATGGGAAAAAGCATGAAGAATCACACAGGAGATCTATCAAGGGCCAAGCCTGGAGGGGGTGTCTGTCACTGCTACCCACATCCCATAGACCAGATGTCAGTCACATGGTCCCATCTCTCTGCAGAGAATACTGGGAAAGAGGGTCAAGCTGTGACCTAACAGGAAAAGGAGATGGGATCTGGTGAAGTCCTAACATTGCTGGCTCAATTTCCCTTGGAAATGGCCAAATCCCTATGTCAAGGGAACAAAGAAATCAATAACAAAAGAAATAACACCAACACTGATATATTTATTATATTTATTATTTTTATTTATTGTCATTCTCGAATAGAGGAATTTTCCAACTCTAGAAGGTAAGTCATGGCTTCTCAAAGTGAGGTACACATTCAGTCTCCTGAAGGTATATGGGGGTATCTCGGAACACATTTACCCATTCAGGCAATGCAAGGTGTCACATAGGTGCAGCACTTTTACCTGGAATTTCAAGGGGATTAAAGTTGTTGAATTTTGGCTTTCTTCAAAGGTTCAGTCACAAGTGTACCCGAGGAAAGGTAGGAGTTTCTACCGTTCCCTAGGTTAGCCGTGTTATGTGTTTAGGTCTCCCCTTGTGGCCCTTGGGGGTGTTCCTGCTCTGTTCTTACACTTAGGGGAGGTCTAGGTCACCTTTTGTGAAACATTTGACTCCAGATGTGTTTTTACCATCTTTTCCTCTGTTCTCAGCCACAGGCATCCCAAACCCAGCGGGGGAGGTGAGCTGGGAGGTTATCCAGATCTAATGATGCTAGCGATATTTTCTGAACCAACTATGAGTCAGACACAGTGCTAAGGGCTTGCATGTGTTCTGTTTATCTATTGCTAAATTGCAAAGTACCTTAAACCTTCGTGGCTAAAACAACCTTTTTTTTTTTTTAAATAAATTTTATTTATTTATTTGACAGATCACAAGTAGGCAGAGAGGCAGGCAGAGAGAGAAGGGGGGTAAGCAGGCTCCCCGCTGAGCAGAGAGCCCAATGCGGGGCTCAATCCCAGGACCCTGGGATCATGACCTGAGCCGAAGGCAGAGGCTTTAACCCACTGAGCCACCCAGGCGCCCCTAAAACAACCATTTTATCCTCTTGTGATTTTTGTGGGCCCGAAATTCAGATGGGGCTCAGCTGGGTGATTGTTATGCTCTTTCAACAGAGGTCACTTGGTGGCATTGAGCTGAGAGGCTAGTCTGATGGCTTCATGATGGCTTTACATGTCTGTCACTTTGGCACAGAGAGCTGGGAAGGCTGGGCTCAGCCAGACCCCTCTCTGGCTTAAGTGGTGCTCAGCTCAGGGCTCCAAAAGCATGTGCTCGAAGAGGGTTGGGCAGAGCTGCAAGGCTTCATACCATCTAGCCTCAGAAGTCCTGAGACATTACTCCTGCTACTTTCTATTGGTCAAGCACATCACTAAAGCTACCTTGATTAAAGGGAAGGGAATTAGACTCAATCTCATGGAGAATTCTCATAAAGGATTTGTAGTCCTCTTTTGTCTGCCACTCTATGGATTGTCTCATTTTGTCTTCACAGCATTACATTTTTTTTTTTTTTTTAGATTTTATTTATTTACTTGACAGGCAGAGATCACAAGCAGGCAGAGAGGCAGGCAGAGACAGAGAGAAGGGGAAGCAGGCTCCCTGCTAAGCAGAGAGCCCAATGTGGACCCAGGACCCCGGGATCATGACCTGAGCCAAAGGCAGAGGCTTTAACCCACTGAGTCATCCAGACGCCCATTACTCTTATTTCCATTTTGCATATCAATAAATTTGATTTATTTGGTCACTGATTCATAGTACCTAATAGCCAGCATGCTATCTAAATAGAGTTAGTACTTTCAAAAGCATAATCTAAATTACCACTGAATAGAAGGGTCCACTTATAAGAAAGTTCCTTAATCTGCTAAGTAACTTGGAATTTAAGATGATGGTACTAGTGTTGATGAAAGCCAACTTCTTGAATACTTATTATGTGCCTCTTAGTTTCCATCCTCATAGCAGTATTAGGTTCGTGTGGTAATTTGTATTATTATTCAAAACACTGGCCCCTCCTCCATGTGGGAGGATTATATGTCTCACCGGATGGTGTCAGTCTTGCCTGTGTGACAAGTTGGGGGCTTTGAAGCATGAACAGAAGTGAGGTGGGCCACTTCCAAGCAGAAGCTTTCACAATCATGATGTGGTTCTGCGAGGATCTCTTCCCCTCCACTGCAAGATCCACAGTGTCCTAAACAGAGGCTTCTGGGTCAGCCTGCATCATGGAATGAAGAGCTCATGGAACCAGGCCACAGCCCACCCACAGTGGACATGTGACTCAAGCAAGCAATTAACTCGTGTTGTGGCAAGCCACTGAGATTTAGGGGTTGTTACTATAGCATAGCTTAGCCTAAGCTGACTGGTACCATTAGTTTTCCCATTTTATAGATGTTGAGATAACTATGGAATACTTAAATAACTTGCCCAAAGTCAAGGTCTTAACCTTAGGCTCTTTGTTTTTATTTTTGGGTTTTTTTTTTTGGGAAAGATGTTATTTATTTGAGTGAGAGCACAAGCTGAGGGTAGGAGGCAAAAGGATCGGGATCATGCGTGAGCTGAAGGCAGACACTTAACTGACTGAGCCACCCAGGTGTCCCAACCCTAGGCTGTTTGATTCAAGAGTCCTTGACCTCAGCTCCTAATCCTGTGTATTGGTGAAAATAAAGAGGCGAGAGAGACTATGTGCTTGAGTTGTATGCTGGTGTGGAGGCCGAGAAAAATCAAGGCCATCCCACCTCAGGTTTAGCCTTAGCATTAAGTACAGCCATCTTAGCCCCGGCAGCCATCTCAGACCCCTGTGCCCAAGGGCTGAACTTTCCCCCACCCTGCTTTAGTAACCCCCACCCTGTTTTGGTTCCAGGAATCCCCACCCTGCTTTAGTAACAGGAACCCATAAATACCCCTGCCTTAACTAAGCTCGGGGTCCAAGTCCCTACTCTGCCGCGTTGGGTATACTTGGGCCCAAGCTTAAGCTTGTCGAATAAACCCTCGTGTGATTGCATCGGTGCTTGGCTCCTTGGTGGTCTCTCAGATGTGAAAACTTGGGCATAACATTGGCTACCGGCAGACTTAGTCAGTTTGGGCTGCAATAACCAAATTACCATAGACTGGGTGCCTTAACAAGAGACATCTATTTCTCACAGTTCAGGAGGCTGAGAAGTCCAAGATCAAGGTGCCTGCAAATGTGGTGTCGGGTGAGGGCACACCCCCTGGCTTGTAGACAGTTGCCCTACCTGGATAAGAAAGGGAGGGAGGGAGAAGGAGGGGGAGGGAGGGAGAGAGAGGAAAAAAGCAAGCTCTCTCCTATTTCTTTTTGAAGGGCACAAATCCTACCAGGAGGGCTCCACCCTCGTGATCTAATTACTTCCCTGAGGCCCAGCCTCCAAATACCATCACCTTGGGAGTTCAGGCTTCAACACACAGTTTTGGGTCTAGGAGAAACACGCAGCCATAACAGCTACATAATGCATAGATTGTCCAATCTTTAGCTCACTCAATAGCTGGAAGGCCCCTCTGACTTTCAGGAGAGGGCCCCTGAGATGTCGCATGGCCTGGGGAGGTAGCTGAGTGGTTCGCTTCATCACAAGAGGGCAAAACCGTATACATATGTTTTGAGCCTCCTCTAGTATTTCACAGTCCTTGTAAGCTAGACATCACTTGGGGTGACTTAGCCTTTCGAGCCTGACTGCTTTTCTTCTAAGTAAGGAGAAAAAAAAGGAGAACGTAAAACAGAAGCACAGCTGGTTTGTGAATTAGAAGGTACTGCTGAGGGATTATCTGGAGATTGTTTTCTTACTCGTGGCTGTGCAAAGAATCAGCACTTCTTTGTAGTTCCTAGTTTCACAGGGCCATGGGAGGAAGAAGGCTAGCACACCACAGTTAGGATGGGGGACTTCATCTGGATTGGAGGTGCATCCTAGTTTATCCTCTGTGCATTGGGTTTCTGGATCCTGCACTGTTCAGGGCAGCATCTCTTCTTTGTCTTGGGGTATTTTCCTTTGCCTCCCATTGATATATAGTATAGAATTTAAAATTATTTTGGCTGCAAGTAACATAAACCCAACTTCAAGAGGCCTTATGACAGAAGTGTTTATTAGCTGGCATAACCAGAAGCCTGGAAGTAGGGCAGTTCTAGAATTGCTTAATTTAGTGGCTTAGTGACATTAAAGACACAGGTCTTTCCGTCTTTTTGAGTCATCATTCTTGGAGCATTGGGTTGTCTTCTTAGGATGGTTCCCTTCTTGGTCCCCTGCTCTAGGTCCGTGGGTAGCCTCCTACTGGAAAACAAAAGTTGCTCCTCATAGGTTGGCTTAGAACATTTCCCCAGGATAGAAATTTGCATGCATGGACGTTATCAGCCAGGCCTCTCAAGGAACAATGACTACTGGGGAATGATAGGCAAGATGGTTCGGAGGGAGAAATCAGCCAACATACAGTTGCAACAGAGGCCTCAGCTGACCCTCATGGGGCACTCTGGAGCTGGCTGGGTCTTGACAGGTTCCCAAGTTGAGGCAAGAGTCCAGGCAACTGTGCCTCTGCATTGACCAGTCACTGGATATGGGCTGACCCTGATGAGGGGCCATAACCTTAGATAGAACCCTCCTGGGAGCTATGGGAATGAGTGCCTCTGTCCTGAAGAGGAATCTAGATGCTACACCCAACACCCATTAGGCGTATGTCTTTTAATGAGCACAGACACGTCTCCCACATACTCCCATATATCCCCCTTGCCGGTGCTGTCTCTCATATCCATTTCTAAACCACTTATTGGTCAAGACAATGGAGTTATCATGGTTGATTTTGACTGAAAAAGAGTCACACCCTGGGAATAGCTTGGGTTGAAGGATACAGCTGCTCCGAACAAGGTGAATAAAATCCAGTTATGTTAGCGAGCAAGATGGAGGGTGGGTTGGCCATTCAGTGGCAACAGAAGCTGGTCCATGTAATTCTGAATATTTCTCTGATCTATTAATGCTGAACACAGTGAAGGGAATCCCAGATAAAAGGTGTCTAGAAGTGTCTGCCTCTCTCAGTGCTTACAGGCAGAGCATACAAGAAGATAAAGGGCTGCCTCCCATGGTAAGCGTCAAGCTGTGGTTGCAGCGGCAGTATGGGAGGAAAGCTTCTTCTCTTCCCCATATAAGCTTTATTCAGAATGGTTCTTGTGGAGGTTGGCTGGTGGCCCCATTTTCCTGGTTCCCATGGAATCCAGATGGCCCTTAGAACATCAGTCAGATCTCTGCTGTGTATGGACATGTTTTGTTCCTCATTATGTCACTCTACATCATAGTTTGAGGTCCCCCCAGGACAGACTCTGGGACAGAGATTCAAGTACAAGCCATTTATATGGGAGATGGAGGTGGGAAGGTGGGGATATGACACAGGGAAGGGACGGCAGAAGGATTGCCAGTTAAAATACAGATGTCAGGTGAATTTGTGATTCAGATAAACAGTGAAAACATTTGAATATAAGCATGTCCTATGCCATGTTTTTCAGATAAAGAAGGAAAATTTTTTAGTATATATCCCAAATAATGTGTGGAGTATACTTAAACTGAATGGATGGATGGATGAATGAAAGAATGAATGAATGTTTATTAAATATATACATACATACATACATATAGATTGAGTCCCACATCGGGCTCCCTGCTTAGCGGGGAGTCTGCTTCTCCCTCTACCCCTCCCCCTGCTTGTGATCTCTCTCACACACACTCTCTCTCTATTAAAAAAAAATGTATAAGGTGTTGAGATCAGACAGACTTAGTTCAATCATCTACCGGCTGGGAGGCTTGCATTAGCCACCTCACCTTCTGTCTCAGTTTCCCTCTCTGGAACTAGATCATACCCTTCTGCTAGGGTTCCTGTGAGAAAGGAAAGGTCTGAGGTGTGCTCGGTGCTCAGTGCCCAGCACAGAGCAGACACTGGGATCCATCAGTGTTTGTATCGTCTCTTGTTCCTTCCAGGTGACGTGAAGAGGAGGTAAGATCACTACTGCATGGTCCATGCTTGACCTGGGATTCAAGTCTGCTCAGGTCTCTTCTAATACTGGATGGAATTCATATTCAGGATGTATTAAACATAGGGCTGGGATCTCAAGGCAGGGGGGCATCTGGGTAGTCATTAGGAATTGCCAACCTCCTGGCCATACATCCCCACCCTTGAAGTCAGCCATGACTGCATGACTTGCTTTGGCCAATAAAATCTGAGAGAGATGGACAATGTGAGAGAGATGGACAGCACTGGCCCCATGTGCAATGCACGTGGTGTGTGTTCCTCTCCATGCTGATCAGCGACGGCTATGATAGTAGATGCTGAGACCCTGGGACAGGCTCTCGGCCAACACAGCATAGATGCGCCGTGTGTGCGAGAAATTATCTCTTCTATTTTGGGGGTTGTTTTCATAGCACGACCTCACACAGAGGTGGCCAAGTCACATCAGCTAAATGACTGCAGCATCACCACACCCATGGAGTGTGCCCACTTTCACACCACAAAGGTCTATGTGGGTAGTTGTGTCCTCGAAACCTACTCCATTTACTGTGTAGACCTTTATACAAAGAGTTTGCCGACCCTGCACCTGCCCATCCTGAATGATACAGGGGTGATCCATCTTCTACTGTGTCTCAGTGTGGGACCTATGTGGGGCCAGAGACCCTACATTTCTAATTGGTCCCAAAGGATGTCAGTGTTGCTGGTCTACGGATGACCCTTTGAATAACAAAGTTCTAGGGCGGGGTTTCTGAACCTCGGCACTATTGATATGTTGGGCTAGATAATTCTGGGTGGTTGTGGGATGTTTAGCATCATCCCTGGCCTACAATCATAGATTCCAAGAATTCCCCTTAAAATGTGACATCCAAAAATGTCTCCAGATATTCTCCAATGTCCCCTGGGGGACAGATCACTCCTAGCTGGAGACTGCTGTTCTAGGATGTCAAGGGGGTATCTAGCAGGTTCATAATTATCTGGAGTCCTGATAACCAGCTCTTGGGGAACAGAGTTGGTATCTCTTACCTGTTGGGTCCCAGGAAGGATGGCAATGGTCCAGAAGATGAGGACCTCCTCAGGCAGCACAGGCCAGCACCTAGGGAAATGCAGAGGATGCCAGGCAGAGAAAAGGGTAAAATTAGACTTTTCTGCTCTGCTTAGCAAAATGGGGATTTTTAAAAATGTTTCACTGAAAAACCTGGATAAGACAGGTGGATAAACATGACTGGTGAGAAGATTTAGAATTGAAAACAAGAAGTCTAATGTGTGGGTTATTCCCTGATGGCTAAAAGCCTTGTCTGATGTCTTTGCCAGACAAGACGTTTGAAGTCTGGTCATTCTGGCCCCTCCTGCCCCTCTTCTCCGACCTGCCCCATTTCTTTCCCCACCAACGTGCACAGCAGGGCTGTGTCCTCTTCTCCTGACCCTCTGGTTTAGGGGAGAGAAAGGGAGCAACAACATCCTGTCCCCTCGCTGCCTGTCCCAGGGGAATGCCTATTTGCTGCAAGAACAAACCTCAAACCAGGTGGGTGGCCACAGTGCCCTTACAGAGAGAAACAGCACAAGCCAGGATGCTTTGAATTCAGGGGGCAAGAATCACCAACATGTCTCAATTTTCACCATTTGCATCTGACCGCAAGAGGAACCCCCTGACAGTCTGTTTTGTTTTAAGATTTTCTGCAGGCCTTTTGATATGTAATATGGTTTATTACTCTATGTATTTTTCTCGCTTGTCTAGAATGACTAAAGCCATACACTTGGAAACTTCCAGCGGCCCAGAAGTGGGTGGAGTGCCCAGGGAAGGTCTTCTGATGTCCCTGCAACTCCACTCCTCAGCACAAACCACAGTATCAGAGTGGGCACGACCCCACCAGATCTTTCTATATAGTTAGCGCACGTGTTAGTGTCCACACATGAGATCTTGTCCTAAGTGTGGAGGATGGTCCTGCCTTATTGTCTCCATGTATTATCGGGGCCAGGATAGGGTGAGGTGAATGAGGCAGCCGGGGTGCAAAATTTAAGGAGGAGAGCTCACCCTGACATGCATGCTGGTGCAGGGTCAGCACTTGGACACCTGGGAGACCGAGTGTCTCCTTAAGTTTTGCACCCCACGCACCTCCCTTAAAGAAATACTCACTCCCAGGGTCCTGCAAGCATGCCTTAGGCTGGCTTCCTCTGTGCTTATTATAGCTTAGAGATCTGCCCGTGTCTGTTCAAACAGCTCTATGTCACCTTTCTTCATAAAACAGTTTAAGTGTAAATGATAACTAGGTCCCTTTATTTCTGCTTACTCAGGGAGTGGATGACATGAACAAAACTACTTGGATACAACTTTTGGAGATGGCTTATCTCCATCACCTTCTAGAAACTTCTCTGCTGGTGTTGCTTGACTCCTAAGCCCCTTCTTTGAGCTGTCCAGGTTAATGGGTGGGAGGAGGATGTTGAGAAGCTCAGAGAGACAAAGTAGATGTATATCAGAAAAGGCTCAAAGCTCCTTGGGGAAAAGGCACAGAAGAGGTAAGAGGAAAGGGCAGAGTCTTTAGAAAGAAGCAGAAAAGCGGGATTTGGGGTGGGCAGCTGCCTCTGTTGAGCATTCAGGAAGAGGAAATGGAGCATATGTGACGTCGTGATTCAGTCTTTATGACCCTTTCAAGTCCTCTTAGAAGAGCCTTCCATTAGTCCTTCAGGTTTTCTGGAGGTGATTTTGTGTTGTTTGGGATGCATTGTGCCCTAGAACCCAACTCTAAGGCCAACTGGCCATAAATGGGTTACATGCATCTCTTTGGTCAAGTTGATGTGAGATCATTGGGGTCTGGAAGGTTACTTACTTTTCAAAAATTCAGCATTCCCAGTAATAGGAAGTCATAGACCAGGTCATAGACCACTTTGGGAAACAGTGAACCTACTCAGAACAATGCAGGTGAACAGATATACACGAAATTTTGCCAGCAGTGTTCAGGTACACCTTGAACCCCAGAGGCTCATCCTGGGACCCTCTGTCAAGTACAGTGGGGAAACTTCTGCCTAATGCTGCAGTCCCGGCCACCTGTAGATCCAATCATGTTTGCCAATTCAGTGAGCTTCACAGTCTCCTAAAGGACCTATTGGAGGCAGATAGGAACTTGAAACCTGAGTATTTTGAACTCTCCTACTTGACAGGAGGAATACTCGGGAGTATTTTCTGAATACTGAGGCAGAAATTTCTGAGGCAGAAATTTCTGACCCAGAAATCTTACAATGGAAGTTTGTCTGAAATCCCAGTGGAGACCATTAGTGGAGCAATTGGCAAGCCCGTTGCTTTGCTAAGGTGTGCCAAGAGCTGTTCTGTTTTTAGGAGGCAGCCATCCAGGACTGGGAAGGGACAGGCTAGAATATTCTAAGGACCATGGAGGGATCCCTGGTGGAAGATGAAGAAAAATGAAGTTGTAAATCCTTGGTGTCAGAGAAAAGCCTGAAAGACTGGAGGTTAGGACCAGTCTTGAAAAGATGTAACAGGACACTGTAAGGGGTGGGGGTGGGGGTTCCCTCATTGTCTCAGAGTAGCTGACAATGGCTCAGAGCTAGGGAGAAAAGGCATTAGATATTTCCTGGTTTTTGATGTCTGTCCTGCATGGGAATGGGGAGGCAGCAGTCTGTCCTCCATCCTCATTGAGGTTTCCAGAACTGGCCATTGTACATCATTACTGCCTTTCTACACCCTAAGAGTTGATAAGAACCAAATGAGAAAGAAGAGTGCTGTGGTTTTAGAGGGACTGTAGTTCCTTTTCTTCTTCCCCCCTCTCCCCTCCCCTTCCCTTCCCCCTTCCTATACTCCCTACTCCCCCCCAAGTTGTCCTCCTCCTCCTTTACCTCCTTCTTTAAAAGCTAAGCTATGGCCTCCTCACTGGAGAGAGGAAGGGACCTTCTGTCCTTCTAAAGCCAAGCGAGGGGGTTGGCTTAGTTTGAGTTCCTCTAGGAACAGGTCCTAAGATAAGAATGTTACTGTAAGTCATTTATTTGGGATGGGACCCCAGACAGCACTGGTAGGGGAAAGGGGCCGTGAGTCTGGGAAGGGAAGGCAGCCTCTAGAAGGGTGTGTTATGAAGTGAGATGTCACTGCAGGCAATGAGACCATCTCCTAGAGGTCTCCGAGTATCAGCACAACATGCCCTCAGAGAGACTGCGTGTAAGAGGCTGGGGTATTTATTCCCCAACTCTGGGGAGCCATTGATTAAGGGCTGGTCCCAGAGGGTGTTAATCTCCTGGCAATTTCAGCCAGCTGCTTGTTGAGGCACGATGGACCCCAGCAGTCATAGAAAACCTTCAGGAGAAGAGATTTGAGTGCCAGCCACTGAAAGTCGGGCTTGTGCGCAGTGAGGTAGTAACAGCGGACAAGATCCACGGGGCGCCACGGCTTCTGCTCTACTCGTGAATGTCCGCAGCATGTACAAGCTGCAGAAACTGGCCTCATGTTCCCTGCTTGCTTGTCTGCTGGAGCGCCGAAGCTGGCCGGCACCCCTACGTGTCTTCATTTTGTCGATGGGCTCCTTTTGCAGAAAGCACTTTCACTTGATGTTGTTCCACTTACCTGTTTTTTATTTTATTGTTTGTGCTTTGGGTGTTAAGAGTCAAAAAAGCATTGCCAAGACCTGTGTCAAGAAACCTTTCCCCTATGTTTTCTTCTAGGAGTTTTATGGTTTCAGGTCTTACATTTAAATGTTGAATCCATTTTGAGTTAATTTTGGGGACTGGTATATGATAGGGGTCCTGTATCAGTCTTTGACATGTGAATGTCCAGTAAAAAAAAGACAGTAGAGACTGTCTTGTCTCTACTGAGTGTTCTTGGCTCCCTTGTCAGATATGAGCTGACCATACATGTGAGGGTTTATCTGTGAGTTCTCCATTCTGTTTTGTTAATCTATGTGTCTGTTTTTACACCAGTACCCTACCATATTGATTATTACAGCTTTGTGATAGAGTTTGAAATCAGCAACTGTTCTTCTTTGTCAGGATCGCTTTGGCTACTTGGGGTCTTTGGTGGTTCCATACAAATTTAAGGATTGTTTTTTCTATTTCTGTAAAAAATGCTATGGGAATCTTGATAGGGATTGCACTGACTCATGGCTTTGGGTGGTATGGACATTTTAATGATACTAATTCTTCCGATTCATGAACGGGGATATCATTCCACTTACTTGGATTATCTTCAGTATCTTTGATCAGTGTTGTACAGTTTTCAGTAATAGAGCTCTTTGACCTCCTTTGTTAAATTTAATCCTCAGTACATTATTGCTTTTGGTGTTATTGTAAATGAGATTGAGATCTTCTTAAAGTATGCCACTCTTCCCTCCCCGTCCCCGCCCCATTCCCAGCTTGAAACAACCGAGAGCACCAAATCCCTGAACTGTGTTTGAGACTGAAATTTTTAAAAATCCAGAATGAGTTGAGGAGAACCACGTAATGGAATGTTATACCGCAATAAGACTGAACAAAATATAACAACATGCCACCTCACGCATAAATTGCATAAACAAAATGTTGGGTGGGTGGGGCTAGAGTCGTGGGTATACACATTATCTGATTCCATTCACATGAAATTCCAAAAGAAGCAAATCTGTGCTCTCAGAAGTCAAGGTAGTGAGCAGGACCTTGTAAGGGGCAGTGATTATAGGAAAAGGGCACAAAGAGATTTCTAAGATTTTGATCTTGTTTCTTGATCTGAGTGGAGTTGACACCGATGTGTTCATTTCGTGGAGATTTGTTGAAGTGTACATTTGTGACTCACGTCCTTCTCTATATACCTTTTATACCTGAATATGTTTACAACAATTTACACAAAAACAGTAAGTCTTCGACCTCAGGATGAGCTCTTCTAGTAACTAAAAGTGGCTGAAAAGTACTGGGATTCGCCCAAGACGTCACCAAGGAAGCCATTACCCAAAAGAAAGTGGGAATTCAGCCGAGTAGAGATGGGGGCAGCAAGATGCAGACATGACCCATGATCTTTTGCTTCAACAAAAACTTTGAAGAATCCAACACAAAGAAAGGAAACGGATAAGAAATTCATTCTGAGATTATACCTCCCAACAAGCCTTCGATTTTTTTTTTCCCCCATAACCAGTTGCAAGTGTTTGGCAACAGCTTTACCAAGACTGTCCTATGAGAAAAGATTCCAGATGCGTAGGACACTTTTCCAATCACTCCCTAGTCTCCAGGCTCTGAGGAGACGTGGCAGGGGCTGGCAGCGATGCAGCCCAACACATATGAGAGACCCACCGGCTTCTTCAACCTTCCTGCAAAATGTTGGGATTAACCACGCCGTGGCTGCAGTGAGATCCAATAAAAGCAGTATGTTGAAAGACTAGCAGGGGGAAGTGATGTGCGTATCCCGAATGAACAAGTCACAGATGCAAGTCTTTCAGTGGGCCTGATGAGGAAACGTCACATGGAATTGAGATGAATGCGGAGACGGCCAGTTTAAAGTTCACCCCTGAGTTTGCCCAGGACTGGACAAGGGGCATTAGAATGGCGACACCAACAAAGTGGGTTGTATCAGCCCCATTTTATACTGAAGAAACTGAGGTTCTAAGCAGTTTAAGAGAATTGATAAAGGTTAAACAGTTAACTAGTGCCTGGGTTTGCCTCAACCCATAGTTAAGCTGCTATTTCATTTTTATTCTTTAAAATTAAAAAACACACGGGGCACTTGGGTGGCTCAGTTGATTAAGTGCCTGCCTTCAGCTCCGGTCATGATCCCAAGGTTCTGAGATCAAGTCCCGCATGAAGCTCTTTGCTCAGCGGGGAGCCTGCTTCTCCCTCTGCCCGTGGCTCGCCCTGCTTCTGTGCACTCTCTCTCTCTCTCTCTGACAAATTTTAAAAAAAATCTTTAAAATTAAAGTGCAATTTACATATGAGAAATCACACGCATCTTAAGTGTGCTTGATGAATTATTACTTATGTGTACACCCATGCAAACACTGCCTAGCTCAAGATAGGGAGCATTCCCCCTCATTCCAGAATGTTCCTTTGTGCCCTTTCCCCATCACTATCACCCCCAACATAAATACCATTCTGATTTCTATGTCCATGGATTAGTTTTGCCTATTCTTGAACCTTACAAAGAGCGTCATGTAATGTGTGTTCTTTTGGGTCAAGCTTCTTTGACTCATAATGTTTTTGAGCTTGACCCATGTGTGTACTGCTTGAATCAGTAGTTCCTTCATTTTTTATTGCTCAGTAGTATTTCATTATATGAATATACTGCACATTGTTGATTTTATTATTTTGATAGATCCTTGGCTTATTGCCAGTTTTAAGGCCAAAGGCTTTTAATAGAAATATTTCACTGCAGATGGCTCAAGGCAGCTGAGTTACTTGTCATAGCAGGGAGGACAATCACATGAAAAAAGAACAGGGTTTCAGAGGTTGAGACCATGACCACTCAAGCTAAGAAAAAACGGAAGCTGAATTGGACCCTCTTACCCTTGGCTTTCTGTAGGGCTCACACTCTGGTTTCCTACATTCAGACCTCTGCTCAGACAGCACAGCCACAGAGGGATCACACCACTTAGATGGGCGCCACTCCGTGGGCTAGATGACAACCCGGGTACAGTCGGCAAAATC
Organism: Mellivora capensis; assembly: GCA_004024625.1. Taxonomy (NCBI): domain Eukaryota; kingdom Metazoa; phylum Chordata; class Mammalia; order Carnivora; family Mustelidae; genus Mellivora; species Mellivora capensis. The sequence continues at coordinate 5,912 of PISX010001566.1, read as the reverse complement.
CAGACTGTGGGAAATTCTATAGACACATGACTTGGTCATTTCAACAGAAATCTGCAAGACACGGAAACAAAGGAAATAGATGGGGAGCTTATAGATGGAAAGACTTGTTTGAATCAGAATAGAAATAAGATTCATACCGCGTAAGCAAGCGAAATAGGCATGACAGTGAGGACGTGTGAGCGCTCACGGACTGCAAGAGCATCCTAGGAAACCCTTGTTTAGGTTTTAATAAGTGCGATGATGGTGTTGGGCTTGCATCTTGTAAAAACCTCTTTCTGTTTTAGGGTTAAAATAAGTACACCCCCCCACTCTTAAACCTTTGTCTTTCTCATTCTGTTTAATGATAGGTAGCAGCACTTCTCTCCCCTGACATTATTCCTTTTTTTGATTTTCGAGTAGAAGCTTCATAAAGGCAGGGACTTTGTCTTGTTTGTAGCAATTTATATCAGCACCTCAAACAGCACCTGGCTTATTGCAGGTCCTCAATAAATACGTGTTAAATGAGTGCACAAAGGGTTTGAGCAAATGAAATGTCAACGAATTGAGAAACAGGGGAAGGATGAGGCCAAGCGACACAGTTTCTGCAAGCAGAGGATTTTGCATTGAGAATGGCCGGCTGCAGAGGGCAGGTTTGTTACCAAGATTGATGAAACGCTCATCTGTGCTTGACCAGAGAGGAGACAAAGGTCACCCACACCAAAGGATCCCTGTGTTTGAGCTGTGGGTGTGTTTTTGTTTTCAGCAGCCGGGATCCCCTGGGTGAGCCCACGACAAAGGCAGGGGCTGTGGCGTTGGAAGACGTGCTCCGTGAATACATTACTGAGTCATCCTGGGTATCTCCTGTCCCTTCTCCGAGCCTGCTTTTTCTGCTGTGAAGAGGGGTTCCACTGTACAGCTACCACACGGGGTTTTTGAGAGGAGCAAATAGGGATATTCATGTGTGGTGGGTCCTAAGACAAGCATTGGATGAGCCCCCTTCCTCCGGCCCCCCAGTAACTGGGGACAGGTGTCTCTGGGACCACAGTTGGAGCAGTGACACAGATCCAATTCACTTGATACACGGGGTGTTCTAAAGTTTGCCTAAAACAAACTGCTAAGAGGAAAAATTGCCTGGGAAAATTCTTTGGGAAGGTGCTTCATTGAGGGGTGTGTAGCAGACCGCCGTGTTTCCATGTGCGACACAGATTTCTGTGTCCTAAATGAGCTCTCGATGAAGGAGGTAAACACTAGGGTCACTCTCCGTCTCACCGAGGAAGGCATAGAGAGACTGAGATGGGCAGGGGAGCCCCTGCTCGTGGGCCTGGCAGGATCTGAACCCAGGCCACTGGGCCCCAGAAGCTGGGGCCTTCACCCCCATGCTACGTGGCCTCTAGCAGAAGACCTCCAGCATCCTCTTGACACAGCAGTGTGTGGCATAAAGCGATGTTAGGAATGTCAGTCTGGATTCAGCACACTGGCTGACCTGACGATGGGGAGAGGAGAGGTGCGGACACAGCCATGATGAGCACAGAAATCCAGGTGATGCGCGGCAGTGTGCGTCCTTGGCCCAGCTTTCCACTTGTCACTGGTCCCGGAGGGCAGGAGTAGCGGAGGTCGGTCTTGCTTAGAAATGGATTCAGCCACCAGTCCTTGGTCTGAGCTGCTCACAGATCTGAGCGGCTGGCTGCTCTGAGTTTCTCCTTGTTTGTTGCTTTTCTTCTCCTCCGTGGATGTAGGTGTTAAGAGGTGTCAGAACAGCCCCCTGTAGGACCCTCAGATGAAATCTCTCGACCTGAAAATCAACAGGGGGCCAACTGCCAGAGGTCAGCAGGGACTTGCCCGGGCATGTCAGCAGATCCCCAGGCTCTTGGGAAGAGGCGGCAGGATTCCTGCTTCTCCTCCAGACCCTGCAACTGCTTCCCCTCCTCCCTCTTTCTTGCTAGTAAATTTCGGTCTCTTTCCAACCCCTCTGTTTTTGTAAAGGCAGCAGCCCTCTGTTGCTGCTTTGGTTATTACCTCTGAGAAACCAGCAGCAAACTGCCAGATAACTGCTGGGGGCTTGGAGCCTGGACTCAGGCCTGGCCCTCGGATGACTCATCTCCCCTAGGAAGAGCCCTCCCTCCTCCAACCCCAGAGCTGCTTCAGAAATGGCCATAAAAGCTTGTGTCAGCATCGCTCATGCCTTCTTCCCCCTTGTTCCAACCATCCTGCTCCTCACCCGGCTGCCCTCATCTGTACCTTCGCTGGGATTCCTGTTCATTCATTCATGCCGTCTCTGCCGCAGACGCGGACGGTGCCCTGCCTGTGTCTGCCGCCCTCCTGTCTGGGCAGGCAGGTCTGGCTGAATGGTGGCTGAGTCCATCATTGCCCGAAGGCTCTCTTTGGCTCCCCGAGGCAGCTCCACCACGGTTCAGGACAGGCCAGAAACTGCAGAGTGTGGACGGCCCCTAGCATCCCCCAGCAGCCCTCAACTCATGCATGATGAGGGTTAGCGGCCAAATGCCCAGCTCCCTGGTCCTCTATCGGGGCAACCATAAGGTATGACCTGTACTGTGTGCCGGGTCGCACACAGCAGTCATGGGCAGGCGCTGTGCAGCTCCCTCCCTTACCTGATTTACTTCCCCTCTCTCTTAAGTCCCACCCCAGGGTAAGGACTTGCACTGGCATCCCTGTCAGGGGCAGCTCAAGCCAGGTCAGCATTTCAGGTGATTCACCCGTGATGGCAGGCCCGGTACCGGTTTGGCCCTGTTTTAGGCAGTGGAGGTATGACAGCAAAAGGGCAGGCGTGAGTCCAGACGTCATGGAGATGGTAGCCGAGCAGATAGGAGAGTCACGGAATGTTACCAGACTTGCTAAGTCATTAAAAAAAAATTGAGTTCCTACCATGTGGCAAGCCCTTTGCTGGGCTCTGGGGATGTGGCGATGGGCAAGGGAGACAAGGACCCTTCCTTTACTGTGATGCACACGTGTGGTTTTTTTCAGGACTTTATTCATTTATTTGTCAGAGAGAGAGAGAGCAAACACATAGCGGGGGGAGCGGCAGGCAGAGAGGGAGAAGCAGGTTCCCCACTGATCGAGAACGACCACCCCCACCCCACCCCCCATGTGAGGCTTGATCCCAGGACTCTGGGATTATGACTGGAGTGGAAAGCAAACACTTAACCGGCTGGGCCACCCAGGGAGCCCTGGGTGTACGTGTTAGTGTAACAATTGAATGACTGTGAAAACATCGGTTCTAAGTGTTAGGCTGAATGTAATGTCGCTCCTTTAAATTGGGTGCTCAGGGAAAGTGGTATTGAAGTTGAGGTATGAGGCAGATAGATAAAGATAAAACAGAAGGAGGTCATAGCTAAAGGGGAAAAAACAAACAAAAACAAACAAAAAGAGACGTCCCAGTGTTAATTAAGTAGTTGCCTATAGGCAGGGCAGTGACTAAGGGTAGTGCCTGGGGCAGAGTCTAGGCTTAACCAAGGAAGCCAAACTGATCTGGGAATTAGGGCAGACTTCTCTGAGAAAGTATGCAGGAAACCTAAATCTGAACAATCAGAAGGAGTAAAGAGGACTGGGAAGAGATAGAGCCTTCCAAACAGAACAGTGTCATATGCAAAGGGCCTGAGGCTGGAGATAGCATGATACATTTAGCATAGCTAAGGAGGAAATCAAGAGTAGAGGGCTCAAGATCAAGGCTAGAGGGGTTGTGTGATGGGGCTGCAGATGACTAAATATTCACTCTCCTCCTTGCCCCTTTAGGGATAAGCATACTTGCCCACTGACCTGAGGTTTAGCATTGTAGCTTACTTTCATCAATGGAATGTGAGCATTCATAACATAAGCAGAGGCCTTAAATGTGTTTGAGTAGTTGCACTTGCCCTCTAGCATTCCTCAGTGGAAGATCATCAGGAGCTTATGTAGGAAGTCCTTTAACCTCTCAGGTTGGTCCGTTGGCTTTGGGGACCACGTCTATGCAGTTGTCCTACAAAGGTGATATGGTAAAGATGGATGGATAATTTGTGGGAAGCTGAAAAATCGCTTTTTTGGCAAGAGAGAGGGCCAGCACTGCTAGGAATATGCCTTCATGGGGCACGAATCCTGAGCTTGTCCTTACTCATCAGTCCCTAGGGATCCCCAGGTAAACGGTCTGTCTGTGTGCATGGTCTAGGATGTTTATTTGGTGGGAAACCACTTCCAGACTCTTCTTTCCACAGAGGACAACTTGTGGGCAAAGACTTAAAGATGGGCAGAAGTGAAGGTACATATCCTGGCAAATGAAGAGAAGAGCAGCCAAACAGAGGCATAGAAAACTCGGGAAAGAAAATGTTAAGCCTTAAAAAAAAAGAAAAAGAGTTAAGCCTTTCAGCACAATAGTGGAAGGCTGGCCCCCATCTCTGCTCCCTGCAAACAGCCTACTGCCTCTTGGGAAGCACGGCCCTGCCAGATCGGTGGTTCAGTCATGCGAGAGCCTGTTCTCTAAGAACAGGAATCTCTTGTGTAGAAGAGAGTTGATCGCTGAGGAATAACCAGATGGAAACTATCTGGGAGAAGCTGTTTAGGACCTATGTCCACAGCTCCAATCTTGGTGTGGGTTGGAGGCTGGATCAGAATGAGGGAGGGCTCTTACGAGGACATTTCAGCACAAGTTCCAGCCTTTTCTTGACAGCCCTTGGAAGAACTAGATATCCCTCTTCATCTTAGAAAAATGCTTCTAGAGTCAACTAATGATGACTGAAATAGTAGAGCTGTCTAGTTCTTGCTGAAATCCTGCTTTCACGGTGGCCCTGAGCCTTGGGTCTCGGGCTGCTCCTATGATGTCATGCCTGGTCCTTTGCAGCCAGGACAGAAGAGGGAGAGGGACAGGGTGAAACTGGTGGGGGCTACAACGTCTCACCTCACCGAGGATGGAAAAGCTCCTTCCCTTGCTCGCATGCGCAGGCACAGAAGCCCTCCCAAGGTGGGCACTGAAGCTATCTCCCACTTCAAAAAGTTCATCTGTTCTTCTCCTGTGGCCATTGAGGATCAGAGAATGTTTTCATCTCCAAAGACCGGACCCCCATTTTATGTCCCCACGGCAGCCTGCAACTCACTTTACTAACCTTAGTATTGCACTGTTCTCTGTATTGATTGTATCATTGGAGAAGACTGAGGCGCAGATGCCCAGTGCCTAAAGTAAGCTGCGTGGCCTCGTGTGCTCAGCTGGGCAGGGGTTCAGGGCCTTAACCAGTGGCTCCTTTCATTCATATGACAAACATTTCTTGATAATCCACTCTGTGCCAATCACTGGAGTTACAGATGCCGACACGCTGTCTGGTACGTGACAACAATGCTTGTCAAGTTTTCGATGCCAAGGCACATAGTAAAAATGATAATTTTAAGTGATATACTCTGAGATGCTCTCAGGCTAATACAGTCTCTTTTCTTTTCTGGCTTTACCAAAACCCCTCTTCTGTTACCGTTGTTTGCTTCAGACCATGGGCCCCAAAGAGTCTATTAATAATGGGCTAGAATCTGTCAAGAAGGTCACCATATAAACAGTAAAAACTTTGAAATAATCTGAATGCCCATTTGAAGAGAAACCGATTCAGAGACAGATACTTGAGTATACTTTTCAAAGGGAATGTGGAATCAGTCCTGGAAGGGAATGGAGAAGTGATACAGGGAAGAGAAAGTCCTTAATGGAAGATGTATTGCTAAGTCAGGTATCACTGTGGTGGGCACCCAGAGCTGGTTTCCATGGGGAAAGCTTTGGGACTTAGTGTAGAACACACACCTCAGAGTTGCCCCACCTAATGGGCAACGGACCTGGAGTATTTACATGCTAACCCCTCCAGTGACTGGCCAAGAGCTCTTCCTGGCAGGTGTTCTCAGTACTTGCCCCTGCTGCATTCTGCAGTTCTTTTTTTTTTTTTTTTTTTTAAATTTTTTTTTTTTTTAAACAA
>PISX010001565.1:84626-191190 GCA_004024625.1 Mellivora capensis | reverse complement strand
TGTCCTCCATGTTATTTGTTATGCTCCACAAATAAGTGAAACCATATGATAATTGACTCTCTCTGCTTGACTTATTTCACTCAGCATAATCTCTTCCAGTCCCGTCCATGTTGCTACAAAAGTTGGGTATTCATCCTTTCTGATGGAGGCATAATACTCCATAGTGTATATGGACCACATCTTCCTTATCCATTCATCCCTTGAAGGGCATCTTGGTTCTTTCCACAGTTAGGCGACCGTGGCCATTGCTGCTATAAACATTGGGGTACAGATGGCTCTTCTTTTCACTACATCTGTATCTTTAGGGTAAATACCCAGTAGTGCAATTGCAGGGTCATCGGGAAGCTCTATTTTTAATTCCTTGAGGAATCTCCACACTGTTCTCCAAAGCGGCTGCACCAACTTGCATTCCCACCAACAGTGTAAGAGGGTTCCCCTTTCTCCACATCCTCTCCAACACACGTTGTTTCCTGTCTTGCTAATTTTGGCCATTCTAACTGGTGTAAGGTGGTATCTCAATGTGGTTTTAATTTGAATCTCCCTAATGGCTAGTGATGATGAACATTTTTTCATGTGTGACTTCTTCTCTGAAGTCTAGTTATTATACTACCTCATGAATGTATGGGATGTATGGGAATTTATCTGTGATGTTCCTATGGGATTTATTTGTTTTTATTTATTTATTATTGTTTGTATTTATTTGTTTAATAGACTATTTAAGACTTATTTATTTAAGACTTATTATTTAAGACTATTTAAGGGGCGCCTGGGTGGCTCAGTGGGTTAAGCCTCTGCCTTCGGCTCAGGTCATGATCTCAGGGACCTGGAATCGAGCCCCGCATCAGGCTTTCTGCTCAGTCAGCGAGCCTGCTTCCCTCTCTCTCTCTACGTCTCTGCCTACTTGTGATCTCTGTCAAATAAATGAAATCTTAAAAAAAAAAAAAAGACTATTTATTTAAGAAATATAGTTATGTACATTAAGGTGGCTCAAAGGATGCCTGTTACAATGTACCTCTTAATTTTGTATTTCGAATAATGAGTCATACCATCAGGGCACCTGCGGTCTCAGTCATTAAGTGTCTGCCTTCAGCTCAGCTCTGATCCCAGGATCCTGGGATCGAGCCCCGCATCTGGCTCCCTGCTCTGTGGGGAGCCTGCTTCTCCCTCTCTGGCTCCTCCCACTTGTGTGTCCTCTCTTGCTGTCTCTGTCAAATAAATAAATTAAAAAAATCTTTTTTAAAAAATAAATCATACCATCACATATACCAGTCCGCCCAGGGAGTGGCTTAAACAACAAAAACTTGTTTCTCACAGTCCTGGAGGTGGAAGTCCATGATCTTGATGCCCACAAATGTGGTTTCTGGTGAGAGCCTGTACCTCGCCTGTAAGCAGCCACCTTCCTACTGTGTCCTCAAATGGCCTCCTCTGGTTGTTTGCACAGCAGGGAACTCTAGGTCTCTTGCCCTTCCTATAAAGACAGCGGTCTCATTGGATCAGGTACCCACCCTGTGACCTCACTGAACCATTATCACCTCCTTACAAGCCTGACATGCATTCACACTGAGGGTTAGGGTTTCCACACATGGATTTTGTAAGCATGTAGGTCTGTCCATAGCACCACATGAAAATCATCCTTCTAGACATCCAGATGGCCAACAGACACATGAAAAAGTGCTCAACATCACTCAGCATCAGGGAAATACAAATCAAAACCACAATGAGATACCACCTCACACCAGAATGACTAAAATTAACAAGTCAGGAAATGACAGATGCTGGAGAGGATGCAGAGAAAAGGGAACCCTCCTACATTGTTGGTGGGAATGCAAGCTGGTGCAGTCACTCTGGAAAACAGGATGGAGGTTCCTCAAAACATTGAAAGTAGGGCTACCATATGACACAGCAATCGCACTACTGGGTATTTACCCTAAAGATACAAACGTAGTGATCTGAAGGGGCATGTGCACCTGAATGTTTATAGCAGCAATGTCCACAATAGCCAAACTATGGAAAGAACCTAGATATCCATCAACAGATGAATGGAATAAGAAGATGTGGTATATCTGTATACACACACACACACACACACACACACACACTGGAATACTATGCAGCCATCAAAAAACCAAAATCTTACCATTTGCAATGACATGGATGGAACTAGAGTGTATTATGCTGAGTGAAATAAGTCAATCAGGCAAAGATAATTATCATATGATCTCTCTGATATGAGGTATTTGAGAGACAAAGTGGAGGGTTTCGGGAGTAGGGAAGGAAAAAATGAAACAAGATGGGATTGGGAGGGAGACAAACCATAAGAGACTCAATCTCACAAACAAACTGAGGGTTGCTGGTGGGTGGAGGGATAGGGAGAGGGTGGTTGGGTTATGGACATTGGGAAGGGTATGTGCTATCATAAGTGCTCTGAAATGTGTAAGCCTGATGATTCACAGACCTGTACCCCTAGGGCAAATAATACATTATATGTTAATAAAAATAATTTTTAAAAAAAGATTGCTTTGGCACTAAAAAAAAAATCATCCTTCTAGGGGAATTCTCTGTTGGAAAGATACTTGATTTGTCTGGAATAGGTGGAGTGTGCCCAGTGAGGAGGATCACACATCTATTTGTAGACCATCCATAAGCCAATGAGCCAGTGTAAAACCACAAGGCTGAGACCCAGGAGAAGGAAGAAATGACACAGCAAGCATGGCGTGTGTGCCTGGCAGAGAGCCCAGCAGCTGCAGGGAAGGATAGCATGGGGGGTGAGGAGCTCAAGGTCCAGGTCACACACTTTTCCTCTGAAGGAATAAGAGAGAACCAGAAATGGGCCAGGACACACAAGGGTTGGACTGGGTCTGGTTTATCATAGCATTTTAACATTTGAATGCCCTCATCCCCTCTAGGGCCAAATGAAATGTTCTCTGGAGAAGGGCAAACTCATTCAAGGAATCAGATGCCTCCACAGGGACACCTGCCATGCTTAACAAGGCCACATTATAAAGAAATGAAGAACAATGAAAGATCATAGAAATATACTCACAGGACACCCAATAGGAGAGTTCCTGCACACACATGGACTTCCAAATAGTTGTATTTAATATATTAGAAGACAAGGCTGAGGACTGCAGCGAGGGACTAGAAACTGAAAATTTGAAATGGAACAGTGGAAATGTAGTATAACTGAAATGAAAACTCAAGGACTGTGTTTAACAACAGATGATTAGATACAGACGAAGGAAGTTCTAGTGAACTGGAATGTAAAGCAAAGAAAATATGAAAATATGCAGATTGAGCAAGAAAAATAGGGAAGAAAGCATAAAGAAGGGGGTAGTAAGCCACATGCAATGGGATTCCCAGTTGGAGGGGAGAGAGAAGATTCCATCGAGCAGTGATAGCTGAGATTCTCCAAACCTGATCGAAGAGTGAAGATGTGCTAGGAACCAAAGAATAATGAGTACAAAGAAGACCAAAGTAAGGTGCCTCATGGTCAGACTGCTGAAATCCAAAGAAGGAGAAGGCCTTTAAAACATCCAGATTAAAAGAGAATATTGCTGTCAGACTGTCAACAAGACAGCTCCAGCGTCCTTCTCAACTGAAGATATTGGGGGCCAGAACAAAACCGTGACCTCTTCATGGTCTGAAGTCCATGCTGGTCTACCTAGGATTCTGTACCTAATGAAAATATCCTCCTAATGAAAGCAAAATACAGAGGCTTCCAGATAAAAAATATAAAATGGCTGAGCCATTTTTCCCCCATTCTTACTTAGTTATTTATTTATCTCTCTATCTTCCAAATTTTTATTCAAATTTTGGTTAGTTAACATACAGTGTGATACTGGCTTCATGAGAATTTAGTGATTCATCACTTACATGTAACACCCAGTGCCCATCACAGCAAATGCCTCTTCTTAGCATCTTGCCATTCTGTGAAAAGATCAAGATCCGTTCCTGTGCGCCCAGGATGACCGGGACGGGGAGAAACACTTGTCATTCACAAGTGGCAAACCAGGCTCTCTGTGAGGCAGCAGATGCCCATTACTGTCTCTTTCCCTTGCTGCCCAGGAAGATGGGGCCACCGCAAAGATTTGGGGAGCACTCTGAGACTTGGCCTCTAGATTCTGGAGCCAGGACTCAGCACCTCGCAGGCGGGCTCTGTTGAACGTTACCCTGTGTCGCCTGACAGACTCAAGAGTCTAGCCCAATACCAGGAGCCCAGACTCAAGGAGCCTCTGACAGGTTTTGTTGCTATAGACGCTAGAGCCACTCAGAACTTTCCACAACAGAGTCAAACTGGTTGTAAGCAGGCATCTCCATTCATCTAGAAACTGTCTGAAACAAGTAAGTTAGCATTTAAAGACGATGGTCATCACAGAGAGTGTATGTTTCGCACCGACATTTTCTCCAGCTGAGCCCCGACTTCCTAGAAATGCACACGTGGAAAGAAGACACTTGTTTTCTGTTCTAGTTCCAAGTCTCCATCCTGAGCAATGGTAGGTTTTTCTAAAAACCCAAGTGAATTGTTCTCAGAACACGAGGCCCATTCAGAGACTTCCTGCAACCCGACAGGACTGAATTTGATGGTTCTCTCACTGACCAAGGCCATAAGGGGCGTTCTCGTGATTTTACACTGTTCTGTGGTGCAGTGCAGTCCGGTTAAACCATCTTGGACATGATTCCTCAGTTTGCATTTGTCGTCCGTGATTTCAGGGGAACACCTGGAGGTGAGGATTTGGGATGGATCAGAGGCAAAAATGAGACAAAGCATGTTAGCTGAATAAAAATACAAGCCCAGCTGTATGTGGCTTACAAGAAACACACTTTCAATACCAAGTGCAGAAAGTGAAAGGAAAAGGAAGAAAACAGGGTTCTTTGGGCAAACACAAGCCAGAGAAAAGTAGTCTTTACTTTTTCTAATATCAGTGCAAACTAACTTCAAAGCAAAAGAATTACTAGGGAAACAGCAATAACTCATGTTGCTAAGTTTAATTCTCTGGGAGACATCCTGCTTCTCAGCCCATTTACACCTGATACAATTACCTCAAGTATATGAAGGACAATGACAAATGTAGGAGAAAAGGTCCTACCCATGTTCCTTGTGAACTCGATAAACTTCTAGTTGCTGGTAGAAATCAGACAAAAAGTGGGAAAAGCAGGAGCTTGAAGCTTTGGGCTCTGCACGCGCAGAGAGGAAGCTGCTAGGGGGACGGGGGGTGGTGTGGTGTGGCAGCCGCGAGGGGCCTAGCAGCCCCCGGGGAACCTGTGCCAGTGGAGCCAGCGTGCGAGGGCCCAGGTCAGGGAGACAGTAAGGTGGCAGAAGAGAGACGTGTGTGGCTCCAGAGAACCGACGGTCACGAGTGCACGGTGGGAAAAGGGCCGCAAGCAGGTTTTCCTTCAGCAGCTTCCTCAGCCCCAGGACACATACAAACTGGGGTCATTAGTGCCTGCTCAGGCCAGCCTGTGGTACACATGGCCAGTGACACAAGTGCCTCGGCGTCCTCCCCGCACAGGTCGAATGTGGGCTCTGAGCACAAAAGCTCCCGGAGGTGGGGAGACGCAGAAGGGCCTTCTCCCCTCCTCCTCCCTCCACCTGCTCCTGGGGCCACAGACAGAAGACATGCAGTCCCTGTGTCCCCAGCCTCCTGGCAACATGGCCCCCCAAGACCAGGTACTGCCAGGTCTTATCGAGCGAAATGACTAGAATTTAGGGGTTTGATTGTTGAAGCAGTTAGTGTTAATTAATGCAGTATTTGTTGAAATATAGTGGTTTTTCCAAACATTGTGAGACTATAAATTGTCACAGCCTTTTCTCAGGCTGTTTGATAGCATCTAATAAAAGGAAGAATGTACATTCTAGTTTTGTCAGATAATCACTGCTCAGCCGTCATTCTGGGGAAATACTCACACAGATGTACCGACATGCACAGGCAGGACACGAACACAGTGCTGTCTTTTATAATCATTATAAATGTATAACCCACTAATGCAGAAGAAAATCACAGTGAAAACTTGATCATTCCAGTAAAATGCAGAAGATGAAAAATAATGAATAGACATAACAAAGAAAATTAAACACAAACACTACTACACATAAAAACTCTACCTGTTGGTTACGGCAAGCCGGGCCGCGTCCTCCTCTCTCCTGCTACGGTGAGCACCAACAGCAAAGGTCCTGCCCATGCGTTTTGGTCCCAGGACACGAAATCGGGTTGTGAGGAGACACGTTGCACTCCCATAGTCTGGGCAGCACAGTTCCCAGCAGCCGAGACCTGGGAAGAGCCTTTGTGTCCATAGATGGTGCATGGACAGAGGTGTGTGACGGTGCAGGGGGACGCCGGTGGCCACAGGAGGGATGCTGTTTGTGATCTGTCTGTGACAACTTGGGAACCTTGAGTGCATCTTGTGTTAACAGAGAAAGACGATGACCCCAACCTGACTTGTGTGTGGGCTCTACGTAAAAGAGCTCAGCACCCGCGGTGGAGGTGGGCCTGGGGCTGGGACGGTGCTGGGACGGTGCTGTTCAGAGAGCACAGACTTCCCCCCCGGAAGATCAACAAGCTCCTGGTGTCTCCCCTCACCCCTTAACACCTGACGGCAGCTAAGCCAGGAGACCGCAACTATTCTCACCACCAGCAGGAGGCGCTAGCTCAGCGAGCTGATGCGGCCCTGGCGATCACCGCATAGGGCTCCGCAGGTCAACAGTCGGACCCCTGATTCCTACACACTGTCATGTCACTCGTGTGTCCGTAACAGAAGAAACAACAGGAAGAACAACAGCAAGGCTCAGCTCCGGGAAGACCGACTAGAAGAGGAAGGGGTGGGAACCGGGTGAGGGTGGTCCCCGGCAGGTGCAGAACTCAGACTGTGCTGGTCTCACCTTTGCAGGTGGGGCACAGTGTCCAGCTGAACGTGGCCAGGGCACAACTCCTCTGACAAGGCCTCAGACCTCCTCTCCTGAGACGCCGTCTTCACCTGAGGATCATTCAGGTCTGTGCCCAGCGTCTCTCACACTTTGACATTCTGCCTGAAAGCCACCTCGCGGGCGTCCACGGCCTCACGGCGTCCACAGCCTGGAGAGATGCACTGTTTTGTCTCCTGTGATGTCGGCTTTGCCCCAAGAGGCCCTCCACTGACCAGCTGCCCTCACAGCATCGCTGCATGTTTTGGGGGTCTGTACACAGCACCCCCCTCCTGGGGCCATTTTCTCTGGCCGTTGGCTTTTGTTGTACAGGAAGCACATAGACTCCAGGGCCTGTGTCCAACATGCCCTGCTCCGTGGTCACATGGAGCTCTGTTTCAGCGGTCACTCTCCGCCCCCGGAGGTTTGGGTTTAGCTCTGCCCCACCCACCAGCCTGGGTCCAGCTGGGGGCGGAAACTCTTGGAGGGGGCTCTTTCCTAGGGAGCGGCAGAAGCCCAAGACCTGCCCCCTGTGAATATCCCATTGCCCAAAGTGGCCGCGCCAGAACAAAGGGTGTGGAATGTGCTTCACCCACTCTGGGGGCTCCGTAATTTTCCTGGTGGAGGGTCCGGTGTGTGGCCCTGTGGCTGAGAAAGGACAGGAGAGCTGGGAAATGATCTGGTCACTATTCCAGTCTAGCTGTGAAAGAAGAGGCGGGCGCTGTGGAGAATGGCAGTATGGTCAGAGGCTTTGGCTGACTGAAGTGGATTAGGGTCATCAGATTTTCATGCAATAGGGAAATTCCAGTGTCTGTGAAGTGTCTCCAGAAATGCAGACTATCAAAGACCCATCAGCAGTTGGGTTCAAGGCAGATGCAAGAAGGTTGCTGTGGGTCAGCGACGGGAAGGCTGGTTGGTTGGCACAGACCCTGTGGCATGTTCTGAGGAGGTCTGGGGACCTTGTGGCCGAAGCAGGGGACCCAGGAGACACACAGAGCCCACAATGGCTGTCAGTAGCCAGACTTTAGGGATATGTGCGTGGTTCCTTCTGCCCAGACGTACACACAGACACAGAGAAGGAGCGAAACATGGGAAGCAGCTTCAGGTCTGTGCCTCCATCCGTCCACACTTGTCCCATCACCTGCTGACAATACCCACACACCCGTGGGCCCCTCAAGGCTCTAGAGCAAGTGAAGCCGAGGACATCTCTGTGTCCACCCTGGGTGCCTGGGGTCCCCAGGCGGCCTCTCTGCTAGGCCTTCCATGTGGGTGCCCAGCAGCCGCTCGGACCAGCTCCCTAGAGCCAACTCTTTGTGCTCAGCAACTTGCTTTTCCAAATACTTGCTGGCACGCGCCCCACCATCTTCAGGGCCTGGAGCCAGGCCAGTCATCCCACCCTTACCTTCCCTTTCCAGGTTCCTCCCACTCCCCCAGAATCACTATTTCTCCTAATCAAACTCATTCTTGTTCAACACGCACTGACTCCCGTAGCCACTAGTTGACCACCACTCCCTGAGCGCACAGCCTCTGACACTGTCCTCTGTGTGGATGCCCGTCCTGGCTGGTCGTGCCACCTGCAGACACAGGGCTGTGGACCCCAGGACCCGCCTGTCCCCGGCCCTCAGCTTGCTCACAATGGCTCACACCACAGGTGCTCAGAGGCCCAAGGGGTGACGACACAGCCATCAGGGACCAGGCCCGGCGTGGCGGTGGTGTTCCAGTGTTAGAGGCTACTATCAGTGTGGCGGTTCTCATTCTATCCCTTTGTTTCTATCCTACATGAGTCAATATCTTAAAAGCAGACTTATGCAGGCTGCATACATTGGTCTTATTTTTCTTGTGAAAATATCCATTAATTTATTGTTTGAAAATTTTTTATCTCTTAATGACACTGTGGTATACAATCTGTGCTCTAAAAACATTATTTAAGGGACGCCTGGGTGGCTCAGTTGGTTGAGCGGCTGCCTTCGGCTCAGGTAATGATCCCGGCATCCTGGGATCGAGTCCCACATCGGGCTCCTTGCTCGGCAGGGAGCCTGCTCCTCCCTCTGCCTCTGCCTGCCACTCTGTCTGCCTGTGCTCGTGCTCTCTCTCTCTCCCTCTCTCTCTGACAAATAAATTAATTAAAAAAAAAAAACTTTAAAAACATTATTTAAGAAAGCAGTAAATAAATAAAAGGACTCTCCATCCTCAAAGGAATGGTGTCGGTACAAGGACAAAGAGTCCCCTTCACGAAGTTTCTAAAGTAAAAGGCAGCAGCTCTAGGTCCTCCTGCAGCGACACGCTCCCCAGGCTGGGTCTCCTGAGCTTTTTGCGATATCCTGCCAGAAATCTAATGTGCTATTTATCCAAAAGCCTCTTGTTCCCCTTCTCTTTGCAACAGGGCTGTGAGCACGGATTCAGCAAATGAACTCCACTGAGGAAAATGTTAGGAGTAAAAGAAGTTGGCATTGTTTCAAGTTACATCCACCAAGGGACCCAAACATTTAATATCTATTTGCAAATAATACTGGCTTGTTGAGGAATTCACTGCAAATGGAAATTTTTCTTAAAATGGAGAGTCAGCTGATGTAATTTTCACAAAAGAATCAAATATTTTTAAAATATTTTATATATTTTCAGTGAATTTTATGTAGTCCATGTAATAATAGCATATGATACACAGACGTAAATATTGGAAGACGAATGGGGATTCACAATGAGATTTTAGACAGTCTAGCACAAAATTGATCGGTGTCTTAAATCGAACTCTTTGCTTTACTGCAGGCAGGCATGCCAGCAGGAGGAAGCATCTGAGCGATGGGTTTGCCCATTTTCCTGGGAAGAATGATTAGCGCTCGAAAGACTGGTTGTCTTAAGTTTGGACTGTCATTCTACTCTTTCTGTATGTTTCCTACTTCACAGAAAATATGGGTATGCTCTACGTTGCTGTAAGCTCACAGAATCGCCACAGCCGCTCTCACTTCATGTCATTAAGGAGCTGACCACCTCTGCCTTGGGTTGGAATGCTCCCACCTAGAAGAGATTTTATATGAGGAGTCAATTTTAAAATACTGATTTGGACCAACAGATAATAATTAAACAAAAGCTCATAAAGTACGTCTCCCTTGAAGGAAATAAAAATTAACCTACAACAGTCTTGTTGTGAGATCGTAATCAGACTCTCCTTTTTCTGGGCAGAGCCAGTCAGCTCTCCAGGGACAAAACGCAGCAGCTTGCCAACGAAGCCCAGATTCGTCAGCTCTGGAAACACGGAGGTCAACAGCCCTGCCTTTTTCAAACATCCAAGAGGTTATCAGACATGTTTTAATCAGAGAATTCAAATTTGCCAATTTTGCAAATAATTCTTTTCAAAGTAAGTGAATGGGTCATTAATATCCACCCCACACCAAGTCATGGTTAACGGGATTGATCAAAATGGCGGGAATCTGTGTGGGTATTCTCTGTCAACGGGGGAGGAGAAAACAAGTCAGTTCACAATATGCTCTGCTTTTTTTTTTATACGTAAAGAGTGAGCAAAATTTATTTTTCTTAATTTGCATTTGGTAAATTTAAGGCCTTAGCATCCTTCTTAAATCTTCTGCTGGCTACAAGTTGGGGTTACAAAATCTGAGAACGCTGATTTAATTAAGAGGCACTAGGCTGAGAAGGTGCTAAGAGATGTGTCCCTACAGAAACAGTGCCAGCAGGATACATTCAGGCTGTCCCCACCCGGGCTCGCCTCCTCAGTGGGCTCAGAGCTGGCGGCCAGCTGACTTTGCTGGGTGCCGTCCAAGGCAGGTGCTGGTCAGACACCCTCAAACAGGAAGGAAACCCAATGCGTCCAAGTCATGGTTTCATCAGGTCATTCTTGATCCTGATTCAAGGGCAACAGGACTAATCTGTTGTGTACGTACTGCCACATCCTCACCCTTGTGGCATCCCAGGCCCTAAATCCAGGGCTTTCCCCGAGAAATGACGAAAGCCAGTTACATTTTTCATGGAAACATAAGAAATTGAATCTCCCCTCATGTAAACATTTTTGCAAATCTAGTTCCTTTCTAATAGATTTGGTAAACAGTTAAAAGTTGGGTAACTTTTTATTTAACTTAACAGGCATTGCGGGCAGGTGTGGGCCAAACCCCCCTCCAGTGAGTCACGTGTAGAACGAAAGCTGAGCTGTCTATGGAGCCCAGGGCCAGTCAGTGCAGAGCCTGAAGAAATGTTTCTCAGGACAACCCTCTGTGCAGGAAACTACCTGGCAGTGGTCTTTGTCTATGTTTTTCACTAAAATAATTTATGTGATTTTAGAAATATGATGAACACATTTGTATCAAAATACCCAATTTTGAATGACTGACTGTGGATTAAGACAATAAACAAATAAATTTTAAGTTGATGCTAATATGAATGAATTTACTACGAAAGCAATGCTGACATTCAGGTCGTGGCTGGCTCTTAGAATCTGACTTGCTTCCTTTAACAAACATCTGTGCAACCTAAAATCCTCCACAATTTAAAATGTCACAAGTGGAATAGCATACTCAACACACATAATTAGACAAGAAATGCTATCACATCCAAGAAAACAGCCACAGAAAATTGTCCAATCAGTTTTTGTAAACACAGAAACTGAAGATTCAATTAACATTTACAAAAACTTGACTTTCTATAGAAATACTAGAAAATCATGTCCCTAATTATTCTTGAACTGAAACAAAGTTTGTGAAAGAGAAACCAGACTCCCTCTAATCCCCCCCAGGAAGTAATATTTCAAGCACCACCGGAAACACGAGGTCCCTTCTACTCAATTCCCATTCGTGCTCTGCTGGCCGAGAGGACCTGATTTGAAAGAACGGCAATTTCACCATTATTTCCTCGATTACAGTGAGACGGCACCATCTTCACTGATAGTGCACCTACAAGCAGCTCTCCCCAGCCACTTCCAAGAGTCTTTCTCGTCCCTTGGGCACACACGTTTGCGGTCATTCTGTCCTGCCCATTTCCCATTCTGCAATACCCTGTTTGTGTCAGGCAATCTTTCAAACAGCCCACATTGTCTCAAATTAGTGTATTGTTCCAGTTTTCAATATTTTTTATGCAAGATGTTCATTAAATCACCTCCGCTTTTAGGAATCCTGTAAGATCAGCCTCTAAGTGGACTCATTTGTTTTATTTTCATTCAGAGAAAGAAATGTCTGCCTTTAACTGGAGTATTCATCCCACTTCGATGACGTGAAATCACTGAGACCCTGATGTTTGCTTAATTCTTGCTCTGCTGCTCAGTACGCCTTTTCCCCTTTGTGCTTTCTTCTGGGCTGAGCCTATGATAATCCTATTCTTCCACCCTCCTGACTAGCTCCTTAGCTGGTGTCCTGTCAGGGTCGATGTTAGTGATTCCAGCTTGCCCTCCCCGCAACCACCGGTGTAAGAGGGTCTGACTGCGTCCCCTGAACCTGTTCCAGGATGGTGCACGCACATGGAGGCCCTCTGTGTTCCGACGGCCTTTTGTGTGCTGGTTGTTGTCTGTCTCAATTTTATGCGTATTTCAAACCCCCAAAGTGTTGTGGTGGTTTGCTCTACTCTGTCAATATTTATGTAGATGGACCCATGTATGTATTTTTATAAGTATATATTATATTACTTAAAAATACACAACTTTTTTTAAAGATTTTATTTATTTATTTGACAGAGAGATCACAAGTAGGCAGAGAGGCAGGCAGAGAGAGAGGGGAAGCAGGTTCCCCGCTGAGCAGAGAGCCCAATGCAGGGCTCCATCCCAGGACCCTGGGATCATGACCTGAGCTGAAGGCAGGGGCTTAACCCATTGAGCCACCCAGGTGCCCCCAAAATACACAACTTTAAAAATAGTTTACAGTTAGTTCTGATGGTTAGGGTGTGGTTACTTTGAAGGACCTGAGATTGAAGCAGAAATGAGGGTAAACCCAGGATCAAGGCATCTCTGGGGAAGCAGTCCTTTCCTCTATGGGAGTACGGGGGTCTGGTATGGGGGGTCCTCTAAACTCTTTCAGGGGCTTCTAGAATCTTCCGAGGGAATGACCATGTGAAGCAGTCAGCTCCACACTCCAGGTAGGAGACAGCAAGGCCTCGGAAGCCCAGAGAGTCCTCCAAAATGCTTCCTGGGCCCTCTGGGGAGCCACTCCTCCTTGCCTCCTCTGCGTGTGGTCACACACTGACTCAGTTTCCCACCCTGGTATTGGTGCAGAGACTCAAACTCCAGGAGCCACCTGCTCTATGGCTGCTGTCAGAGTGATGGCCGACTGGAGTTCTCCAAGGCTGCCCGTCCAGGCCTCTGCTGCCCCGTGGGCCCCCATGACACCTGAAGGAGCTGCCCCCAGTCACCCCCACTGGGGGCCCGCCCACGACCCCCTTGGTGCACCTGCATGTAGCCCGGGGTCACAGGCTTATTTGCAGCTGCCCAGGTTAAGTGGCCTAAACAGACAGACGTGGCACCCAGCACATGGAGGGCCTCCTCCAGCATGGTCCTCAAGCTGACTGGGGAAAGTTCTGGGTCAGCTCAGTGGAGGCCATGCCAAGGGCAGTACTTCTCCCAGCAGCTATCTGGATATGCCCATAGGGGTCATCTGGACCGCACTGTTGCTAAGAGTCTCCCTTCTCCTCTCTGCAGCTTGATCCCTCCATTCCTGCATCCCACACCCCTTCTCTTAATGGAACATAGAATCTGTGAGCTTGCTGGGAAATTCAAATAGGAAGTGCGTTTCTGAGACCTGATATGGCGGGTCTACCACTCTGTCCCCCTAGGATTTGAAGATCACTTTCTTCACAATCAGTGACAAGTGGATGACTCTGGGGTGACCTGGAGGGACAGACAGAGCAGGAGTTCTTAGCGCACCTTCAGATGTTCCCTGGGTACTTCCCATCTTCAGGCACACTGGTCCACCTCAGGGGCAGACATCTGGGTACCCCTTGCCTGGGGGTTGGCATTGGGCTGGGCAGAAGTCCCCCAGGACTCTCCCAGCAGTGACCAATGGTGCCAGTGATCAACACCCAGAGTGTTGCCTTTGGGTGGTGCAGCCGGTGTGAGGAGTCTTGCCCCCTCTAGAATCCCCTGTTGGGTTTGGACTTCCATGTCCTCCATGAACCCCCAGGCAACACTTTCTTCCTGACCCCCTCCCCATTTCATCATTCCCCTTCCTAACCATTGTTCCCAGGGCATCTTCTCTCCTAGTTGGCTCCCAAATGAACCTTGAAGTGAGAGGTGTTGCCAGAGGACATGGGGAAATGAGCAGAGATGCTGAATGGGAAAGGTAGAGCCAGGCAGTTGAGCCTTGTGGTTAGGTGGGCCCTGTGGGTAGTGGGCTCTGTGGGTAGGTGGGCTCTGTATTGTGCCACCACCTTTCCCACATCTGGCTGATTCTCCCCAGTCACCTTAGAGTGGGACATGGAGTGTGACAGCAGTAGGGCATGTTGGAGATTAATACACCCCCTCCTCTCAAGCCCATGGGGCAGAGCCCAGAGATTTACTGCAGATTGGACTGAGGGGCCACAGAAACACGGGCAGAGCTGGGACCCGGGGAGTCAGGAGCCTGCATTCCAGGTGCCCTGTCGTCCATCTAGAGGCCAAGGAGGGGGAGCAGAGCAAGGGGCGGAGGTTCCGAGAACTCCTCTGGAGCAGCTCTTGATCTCCGTTTCCCCACAGAGCCACGGCTGGATCATGAGCACGCCATGTAATGAGCAAGGAAGGAGTAGGGCGGCGCCTTGGGGCACCCCCCACTGTCTCCTGGATCCAGCGCTCCAGGTCCTCAGGGTCCCTGGTCCCCGGGTCGGCCTTCCCCGCTCCCCTGCTAGGTGAGGTACACCTCTGGCAGCAGGCTAAGTCGAATTTACTAATGATCGTTTCTTAAACCGCATGTGCAGACGCAGCTAAAGGCCACTGGAAGTTAACTGTCCCCACACCTTTCTGAGACAGGACTGGGCTTTAAGGGTGTGGACACTCCCCTCTGCCCCCTGGTAGGAGTTAACAGGCTTGTGTGCATGTTTGTAGACTCTGATGGACCTTGATGACCGGTCCTACGCACGGTAAAACAACTCACAATCCCATCAGCAAAGTGTGAGCTCAGCCCTTTCCCATACGTTTGTCAAGTTTTAATATGAAATGAAAGATTGTGTCTCTTTGATCATGTGTTTATGAATAGTAGTGAGGTTGAACCTCTCCACACATGTGAGCTGGACATTTGTATTTCCTTTACTCTGAATTATGCACGAGTATGCTTTATGCATTTATTCACGCATGCTGGCTGGGGTTGGACCAGCCTCTGAAACCCAGGAAGGGATGCTGCTGGTTTTTCCAATGAGACTGGAGATGTCTCGGCTCACCGTGACGTTCTGAGCAGGTGGTGTGGATGGCTAGGACCTCCCCTGAGATAGTGGAGCATCCAACCACGCCCGGGCATGCACAGGGCCCATGGCAGGGAGCACTCTGGGCGCTCAGAGGGACCCTTCCCATGGAGGCCTCCCCGATTCTGCCAAGTATTTGCCGTGAGTGACTCACTTGTAAGCCAGACCTGCTTCCAAGCTGACAGCATGTTAGCATAGCCTCCGCGTGAACGCGGAGAAGGGGCCGCCAGAGCATGTGCCAGGGGAAAGCAAAGTCCCTAGTGAGTGGCTGCATCTTCTGTGCCCTTAGAACCTGGCCGATCTCTGCAGGCCACTGTGTAAAGGCTCTTCCTCTGCAAACGGGGCCTCATCGTCTGTCAGGCAGACCTGCTCTGGGGGCCCTGAAGGGCACAGGGTGAGGCCCAGGAGCTGGGCGTGTGCAGAATGCACCTGTCAGACCACGTTCTCGGGACAGTCAACCCACTGGGCTGGCATGCAGGACACTCACAGACCATGTGTTGGATATAGTTTCCTGCCTGTCCTCTCTCAGTGCTATTTCTTCCCCAGCCAGAACCAGCCCATCCTCCAGCAGGAGGGCCACGGTCTCGCAGGGCATCTGTTTAAGTCACAGGATGACAGCATGGGCCATTCACGTCCCAGAGCCAGGGCTAGGAAGGACCACATGCCTGGGCCTGAAGACTGCGGCTTCCTTTTGTGACCCCGACCATCTTCTCCCTCTTGGTGGAAACAAAGGCCCTTACCCACGGGGTCCCAGGAAGCTCCGGGGGAGGTCAGGTCCAGCCAGGCTCAGCAAGTCTAAAATGACAAATGACAGGTCCATGTAGACAGTGACAATCACCGCTGGTTTCTGTACCACGACGAATTGCCATGGCAACAATAAGGTTCTCTGGATATATTCTAGGACGAGGTGGGCACGGGTGTCCCTTTTTCCTAACCTGAGGCTCAGACCTAACTGGGAAAATTAGAGAGGCCCCTTAGAGGCTCATGACAGCTACCTGGCAGGAAAGAGCAGAAAGTTTCCAGCAGGTGCCCCAGCCACTCGGCCACAGCCATCCAATAAATCTGCAGCCTGTCTGTGAGCCGACACGCAGCACCCCATACGGGGAAGCCAATTTGCCATAAATCCAGATCTGGAGTATAATTTAATGTCTTATGAATCTTTAAAGGGACGTCTGGAGAATCTCCCATGTAGGAGGGAGTCTCTGAGAAGATTTATGGCCGTGGAAGGGGCTGGTCTCCAGGGGTGCATGCAAAATAACCCAGGACCCTACCTGAGTTGCATTAAAATCCCATAATTATAGCAGCTCTCCCAAATACAGTCTGGCGGCCTTTGGTGAGATAGATTTCCCAGAGATCACGGAACATGCCAGGCACTGTCACCCCTCTGGTTAACCCCAGGCTGAGTCAGCACCACTGCCCAGGGTGGAGGGGGCAGTCCTCAAGCCCCCAGACAGAACCTAAGTCAGACACCTGCATGAGCTGCCCCCTCATGGGGGAGCAGGAACCCTCTGCACCCAGTCCCCTCCCCCGCGCTCCAACCCCAGCTCCAGAACCAGACTCACAGGGACACGCAGGACTAGCCCACCACAAAGCCCTCGTTTGGACGGGACGTGGTGCATGTCCTCACTTCCCTCCCCTTCTGGGTTTGAGGGGTACAAACTCTTACAGAAGCAGAGCTCAGTTCTAATAAAAAGTGCATCCAAACAAAGGAAACCTGAGAAGCAGACAACTCTGTGTTGACTATGGCAGTGAGCCTGCTGGTAGGTTGCAGGGTCAGTGGTGGGAAGGGAAACCCCATTTCAGTGGTTCTAAGGACCCGGAAATTGCTGGAAACAAGGATTTAAATTCACAGACTTCCCTGAAGGGTGTCGATCCCATGGGCCCCTGAGCTACATAGACACATAGGAGGAACTAAGCGGTGGCTTCCCATCTGGAGCAGAGCCGGTTGAGGAGGAAGCTGGCCCCCAAGGGACATGGGGAGGAGTCCATGTCTGGGAGCCCTGTGGCAGCTTGGAGGCTCGCCTACAGGTCCTGGACAAGCCGGGGGCGTCCAGAGCTGCATGCAGGTGAGGCCCTGAGCCCTTGGACATAGGCAGCAAGTCCACACTGAACACTCCGGGCAGACGCCAGTCCACTTCAAACTCCCTCTGGGCGGGCCATCGGGAAGCCCGTCCTGGGATCAGTGTCACTTCCCCAGGGTCACAGGACACGTGCACTCGGCAGGTTCCTGGTTTGGGCGAGCATCAGCAATGTGCCCAAGGCCGGCCGGGTGTCCTCGGCACATCTGTGAGCAAGCTCACCTCTCCGTATGGATGGACACCTGTCCTATGGATGGACACCTGGTGTGGTGGCCTCGTCTTAACAATTAAACCTGCAACAACCTGCGTCTGGAGGAGGTTGTGTTCTGAGGCGCTGGGGGGGCTAGAACTTGCCGTGTGGACGGGGGGACACAGCCCAACCCATGGCGCTCACCCCCAGTGCTGTGTTTGTGGGCGTGCCCTTGGCTAAGGTGACTTGTGGCAGAGATAATGCCTTCCGCGCCACCATCATTCTCATAGGATTTCCGGGAAATCAGTGATGTTTTCTGCTAGTAGGTATAATTTTGTTTCTTCCTTTCCAATGTTTATTATCATTTTTAATATTTCTTCTACTATCATTGGCAAGATCTTCCAGAAGCTGTTGCATACCACAGCAATAATCCATACTCTTATTTTGTTGTCAAGTTTGGTGAGAATTAGTGTTTCAACTGTAGCTGTATGTGTGTACATGTGTGTATGTGTGTGCATCTGGGTACATGTTTGTGGGGCCGTGTGTGCATTTTAATCACGTTAAGAAAGTGTCCATTAATTCAGACCATTTAATAAACTCCATTACAATAAAGATTGGATGTTGATTTAATCTTTTCTCTCTATATAAAATATTTTACAAGGTTTTTTTTTTTAGATTTTATTTATTTATATGACAGATCACAAGTAGGCAGAGAGGCAGGCAGAGAGAGAGAGAGGAGGAAGCAGGCTCCCCACCGAGCGGGGAGCCTGATGCGGGACTCAATCCCAGGACCCTGAGATCATGACCTGAGCCGAAGGCACAGGCTTAACCCACTGAGCCACCCAGGCGCCCCAAGTTTTTCTTTTAAACTGCAAGGCCTTCTACCAGTTACTTTCTATCATGTCAGACTGTCCCATTATGATATGTCTGTATTTACTCACCTGTTACAAGGTGTGGCACTGGCAGAACACAAGCAAAACGACCGCTTTGTTCCCCAGAGACATCCCCAAGGGTGATGTGTGGGGACAGCGGTCATTAGACTTTCCATGAGATGGTAGAAAGGTGTAGAGTAGCTGATGCACCATGTGGTACCCAGAAACTAACATAATACCCTTTGTCAACTATAGTGAAATGTTTTCAAAATACTGTTTGAAAATTTTCCAAAATTTTCCACATTTCAGTGGAAAATATCAACTTAAAGATCCCAGAAACTCAGCAAAAGTCATGCACATTTAATAAAAAGAAAACCATCCCCGGCTCATTGTCACCAGCTAACAGTGGAACCTGAAGGAACATGTGGAAGCAGCTGGAAGGAGACAGCACGTCAGGAGCCGGGGAATGGGTAGGTAACAGCTACGGAACAGAGAACAGGGGAGTCAATAGAATTTTACTATTGGGGAATTCTTGATTTTCCATTGAGTGATATGTTCTTGACACTAAGTAGGGTCTGACCAGATAAGGACAGATACTGTTATTGCTCAAGCAAACTCAAAGTTATAGACAATGGACATTAGTGTGACTGAAACAGAATTTTTAAAAATACTTAAAATGGTAGGAAAGAGAAGTGGGAAAAACAATAGATGTTGAATAGGACGGACTGGTCCAGCCGTACCAGTAACTCATGTCAAGTAAATCATGCCAGCTCGTCAGCTGGGCTGTCTATTGTCCAGGTGAAGGGAAGAGGGAGGTGCAACCATGGGCCATCCTCTTCAGACACAGAGACAGTGGCTGGGAGAGAGGAGACAGCAGATGGGCTGTGGGAACAGCAAGCACGTGAGAGCTGGCCGGCCACACGGAAACCAGACAGACGGACTTCGGCAACGAGTATTGCCAGACACAGAGAGGGAGGGAGACTCAAGGACGACAAAACATCACCTTACCAGGAGAACATATAGACCTCAAATGTGCAAGCCCCTGCTCGCGGGACGTGAAAACCATCGTAACTAAACGGAGAAGTGGGCAACCCTCAGAGCGGGCGATGTTAAGGGCTCCCTTACTAGAACAGGCAGACAAGAATTAGGAAGGGCACAAAATACATGAGCAGTGAGTTCAATCTCACGGCTCTGATTGAAATATTCAGAACACTTCATGCAAAAACTGTGGAATATTCATTTCATTAAAGGAAAAATTTGAATGTTTCCAAAACAGACAGTGTACTGGCAACAGATTGAGTCAGCAAATCTCAAAATGTTGAGCTAATATAATCCATGCTCTCTGACTACAAAGGAACTAGTATTCAAGTCCATAACCACAAACGTGTGGGACATAAGATAGCACTGGAAAATTCACAGGTGCCCACACACACACTTCATCTGTGGCGATGCCCCCCGATTTTGGTTTGCCCCCAGCAGCTGCGATTCCTGGCAAGAAGCAGATAAACTCCTTCAAGCAATGAAATGTTCCCTGTCTTGACCATGGTATCGGTTAAATGGTGTATGCATTTTTCAAAACTCATCAAATGTACATCAAATTGTATATTTCATTGTATATAAATTATAATCCAATAGCAAATATGAAGGAGAAAAACTGAAATGAAAAATTGTCAACAACACTCTCTGCTCCTTTCTGTGCCAGTCATGGAAACAGTCTTCCTTATTCACAGACCCACCCCTTTGCCACCGGAAACAAAACCCCGTCCCGCTAGCGGGCACAGGCCCAGGGCCAGCCACGGCTGAGTCACACATCACCTTCAGTTCTGCAAGCATCGCCCAGGAGTACAGGAAAGAGAAAGTAATTTGGAGAGAAAATTTCCTTAGCTAATTTTTCAGTTTTGGCTTTTCATTGGGTTTTTAGAATAAAACCCACAGAATGTGCTTCGCATGATTAAACACACGTCTCTCCTGCTTCCCGCCTGTACCTCAGGCTGACGGACCTTGGCCCCCACCAGCTTCAGCAACAGGCCTGCGCCTCCCTCAGCTCCAACCACCCCACTCCACAGCCCTGCTCAGCAACCCCTTGCTAAGGTGCTGGTCTCCCCGGGAGCGCAGATGAGGTGAGTCTCTAAGCTGAGGGACTATAAAAAGTGCCGCTGGTGTCCCAAGGTCCTGTTTGAGGGTGTGGCTTAACCAACCCTTCAATCCCTTAGTGTTAGCAGAATGTTTGCTCTCCTGAGTCACTCAGGGGTGAGGGGACAAAGATGCTCATCTCAGAGTTGGTCACAAGTGCAGGCTCGTTAACCTTATTTTAGTGTGTCCTTGTTCCGTTTTTGTGCTTCGTAGGATTTGCTTGTTTACCATCTCATAGTGGGGCTCCAGGTCTGACTATGAACCCCCATGAGCCCTAGCAACGTTGGCTGGGCTGAGAAACCCACACCGGTTCGTACGAGAGATTTCTGGGGTGCTGGGGTCCTCTCAGTATTCTCGTCCATTCTAAAATTATCCTAGCTCCTAAGAGGTTCAAAAATTTGTTTTGGGATTTGGAAAACCAGGGATGTCTGATTTTGCCTCACTTCCAGAGATCTTGAGAATTGAGATAGGAGTGTTTAAGTGCTTTCTAAAGATGAACTTTACAAAATGAATTCAAGCAATTTTAAGTTAATGTGATTCTCCAGTTGGCCCAGAAATTGGTGATCCATCTCAGAATGACCTGGAGTCAATAAAGTGTAAGCTTCCCAAGGTTGCCCTTCTCCTGATTATCCTGGTCCTGGAAAAGCCTAGGGTTAAGGGATAAAGAATCACCGTGTGACCAACACATGGGCTGAGGACACTCCCTACGAATCAGGTCACTGTCACTCATGCTCTGGGTGGATGAAACCACCTTAGAGAAAGGCCCTTTTACTCTCTGAGAAGAGAAAAAAGGAAAGGAGCAAACCTATAAATGCTGTATTCTAGTGGGCAATGTTTTTTGCTTTATTTTATTTGCAGCCATTGTCTTTGTTGAGGGTTAGGTGTTTATAAAGGGGTAAAATGATCACGATCATGTTAATGACGTTCCTTATTTCTGTTCAGCTGGGAGAGGACCATAAGTTACAACAGTCCATAGCTGTAGACATGTTAGCCTGTTCTGAGATACAGAAAGGCTTTCAAAAACATAGAATTGCGTCTTCCAAAGGAAGGCAAGTAAGTCTATAAAAGTGTACGTGCGTTTAGATTTCTGACAGTGAGAACAGACCCTTCAGATAAGTCTTTGTTTTCATTTCAAAATCTCCTTTGTAAACCAGCCCTGACACTAATTTAAGCAGATCTGGAGTCTGGAAGCCCCTTTGTGGCAGTGACAGTAAGCGCTGGTACCTTCATTGGCAGGAGCAGGAGCAGTACAGAGGCATTAGCACACTTCATATGCAGGTCCACATGTCCTTGAAGTTGAAATCTTTCTGTACTCAGAATTGACGGTCTCACGCAAAAAGGAAGAGTGAACATTATAGCACGTTTAGGCAGAAAACGAGCTTCAGTTTGAAGATCATCCATGTGCGTCTGCAGCCCACAGCTCCCGTGGGACGAGTGAGAGCTGCCCGCCAGGACGCACAGCTGCCCTGCGGAAAACCAGCGTCGTCGCTCTGGCTGCAGACGCCACACACCTGCCTTTCTGCTCGGGAGCTAGGGAGGTCTAAGGACAGCGAATCCACCGGCCGTGAAGTAACTGCACTTCGTTCTGGGGGAATTTAGGAGCCCTGCCTGGGAACCACCCTGCCGGGATGTGTGTGAGGTAACATGACGCTGGTTTGTTGCTGTGTTTGTTAGTTTAGAGTTACATTATTCAGAGAGGATTTCAAGCGATCTGTCTCGCTCGCTGAACAAAAGAGAAGAAAGGGAAAAAGACCAGACAGCACTTCTAAGGAAATAAAGGACTAGCTGCAGATACCCAGGCACAACGTATGAGGAAGGGTCCTACAGGTGTGGTGAGAGGCTTTCACAAATGAACCCAAACAGACGTCTGATGGGATTTACCCTGGCTCCCGAGACCCCCACGGACCACTCTGAACCAACGAGACACAACTTCACTAGGAAAAAAGAATCACACACCAGCCAGTAGGGGCCCCACCCCATGCACGGGACCGAAGCCATGAGAGCAGCTTCCCATCGTCTCCCATTGTCTGGCCCCTCAGGTGTGAGCCGGAAAGACCCGTCTGCACTTAGACATGAGGGTATGTGACGGTGGAAAGGGGTAAAAGCTGAGCTCATGGACCTCGGGAGAAAGACAGGAGGGAGACAAGGGGCTACAGAGAACAGGAAAACGAGAGAAAGAACAATGCAATTATAAAAGTTTGTTGATGTTCTGAATAAAAAAATATGGAACAGAAAACAATATTTCAAGATTCAATTGAATAAACATCTTGTGAACAAAATTATGTATGTAAATTAAAAGGCAGGCATAATCCCAGGAAATAAGCAATTCCAACCTGTTCAGCCCAAGAATGACCTGGAGATATCAGTAAATCAGGTGGAGATAGAATCACAAAACAAATTGAAAATTTAACACGTGAGGGGAAAACCCAGGCTGACCCCAGGCTTTCCTCTGGCAGCTCATGAGAGAAGAAATGAAACACTTTAGACAAGGCTCGGGGGCGGGGGTAGGGAGGGAATTGAGACAGAGGAATATCCAAATTTCTTTAAATTATAAAGAACTGAATTCATGTTACAAATGAACTAATAAATGGGGAACAGCAAAATCACGTCAAATAATTAGAAACTTTGCGCCCATTACTATCTAGTAATTTAAAATACACTAAGCTTACCTACACTGTATGAGTAATCGTTGCAGGATAAAAAACGTAAATGCCATGCATCATGAAATATAAAAATAAAACTGTCACCTGCACAAATCAGGAACTGAACTGAAGGCGATGGAGGGGGGCTGGTCTTTTATTTCATCATCTGTTACAGAAAGGAATCCATAGGTACTTAGGTACTTTTCTTCTTTAAAGGTTGTATTTATTTGAGAAAGAGAGAGCAAGGGAGAGCAGGAGTGGGGGCATGGGCAGAGGGAGAAGCAGACTCCTTTCTGAACAGGGACCCCATCGTGGGCCTCGATACCAAGACCCTAGGATCGTGACCTGAGCTGCAGGGAGACGCTGAACCAACTGAGCCACCCAGGCACCCCCAATAGGTACTTTCAAAATGGGAACCATTGAAAGGAAACAGCTCTAATCTCAATATTTTCTGGAATATTGTTTTAATTATATCAGAATCTCAGAAAATAATACCTATTGAAGTAATTTTTACCAGAATGCCATCATTTTTTCAGAACATTTCATTATTCCTAATTCAATTTGAGTTTACAAATTATATTGAAAAATAAGTCTTAAAATCACATTTCAAAGGTATCTCTTGAGTGTTTGCCAGTCCTCTCCAGCCTAATATACCCTCCCTCCCTCTCCCTCCTTCCCTCTTTCTCCCTCCCCCCGCTCCCACTCTGTCCATCTGTTTCTCTCTATAGACTGGGAAGAAGCCCAGCTGATCCCAGGTCCTCTGTCCTCTGTGTCTCCTGCTCTTTCCCTCTGTCTCTCTCCCTCTGTCTGTCTGTCTCTCTCCATAGATGTGGGAAGAAGCCTAGTTGATCCCAGGTCCCAGTATCTAACCACAGAATCAAGTGTGGAATAAGCAAGAGCTTTAAATTGCTAACATCTGCCTGGGTTTACTGTTCAGTGGGAACTGAGCATCACATAACCATGCTTTCCCTCAATTCCTCATCTAGGAAGCATGGGTTAAAACAATGGGCTCCTCTGGGGTCGCTGGCATTAAATGAAAATGTGTGTCCCTAACAGAGTGCTACCGCCTAGAGGCTCATTACACCTTAGTTAGGGTTACTGGAAGAAGACTGTCTTTTTTGGCTTCTAGGCCCGCAAAAACAAGAATCAACCCTCCCATACACAAAGTAAATGTCATGTGTGCAAATATCCAGCCTTGAATCCCCACATTCTTCACCTAGAACTAGTGTGTGCATGGATCCAGAACAGGAACAAGGAGGAAATGCTAAAAACTGCCCAGGGGTAAAGGTAGCGAGGATCCTACCACTCCCTCTCCCCACTTGTCATCATCATCCTGGCCAACTCCTTTCCCAGCTTAAAAACAAAAGTACTCCTTGCTTCTCTTCTCCCCTTGGATGTTTCACAAGACCTTAGCCTAGAGGTGCACTTTGGATGCCTCTTTTAGGACTCTACCTTGCCGGGGTGCCCAGGTGGCTCAGTCGGTTGAGCATTGGACTCTTGATTTCAGCTCAGAGCCCTACATCAGGGCTTGGGATTCTCTGTCTCCCTCTGCCCCATAAAATCTTTAAAAAAAAAAAAAAAGACCCTACCTTGGCAGTATTCTGGTTTTTTGGTTTGCCTTATGTTCCGTTGATTGCATTCCATTTAACACCATTTAACCTTCATCCGTTTTGTTCAGGAAGCAAATGTTTTCATGGAAAAAGGAAGGTTGACACCAAAAATATTCATCTTCAGATTCTACACACAGTTCATGTCATCAAATAGCCAGTGGTTCTGAACAGGAAGGTGTCCTTTCTAGAACAAGATGAAGGAAGTTCTGGGGGCAAGGAAGGAAATGACTAATTTATGTCACCTGTATAGCATATTGCAGGGAGAGAGCAAGAGATGGACATGGGGGTCTGAGGTTTTGCTGTGAGGGTCGCTTTCAGACTCTCGACTGTGAAGCCTATTTTTAATCAATTGTGTAACAGGAAGGGACAAGAACAGATACTGACAAGTGAGAAGAAATGGTCACTTTGGAAAAAATTAAGTCATCCCAGTGGCATGTTCCTTAAATGTCAAGTAATTACAGATGTTAAGGGAAAGCCCAGGAAGCAAAACAGGACACATCCTCTAACAAACAGGAGAATCCGGCTGCTCCCAACACGTTCGGACAGATCTGCCCACACCTGCGGGGCAGAGCAGAGAAGGCAGCTCACTTACACCGGGTCCCTCCTTCAGCCTGTTCGGAAGTCGGCAAGGGACATGTAGGGAGATACATACGCACACTCCCATAAAGAACACCTCTTGAGACTTGTTCTGTTGATGTTTAAGACCGAGATATCTCAGGGGTGCCATCCCTGAGTGGACAGAAGCAGGTCCCATTCCTGACCCTGGTGGGGAGCAGTGCCTACTGGCGAGATTGGCAGGGGTAGAAGCTCTCTTTTTTAAAGTACATACTGACTCTAGAATTAGTAATCAATAACAAATATATATTCATTATATATTGCATAATGATATCCACTATGAATATCTTCTTCAGCAATGGTTTTCCACTCTGTGGCAGTGAGTGGTGGGTCCCAGCAGGAATACGTGAATAAGCCATGTTTCCCACAAGAATAAGCCATGTTTCCTCCAGCAGGAGAGGGGCCAGGCACTTGGCTCTGAGCCAAAGACCCGCAGATGGGAATGCTGACTTCCCAGCGTGTCTTCTCACCAAACACGAGCAAAACCTATCATTTCAAAGATCAGTACTTTTCCCTTTTACTACAATTGTACTGAATTTATCTCTCTAAATGTTCTTCCCATGTATATCTAAAGCATGCTATCCAACCTGATTTCTTCCTACTCATTCCAGTTATTAAATTCTATAGAAGCAAATCATTCTGATGATACCTTGGTGGAGACAGGTGGTTCATATAAAAGAAGAATCCATTCCCACTGCCAAATAGAAATCAAATACAAACACGTTTGAAGTTTAATGTAACTCTTTACATTGCCATTCCTCTCTCAGGAATATGATTACAATCACTACAGGCAAGGACAGCATTTAACCACCAAGAAAAATAATAGATTCCAAAGTATCTCTGCATATTTTCATGCTTTATGGCTGGGAGATGTTGAAATGCCAGGGTGAGTCTTGTTCATTTGGGTGAATAGAAGCAGGTGGCGGAAGTTCCTCGTCCTCCATTCAGACAGCCCGGAGTCTCCTGGCATCAGACAATGGCGAACACCAGGTAAACCACAGAAGACACCCGAATCCACCTGAGACCCAAGGTTGGTTCCAAGGAACTCAAGTGGCCAGACATAATCTGAGAGTGGCAGCGCCGGGCATCAACACAGACCCAGGGACTCCACCTACCTGACCCCACTTGCAGGAGGAAGGAAAGCTATTTCTCTGGAAGGAAGATTTCATTTGTGGGCCCCTGAGTGCATGAGCCAAACAAGAGTGAGAAAGAGGCAGACCACAGCACCTCTGGAAACCCCAGCACTCCTTCAGTGACCAACGCAACCAGACAGGAAAGTCAGTGAGGCTGGAGAAGAGCCGGCAGCATCATCAATCACCTTGGGCTCCAGGACATTCATAGAACAGCCCACTGGACACAGCAGAACACACTTTCTTTTAAGTGCACATGGAACAAATCCAAGGACACTACATCTTCGATGTCATAAACAAACTTGAACAGTTCTACCAAACTGAAATCATACAAAGTGTGCTCTCTACTCGTAATGGAATTAACGTAGAAACTGGTAACAGAAAGACATTTGGAAAACCTCCAAATCTTTGGAAATTGCATAACACACTTGTAAATAACCCATGAGTCAATAAGGACGTCAGAGGGGAATAGAAGCCATCAACATGAGCATGAAAACAGTGCACAAAGAATGCACAAGGGTGAGCACAGTTCAGAGAACATGCAGAAACTCAGGCATGGTGCACAGAGCGGGCACGTGCACGAGCACAGTGCACGGAGCATGCATGAGCGTGAGCACAGTGCACGAAGGATGTATGAGCATGAGCACGGTGCACGGAGCGGGCACGAGTATGAGCACAGTGCACGGAGCATGCATGAACGTGAGCATGGTGCACAGAGCAGGCACGAGCATGAGCACAGTACACGGAGGGGGCACAAGCAGGAGCATAGTGCACAGAGCATGCATGAGCATTAGCATGATGCACAGAGCGGGCACAAGCATGAGCACAGTGCACAGAGCATACATGAGAGTGAGCAGGATAGGGAAAAACTACTCTAAGATGGCTGACCAGACTGACAAGGGGATTCCAGTCCCTATCTCAAAACCCTTCCAGGTTCTTCTTTCGTACCCCATTTCCCACACATGCCAAAAGTACCCAGCATGCGGAAGTAGAGAATATAAATCCCCCTCCCTGCTTGGGCTCTGGGCTCAGACCTTTGGAGAACAACATCGCCTGAGCCCACCAGTGTTAAATAAATCTCCAATCCTCCAACGTCTCCAAGTGCCACTTGGTTCTTCTGCCAGGATCCAGTCCAGGTTCTGCAACAAGCACAGTGTAGGGAATGCATGAACACGGACACAGTGACACAGTGCATGGAGCGTGGACGAGCATGAGCACAGTGCACGATGGAGGGCATGCTGCACAGAGCTTGTGGGCACAGCCACAGTGCTGCTTACAGATGTATTTTTAGCATCAAATACTTTTATTTGAAGGTAAAGAAAAATAAAATCAATTGTTTAAGCTTAAAAAAAAAACCTTAAAAAAAAACGAATTAAAAAGCAGATATTAAACCCAAAGCACCAGAAAGAAGAGAAATCAATTAAAATAGAGAAGCACTAGAGAAAAATCAGTGAAATCAAATTGATTTTTTTAAAAGATCAGTAAAATTGATAAACGTCTAGCTAGACTGATGATGAAAACAAAAGATTCGAGAAACAAGTTAACAGGAATGAAACAGGAGTTACCCCCTGGGTTGCCTGATAAAATAGGGCATACCCAGGTAAATTTAAATTCCAGATAAACAACACATATGGGATGTACTTATACTAGAAAAGTACTTGTGTTTTTTTTAATCTGAAGTTCAAATTGAATTAGGCTATCATTTTATCATCACCGCCATCATCGTCATTGTCACACTAAAACCCCTATACACCACAGACATTTAAAGAACGGTGTATTAATATCATGAAAATGTTATGCCAAAACATTTAATAGCATAAACAAAATGTACAAATTCCCTGAAAGACAAAACTTCCCCCAAAATTCATAAAAGTAGACATGTCTCATATTTATTAGAATAATTGAATTTGTACTTTAAAACCTTCCAACAAAGATATTTGTGGTCAATGTGGTTTCACTGGAAAACTCTACTGACTAATCATAGAAGAAAAAATAATACCTGAGAAATTCTTCCAGAAAACAGAAGAAGAGGAGATAGTTCCCAACAGTTTATGGGCTCAGTGTTACCCTGATTAAAAAACAAAAAAGACAGATACATTAGAAGAAAAGAAAATTGCAGGCTTATATCCTTCATAAATATAATTACAAAATACTTAATAAAATATTAACAAATAAAACCTGGTAGTATATATGAAAAAACTTGACAGAGTGAGATTTATCCTGAGAATGTGAGGTTAGATTTTAATTCATCATATCAATAGACTAAAGAGAAAAATCATATGATTATTTCAAAAAATAAAGAAAAAGCACTTGACAAAATTCAACATTGTTTTATGAGAAAACATGCAAACCAAGAAAGTGAAGGACACTTTCTTTCTCTTTTTTTAAGATTTTATTTATCTATTTGAGAGAAAGAGAGCACGAGCAGGAGGCGCAGCAGACAAGAAGGAGAAGCAGACTCCCCGCTGAGCAGGCAGCCCAAAGCAGGACTCGATCCCCGGACTCCAGGATCATGACTTGAGCTGAAGGCAGTCGCTTAACCAGCTGAGCCACCCACGCGTCCTGAAAAACACTTTCTTAACCTGAGGAAGGACATCTGTGAAAGCCCAAAGCTAACCTCCCATGTTGCAGTGTAGACAGAGAGCTCCCAGAGAACTAGAACACTGGGATATCTGTTCTCAGTCTTCCTGCCAAGCATTGTACTGCAGGTCCTCACTGGGACAACATGGTAAGAGGAAGAGCAGACATGCAGATTGGAAAGAGGAAAAATTACCTGTATTTGCCAGCAGCATGATTGGCTAGGTAGGAAATACTGAAATAATTCTAGAACAGTTCCAACAAGGGGTGTTAGACAAGTTTCAGAATACAAGATGGAGATAGATGCACTGTAATTCTATATGCTATCAATGAACTAAACGAATTCAAAATTTAAAAATACCATTTTGAAAATACCAAAAATACCTCAAAATGCTTAGATATAAATATTAATAAACAATATCTGCAAATATGTATGCCCAAAACTGAGGGACATGGATACAGAATATCAAAGAAAACCCAAATAAGGGGGGAGCTATGCTCGCTCATAGATCAGTCGTCTCAATATTTGTAAGATGTCCCTTCTCCCCAAGTTGATATATAGACTCAACCCAATCACCATAAACATTCTAGGATTTTCTTGTAGAAATGGACAAGTTGATCTAAATTTATATGATGAAGAAAGAACCTGGAATCGGCAAAATACTGTTAAAAAGGGAACAAAGTGGGACTCACTGTAAATGATTTCAGAGGTCATCATAAAGTGTAGGAATCAATATGGTATGTTATTGGCAAGGGGATAGACATACAGGCCAAAGAACTGGCTTGAAAGTCTACAGCAGATCACATGTGTCAGGAGTGACTGATTCATGATGATTGTGAGTTAGAGCCCCCACGCAGAAACAGGTGCAGAATCCTATGGAGAGACAGCATCCAGTGGGAAGTCAGGGGTGTAGCTGGGACCCTCCCTCATATGAGGAAGAACATGCACACAGAGGATAAATGGAGCAGAAGGAAGAACACCTACAGAGGAAATGGTGGCACAAGCTCTGACAGCCCGAGACCCTTGGTCCCTGATGTCATCCAAACATCCAGAGGCATCTGGGAGAACGAGTATTTGTTTCTTGTGCACACAGTTTTTAAAAAGAGAGAATAGGGGTGCCTGGGTTGCTCAGTGGGTTAAAGCCTCTGCCTTCAGCTCAGGTCATGATCCCAGGGTCCTGGGATGGAGCCCCTTATCTGGCTCTCTGCTCAGCAGGGAGCCTGCTTTCCCCTCTTTCTCTGCTTGCCTCTCTGCATACTTATGATCTCTGCCTGTCAAATAAATAAAAATATTTTAAAAAATAAATAAATAAATAAACAAACAAAAAGAGAGAATAACATACTACGTGCTTATCAGTTCAGCTTATCATTCCTGAGTCAGGGCAGAAGCACATCAGCCTTTATCAACACACACACATCAGTCATTTTTTTGTCACTAAAAAAAAAAAAAAATTTCTCCTAATTTCTACCAAAATTCCTAACATTTCAGGAGGGTTGACTGGGTATTTGCTGCTATTAGATCACAGATTCTAAGGACAGAAGTAAAATAAAATTTCTGTTCAATTATGTAAACTGCCTGGTGTCTTAAAAGTTATTAATTCATCTAAAATTATTTATAAAGTGAACATGAAATAGTAGTGTTGGTGATTCCTTTTTTATATTATTAACTAAAAGCAGGAACTATTTTTAATTAACAAATATTGTAATTGAACAATTACGATCCAGAAAGAAAGTGATTCACAGCAATTTTGCAGAATTTGTCAGACAGCGCTCCAGGTGTGGGGTTGACTCACAGTGTTGCAGCTTAAAGTAAATACATGCACCTCACCAGGGTGCCTGATGCCAGCTGATCCCCAGACAATAACCTCTGTGGTCCGGGAGAGAAGATGGTATTTGCCTGACGCCCTGGCAACTGGTTCCTTTTGTTCAATTTTCGAACAGGTCACACACCCACACAGCCTGAAAATAGCCAAAGTAGTAGCCTCAAGAGTCATCTGCACTTGGATTGCAGCTCGCCCAGCCCTGTGGCTTCCTAGTGCGGACACCAGCCTGGAGGCAGACCCTGGGCCAGCCCCCTCTGCACCTGCAGAGGGTCATTGGCGCCAAGGAAACGCTGCCTGCTCAGGGGAGAAGACGCGGGGTGGAGAGGGGCAGAAGGAAAGTGCTAGTCGTGATGCTCCAGGAAGGACACAACCTTCTTTAAGGCAAATATAACCTGAATCTAATTATAAGGAAAAACGGGCAGAAATGAGGAAGATTAACAAACTGGAAGGGCATTTTTATTCTACAAAAATGTAAATGTCATGAAAAACACAGACGGGCTGGGGAGCTATACCAGTTCGAAGACCAAAGCAAGAAGGACACTCCTTGCAACTCATTCTCGACGTCGGAAGCAAGCTGTGAGGGGCCCCAGCATCAGCGGCGGAGTTTACAAAAGCAGCGTCCAGGAGTCCAGTTGGCTGAGGTGGATACTGTGCCGTGGCCCCTGGAAAACACCACCTTCCCTTAGGGAACACACACTGAGGTATGTAGGGTGAAGGGCCACCGGCATGCCCCTTACTTTAAAGCAGGTAAACGCCAAACATTCTTTCCTCCTCAACTTATTTCCTTATGATTTAAACAAGGAACAATAACTACAAAAGAATCTGAGTAAGGCGTATGTGGGTATTCTTGCTACTGTCTTACAAACTTCCTCTAAGCTTGAAATCACTCCCAGAATTTTAACAAAAGGTGAAAAGTAACAAGTACAGGAATGATTGGGGGAGGGACTTATTTAGGTTCAGGTTTCAAATGTCAAATTTGCATGTTAATTTTGGCACCTCATTGTGCCAACAGTGGCCCAAACTTGTGCTTTCGAAAACGCAGCCTGTGGGCAGTCAGGAATCCTGGAAATTCCCGCTGAGCCTAAGGACGCACGACGTATGGAACAGCGCCCGCGCGTCTCCGTCACCGCTGCTCCGCCGTGCATGGGCGGCGCGCGGGCCAGTGCACGCGAGCGGCAGCGACTGGCAGGGGGCTGGACCCCCACAGAGCCCGAGCCAACACAGATCAGTGTGTCCTGGGCCAGCTGTGACAGGTAACGTGACAACAGCAAAGCAGCAGCCTATAAAAGCAACAGCTGTCCACCCCACTGCGGCAGGAGCCTGTCTCTTGAGCCTGCAAACGTGTGTGCGTGTTCACCAGCGGAATGTCCCCCAACCCCCAGGCTCACCAACTTTCCCAGAGAGGGAATCAGTGAATTCCCATAGGCCATGTCCTTTCCCACATCTGGTTCTGAGCTTGCTTTCCTCTGGGTCCTAAGAGATGCATCTGTCTCTCTGTAATTCCTCAAAGCTCAGTATTGTAAGGTTTTACAGGCTCGATCTCCTCCCGGGTCTCGGCACCAAATATAAGGTTTTACAGGCGAGATACACATGACACCAGGCGAGACAGGCGCAAGGCAAGGTTTATTAAAGGTGCCCTCGGGCGAGGTTCCGCAGCTCCGGAGAGGGGAGTCGCGGAAGTCGCGCCCAGTAAGCGGTCGAGTGGGTCTTTTATTTGGGTTAAGACAGGGCATAGGTTCACAGCCATATAAGGTAAGGTATTCGGGGATTGGAGGGTTGGGGGAGTCCTGACGTTCCTGTTTCCTGACGTCCTTCCGGCGGGAGAGTCATGGGTAAAGGGAGAGGGACGATGACGGCCTGGCAGCCATTTTTATTGTTCCTCCTGCATTCCCGGAGCCGCCGACCCAACAGGTATCAGCAGAAGTCTCATTTTTATTTTATTTATTTTGCCTCACAATGGTGATTTTGTCAAAAACTTTTTCAAGGGTTCAGGGTTGTTTTATTCCAACAACAGAACTGGCCTATTTTTCTGGAGTCCTACCCTCTCCCTGCTTCTCCTGAGTCCAGCATGGGAAAGTTACTGTTTCCTAATCATCATGTAGAAAAAGGAACTTCTAGGTAGAGACCAGCGTCATGGAGGTTTCCAGGAAAGGCAGCTTTATAGGACTTTCTTTGTAGGACTTTCTTATTAAATCACAGCTCAACTGATTATATGACCCAAGTAACAGGGCCCTAAGTTAGACTCAGGTCCATACCTGCAAGTTCATTTAAGAGATGTCCCTGGGACAGATTCTCATGAATCAGGGTATATACCTGCCAGGGAGCCAGATAGCTGTAGATTTGGTTGTAGGTATAGGTATAGGAGCAGGTGTAAGTGCAGGTATGGGTGTGGGTCCAGGTGAAGCTGGGGTCCCAGTACTGGTATAGATATGGGCAGAGGCACAGACATAGGCATGGGGTAGGTACAGGTTCAGGTGTTGGTGCAGGTGGAGATCCACAGTTGCACATGGGCGTGGACACAGCTGCACACTTGCCTGTTTGGATTCAGAGGTAGGTATGACTCCCCTGAGAATGGGACGAGGAGAGCAGGGTGCTGTGGGCATTGTAGCCACCGGGCAGCAGGAAGGTGTCTGCTACCAAGACTTTGTGGGAATTGCTCAGACAGGAGTGAAAGGCTGCCCCTTACTGGGACAAAGCTTGCTTTGAACTTTTGTGGACCATTCACATCTTCTGCTGAAAGGGGACTCCAGTTAGTCCCCTCATGAAAAACTCTTACTTCATGACAAACTCACTCTAACAGGGAAACTGCACTGGCCCCACAGGCAGGAACATCCCACAAGCTATCTTCCACGATTGAAATAAGGCACAAGCATAGGTTTTTCAGTTCCTCCACTGCCTCCAGAGAGGGTCAGTCAGCTCTCACCGTGACTCTTCCCCAGGGCAGAATGGGCTTTTCTGCAGTGTCTTTTGAGAAGTTGGCTTTGAGCGTCTTGACTCAGTGCAGAGTTGAGGTTTTCTTTGTGTTGGTCCTTATGATCAAGTCATCGAGCTTCTTGAATCTGTACGATAGAGCAGACACATCGATGCTGCTGACAGTGTCCCACATGCTCTGTCCATTTTCCTTCATCACTTTTTTCTCTCTTGTTGCAGATTCTGTCATTTCTCCTGACCTATCATGGCCCGAGTCTAACTATTCTACTCCCAACGTGCTGTTCTTCTATGTAGTGAAGTTTTTATATCAGTTATCTCACCTCCCATACTGGACATTTCCATGATTTCATAGTTTTTACTCATCTCTTGAGCTTCTGTATTCCTCCCATCATTAAGATGATCTCTCCTTTAATTCTTTAAAAATATTTATAAAAGCTGCTTTCAGACCAGAGTCTGTTAAGTCCAACATCTAGGGCTACTTGGAGTCAGTTCTCATTAATGAGTATTCTCTTCTTGAGTTTGGGTCATGTCATATCCTCTATCTTTTTATTGAAGTGAACTTAGCACATAAGATGTCATGCCAGCTCTGGTTTGTATTGTGCTCCCCTGAGGGTCACTGTTTCTTGCTCCAAATGATAGTTAGCTTCCTGCACTCCATGTGAAATCGGGTTTCCAGCCACCCATAACCTTGTGGGGCTCTGACAGCCTTCCAGCTGCTGACCTGGCTCCCTGGGGCATCTCCCACGCCTGCTAGGCATGGTTAGTGAAGCATTTGGGGCTCACAGCTATAGCTCACCTGGTTCTGAGGATTTGCCTTCAGTTCTCAGCTGTCCTGTAGGCTCTGCCGTGGACACCTCTGGCACAAAAGGCTTCCATTTCTGTAGCTGGAGTTGCTCCCAGGCTGGGAAGCACACGTGAGCCAAAGGCAGCAAATTCACAGATGTCCCTGTTGTTGTCCTATGTCAGTCGTGGCCTCCTCTGGAGCCTGGTCATTTCTCATTAGAGTCCCTGGGTCTGACCAGCACACACATAGTCCCATGATCAGCCAGTATTTGGACAGAGTACACGCAGATTTTGAGTCTGAGCTTGTGTTAAGTTCCATTGTTCCCAGAATTTCTTCTTTAAGTTTCCAACCGGTCTGAGTCCACCCTCCCCTCTCAAACTGCCTCCACTGGTTTCACGTACCTGTAACCACTACCATACATTTAGGGAAACGTCTTAGCCTTCTGGTGGTATCAGTTCCAAAGTGAAGGCTCTGTTGGTTTCCATCTGCTCTTCAACATTTCACTCGAAAAATTAAAATATTTAAATCATCTGAGCCATATAAGTAACATTCATCAATATTCCATCCTTTAAGATTTCCTAACAATAAATGTATAATAATAGCCTCTTGACCTCTTAAAAGAAGACCAACAATTAACCACCAAAGATATTAGCCACCCATAGAAGGTTGGTCATGTTTAGTGGGAAATGTGGTGTGATTTTTCATCTAAGCCAATTGCAGAGATGCACAAAAGGCAATAGATGGTTGTGAAGAACACCAGGGGGAACCCTTAAGTCTAGCTTAATGGGTCACACACACAGCAACGTAATGACTTGGCTTCACTGGAGAGTTCCAGAATATTCTCAGCTTAGGCACAACTCCACCTGGATTCAGGCCCATCTTTAGAGATAATCTTCCCACAGTCTTCTCCCTGCCGCAGCTTTACCTTCCAGCTAACTTCCCTCATGGCTGCAAATGAACTGGGAGTTCCAAGAAACCCACCCATAGCATGACCCCACAGCAAAAGCATCCTTTCAACCCACCGTTAATCAAAACACTTTGTGGCAGGAGTTTGGGACCCGGGGAGGGCCATCTCCCCACCCCTCCCAGCTGCCACAGGGAGCAACCCAGGGGAGGCCCACTTTACAGTCCCAGAAATTAAAAAAAAAAAAAAAGAAAGAAAGAAAGGAAGGAAGGAAAGAAGGAAGGAGGAAGAAAAGAAAAGAAAAGAAAAGAAAAGAAAAAAGAAAAGAAAAGAACACGTCCATAATGACTTATCAAACCAAACATGAACCCCTCAAGAGACAGAACACGAGGAACGGGAACATCTCATGCCTCAGTAACAGTAACTCTTGGGTTAGAACGGGGAGGAAAAGGCAGCAACAGCTAAAACACTCTGTATCCAACACCGTTCAAGGGGGCTCGTGGTAAGACAGAACCCCCAGGATGTCCGCACGCGATGCCATCATTGGTCCTGCAGTGCCCACAGGAGGAAACGCAGGCCTGAATTCCTGGTGACACACACACACACCCCCGGGGGGCTTGTGTGCAGGCCGTGACACCCCGTGCACAGGGAGGACGGGAGCACCACACCCGCACGCTGGTGGATGCCGATGAGGACAAGGGTGGGTTGGCAGGTGCAGCTCCAGAACGTCCAGACAGCTGGGGCTCCAGATCTGAATTATGTATGATTCTCGCTGAAAAGATATGACAGACCCTTTGCCTGTGGAGACATGTAACTGGGACTCAGGTACAAGACATGCTTTCCTTTGCTGTGTTTGCCAGTTTGGGGCTTAGTTTACAAAGGAAGTAAGTTTAAGGAAGAAACAGAACAAGTGGTAGAGAGAGATGTCCCCGAGCTGAGCGGGCTCTGCACCTGCTGGTCCCCAGAGCACCTGTGAACGTGGCGGCCCCGGGAGGCTGCCCTAGGGGCTGCCGGCCGCAGCCCCTTCCGCCAACACCCAAAGCTGCTGAAGGACAAGGAACAGACACATTTAGAACTTGTGTATCATTCCTTAAATCATCGGGCTTGTGTAGAAAAACACACTTCAGGTTTTATATTCCAGGAACAAAACAATAAAAACAAACGTTTCAGAAGCTATGGATCTAAGATTACCAGCTAACTGATGGTAAAAATTTAACCAAAATTTCCAGGTGGTCTGTTCTATGCAGGCCTGTTTGTGAACCAAGTGCTCATTCCTAGGACCAGCGGCTGGGGCACGGTTTACTGCCCACCAACAGCAGGCACAGAAGTGGCAGGTGGGAGCCCCGAGCCCGCAACTTGATCAGCTGCCCTTCCATGTCCACACCTGACCACCAGTGTCCACCATGGAGCTGGAGATGCTGGCCTTGGATTTTAAAATAAACAACATGCCATTGTCATAGAGGTTTTGTAAATGCTAAGTGCTGCTATTAGACCAAGTTACAAGAAATGCTCATCTTCAAATATCAAGTGACAGGTATTTTTTAAGTTTTGTAGGAAAAGACAATTTTTTTTC
This sequence comes from Mellivora capensis, assembly GCA_004024625.1. Lineage (NCBI taxonomy): Eukaryota > Metazoa > Chordata > Mammalia > Carnivora > Mustelidae > Mellivora > Mellivora capensis. Next base: position 154,072 of record PISX010001565.1, on the reverse strand, counting down.
ACAGAAAAGTCACCTGAAACTAGGACTTCATGCATTCAAGGATAGACGACCGTGATGTGTGCAAAGACAGGTACCCGTGTTTCATATGGTGGTTTAACACTTTTTAGATTAGAATACCATTTGTATAATCGTTCCTATTTAATTAAATGCTACTTACTCAAACAGGCTGTGGGTAAAATTTAAATGATCCTGAAGGCGCGCAATGAAATTAAATCTGTTTTTAAACAAGTGGCAAGTAATTGGGTTTTATAAAGTGCTTCAAACTTGTAATATTGTATCTGTAAAATGAATACAGTATCTTTTAACAATTCTTTAATCTTAAAAGGTAAAAAAAAATTGTTGAGTTATATTTTTATGTGAAGAATTGTTGAGAAGTAATTCTTTTATCCTAAAGAGCTGTGACTGTTGCAGTGAGGCTCTGGGAATGTGTAGGCTGAGGAATTGCTGGAGAATTCCCGAGTTTTCTCCCACTTGGGCAGTGGGGCTGGGAGGGCAGACACGGCCACGTTAAACTCAGTGGCTCAGCCCCAGGGGGAGGCAGCTTCAGGGTGCTGAGCCTTTCTGCAGGAGACAGCCTCCAAGAGCGCTCATTTCGATGGTAGAAGGTTAAGTATTCAATGACCCCTGATTTAATTTAAAAAGCAACGTAGCTAAACTGAGAGGACAGGACGTGTGGAGTGGGGGAGGGTCAGAGGTGTCTGGACTGCCCCAGCCTGGCAGAAGCAGATGGCCTTGCTGATGGCGCCTGCAGACCCAGCAGCAGCAGCTACTTTGCAAACCGGCCTGGCAGCTCCTCCAAAAGTTACACATAGTCACCACATGACCCAGGAGTTCCCCTGCTGGGCATGCACCCAAAGAAATGAAAGCATCCCTCTGCACAAGGGCTTGTCCAGGAGTGTGCATGGTGGCATTATCCATGACCACCAAAGAGCAAACACAACCCAAATGTCCATCAGAGGACAAGAGCATAAACACCATGTGGTCCATCCATCCAACACCCGATACACGAAATGTTTTTCAACCACGAAAGGAATGAGGCCTGACACGCAGTTCCACGCTTCCACACAGATAAGCCTCAGCCAAACTCCACTCCCTGAAGGAAGGATACACAGAGCCCATACTGTGTGATTCTGGTTATGATGAAGCGTCCAGAACAGAAAGACTGCTATGTGCTTGCAGCTGCAGAAGCTGAAATTGGTGGGCGTGGGACGGGTCGGTGTGCCCACCATCAGCAGGGACACGGGTGCAGGGGCTGTGTTCCCACAGGAACCCGCCATCCTACAGGTGAATGACCACAGAGCATGGGACTAGTGAATGGGGGCTAGTTGGGGTGTCATCTTCTTAAGAGTTTTAGTGTATTTGACTTTTTAATTTACTTAAGTATATTATTTTAGCAAACAAAATATATAAACATCAATCTAGCAGAACAGTTTGCGTCTTTTATCCTTTCCTGAAGGTAAAAATATTAAGTCTGCAACAAATACCAGAGTTATAAAGTTGAGAGGTTTTATCTCTGAAGACTTAATAGAGTTGGATCTGAGAGAGCTTTTGTTCGTGCAAGGGCTCCCCATCCTCTCTCGGGGCCCATCCTTTCCCCTTAAATGGCTTCACCAGTGGAGGGCTAAGCACGTTTGCACTTAGCACCCCATTTGTCTGAACAGTTAGCCCTTTCTAACTGAACACCGCACGTTCCAGCATACGCAAACTGATTTTAAAATAAAGTAAGATCCCGTAAAACACAGAGCCATGCCAAATGGATTAACTTGTTCTGCCCTCTGCTCCCCACCAGCGGAAAAGCCAGTGCTAGTACCTTCAAGAAAGTGTGTCTCGTTCATTGCTTCAAAGGAAAATACATGATGTAAGAAGGATGTTAGGGTTCAAAGCCGACAGCCAAGAAAGAATTCTTGAGACTTCTTCAGTGCAAAAAGGTGGTTTTATTAAAGCATGAGGACAGAACCCCGTGGGCGAGAAGAGCTGTAATGGAGATGAGGCAACAAAAGACAAAGCAAAAGCTGACACCCTCCAACTTTCCCCCACCCCCTCTCCTGGGTGGGACGTATGTGACATTCTTTAGGAATCTTGCTCCTATTGAAACCTCCCTTTTCCTTCCCCTACCCCCATGGTACATAACCTGCCACCCCTCACAACCCTGGGGCAGCAGCTCTTTCTGCCCACAGGTCCTGTCCCCATGCTTTAATAAGCCACCATTTTGCACCAAAGATGTCTCAAGAATTCTTTCTTGGTCATCAGCTCCAGACCTCACCCCACCGAACCTCACCTATGTTCTAGAACTTCATCATTAACATTGAGGCAGTTGAGTCCCTAGAGGAAGGTCGCTCTGCCTGTTTCAAGGACTTGTCTGTGAGCTATAGGCAGTGAGGAAATTTAATAAATTTTCTTATGCTTTTGTTTCCCACATCAATACATACATCTTTAAAAAGTTCAGCCGATCTGGCATGAGCCCGGAACCCACAGCTGGTGGAGATCTGGGACTCGGGCCCTGCGGTGCCCCTGCCTGCCCTCCTCTGGAACTCGGGCTCCACTCCTCCACTTCCCGGGCTGACTGTGTAAAACTCACGCTTGAGGGTTTCCCCTGGAGGTCATACATCGGACAAAGAGCGACATTTTTGTTGTTGAGTTTAAATGAAGATATGAGCGGGGGTAGTGAAGGCATCGGTTCTGAGGTGAGGAAAGGACTCTTAGTAGAAGCGGCGCAGGAGCTCGTTCTACATGGAGGTGTTTTCATCTGTGTATGTCATGTGTGTGTCATGTGTGTTTTCATGCGTGTGTGTCATGTGTGTGTTTCTCAGGGTGTGGAATTTTATTGTCAGGTGTAGTCTGATGGGGTTACATTTCTATAAAAAATAAAATGATAATCTTATTTTCTATTTCTACATGGAGGTTTTTTCTTTTCCCACATGGAGTTTTATTTACCATTTTTAAAAATATTTTCCTCCAACTTACAGTGAGTGATTTTAAAATGTAAGCTGATAGCACACACTATGTAAAATTTATAAAGTAGTGACTTATATGTTTAATAGTTCCCCTAGTTTAATAGCTTAATAGTTGCTTCCTTTGGACATTATAACATTTTATAGAGCAAAATCACCAAAATTTTAGAGTTCGCACGACAGACGTCATCTTCTGGGAGAGGTCTTCTTGGATTCTGTGATGTTTCCACAGTTACAGATTACAGGGGGATGGTCAGCCCTGGCTTTGCTCCCTGCCCCACTGGGGCGCCTCCTTGAGCCACTGCTGTCCTGTTGTCATCAGGATTCAGATTTATTTTCAAAGGTGGCCCTGCATCAGCAAAAGCTGGTGTCCCATCACGCCCCAATTTTCCAGGGTCTCCCCTGCCTGGCCGCAGAGACCTCAGCCTCACCATCCCTTGACAGGATGGACTTGGGGAGTTTAGCTTATTGAAAAAAAAAAAAGTTTTAGATTTATAGGAAAAAATGAGTTAAAAAAGTATGGAGAAGTCCTATACACCCACTGCCCCTCCCCAGTTTCCCCCACGACGAGCTGTAACAGTAACATTACTATGGTACATTTATCACAAGTTACGAGCCAGCAGGGACACATTATCAGTAGCTAGAGTCCCGAGTTGGCATGAGGCTGCTCTCTGGATCGGCATGCAGTCAGTACTGCTGCCCAGGACACAGAAGCCAAGCTGAGGACGAAGCAGAAGCTGACACCCCACGACCCTCGCCCCCGTGGGGTGTATGGGACATTCCCCAGGTGCTCCTGGCTGCCCTAAAGCTAAGGGAAGGAAAAACAAACCATTAGCATAAGGAGATCGGGATCCTGCAAGACAGGAGTCTCTGTCAGTTTACAAATGTCTTAGCAATCTACAAGAACAAAGCATTTCTATCAGTGGCCCAACTTCCATAAGGGAACGCAGATACACCTAAATGTCCTTAAAACCTGCAGCCATTGACCTGAAGCCGGCAGAATGTAAAGTTCCTCCAGGAAGCCCCCAAAGATCCTAATGTTAATGCCTTGCTACAGGGAAAAACAACCTTAGCTTGATAACCTCAGGGCCTGTATCCTGGGAGTCTTCTTTAACATATGAAAACCCTTTTGAAAACATCCCTTTTTCCTTACCTCCCCCAACTGGCTAGTATGCAGTCAGCCAACCCTCACAACCCCTGGGGGCGGCAGCTCTTTCTGCTTAGGGACCCTGTCCCCCGGCTTTAATAAACCACCATTTTGCACCAGACAGCGCAAGAATTCTTTCTTGGTCGTCGGCTCCAGATCTCACCCCACTGAACCTTCCCTATACTCCAAACCCCATCCCTGAGAGATGTGCAAGGATCTGTACCCACCTTGGAGCATCACACAGACTAGCCTCACAGCCCTAAGAACCTTCTGTGCTCTGTTCAGCCCACCTCCCCATGGCCCATCTTTTAACTGTCTCCGTAGTTTTGTCTTTTCCAGAACGTCTTAGACTTGGGATCACACAGTATGCAGACTTCAGACTGGCTTCCTCCACTTAGTAATATGCATTGAAGGCTCCTCGGGTCTTTTTGTGGCTTGAGAGCTCATTTCTTTTCTTTCCTTTTCTTTTCTTTTTTAAGATTTTATTTATTTATTTGACACATAGAGAGATCGCAAGTAGGCAGAGAGGCGGCATAGAGAGATGGGGGAGAAAGCAGGCTCTCTGCTAAGCAGAGAGCCTGATGGGGGGCTCCATCCCAGGACCCTGAGATCATGCATGACCTGAGCTGAAGCAGAGGCTTAACTCACTGAGCCACCCGGGTGCCCCTGAGACCTCATTTCTTTTTAACACTGAGTAATATTCCATCGTCTGGATGAGCCACAGTGTATCCATTCACCTCCTGAGGGACACCTTTGTTGCTTCCAAATCTTAAAATTATGAGGAAAATCTTTGACTGGACATAATTATTCAACTCATTTGGTTAAATACCAAGGGCCGAGATTCCTGGATCACAGGTAAGATTATGTTTCATTCTGTAAGAAACCTCCAAACTGTCCTCCATCACAGCTATCCGTCCCCCACTCCGGCCGCACGAGGGACAGTCCTGCCGTTCCCATGCTCGCCAGCAGGTGGTGCCGGCGGCGTTCCGGGTTCTGGCCAGTCCACAATCTCCTTGTTTCATGTGCGTTTCCCTGAGGGCGGTGTGTGGTGCTGGGTATCTTCTCACTCATCTATTTGCCATCTCTACATCCTTAGTGAGGTGTCTATTTAGACAGTTTGCCCATTTCTTAATTTGGGTTGTTTTCTTGTTGACTTATAAACACTCACGTTTTAGTTTGAAGAGTTCTTCAAACTAAAGGGTTCTGGGGTATTTTGTTACCTGTCCTACATCAGATTCTGTTTTGCAGGTTTTCTCTTACTCAGTGGTTCATCTTTTCATTGTCTTCACCTTTTAGTGCCATTTTGAATGTTGAGTATGTTTAACGGACAGTGAGAAGGGTTAGAACCGCCAACACCATCCGAGAGGACAGGAGCTGGGACGGGGCCGCTCCAGTCTTGCAGACAGAGGTGCCGGAGCCGTGAGAAGAGTCCTTGTCTCTTCTGTCTCAGCTCTTTCCTCAAGGAACATGCACTGTGGCTGAAGAATATTTTGAGCTCAAAGGTCTAACATTACAATTTACAAACACTTATATTTTCGGCTCCTGAATTACTTCACTGGCGGCAGTGGCTGGGGGCTCGGGCTTCAGCTCTGACAGTGCCCGTGGCATCAGATGGAGGCCCCCGAAATGTTGAATTCCTACTCGTATTCATGTTTGGGTCGTTTACAACATTCAGAACAGAGTTACATCAGAACGTTTTACTGAGTTGGAGAATGTGTGTCTTCCCCCTCGAGTTGGAGTTTTCCACCTGGGGACCCCTAGGTGACCAGTGCATGGACAGCCTGAAGGAGAGCGTGGGGGGAAATCCAGCCCCTTCAAGAGACAAGCTGGGCAACCCAAGGGTCACATGGAAGGGGAGGCTTCAGAAGGCTTGACAGTGGGGGCCTTCCTGGCCTCCAGTCCCAGCACCCAAGGCCAAGGCTGAGGTGGGGATGGGAGTCTGGGGGTGATGACGGTGCAGAGGGACAGCAGCCAAGGGGCCCAGGGGCTGCATCCATGGAGGAACTCGGCCTAGGGTCCTACCATGGACCACCAGCTGATGCTCCAGGAGGGTGAGTGTGGCCGATTCCACTCCCTTTGGTGGGATGTAAGTTCAAGATTAGTACCGAGGGGCGCCTGGGTGGCTCAGTGGGTTAAGCCTCTGCCTTCAGCTCAGGTCGTGATCTCAGGGTCCTGGGATCGAGCCCCACGTTGGGCTCTCTGCACAGCAAGGAGCCTGCTTCCCCCTCTCTCTGCCTGCCTCTCTGCCTACTTGTGATCTCTCTCTTTAAAAAAAAAAAAAAAAAGAAAGATTAGAACCGAGTGGACTGTAGGAGGCAAATGATCCAGGGTGGGGAGTCCTGCATGTCTGAGTGTGGAATGGAGGAGCTGGAGAAGACTTAGGATTCTTTATGGCCCTGCTCACATTCCCCCCCACCCACCCCGTGTACCAGTGGGCCTCCTGGCTCCTCCCCACACATCCCTCTCAACACACTGACTCCCCTAGACTCCCCCAGGGGTCCCTCAGCACAATCGCTCCCCACCTCACCCCTGTCCTGCACACATCTACATTGGTCTCGCATCTGCCTTCCAGCCGCACACGCTCCAGGCTGACTGTGCTGTCTCACAGCCCATGTCCCCTGCCCCATGCTTTCGGCGGCCTGTGCACCATCATGAGAGCTCAGGGGGACTTCTGAGGGGATGCCCAACACTCTGCCTCAGAGAGAAAACGCACGACCAGTGTCACACGCTGCTTCTCAACGGTCACTGGTGCTTCCTCCAACGGCCAGTGCTTCATTTTCAGATAACCCAGGGTCACACTGAGAATATGCTAACAATACCAATGACCCCATCGTCCCTTCTCGGAGAACTTTGCTCACCATGGTGGCATCGGAGGGCGTTGCATTTGTGTCTCTTTCTGGCCGTCCCCAGAATGTTCTTTGCTTTAGAAAAACAATAAACCAAATGTATGTTCGAGTGTGCAGTGGGCACATTAATTATGCATTATTGTTTTACTAAGGACTCGCCCATTTTTAAAATTTAAATAATCCCAAACAAAGTTCTGAACAATGAAATAAGCACGGGGCTGCAGAGTGTTCTGGGTGCTGTGGACACAGCCCCTGCACGCAGGCCTCGGACCCTAGGTTGGTCCTTCGCGTCCCAGCCAATCCTGGAAATCCTGGGAGGGGCTGCTGAAGCCCGAGTTCCAAGGTGGAAGGCAGCGTCAAGAACCTTCCTGATGTTAAAGAACCAATGGCAAAGCTGCACAAAAAGCCACTGAGGGGTTTTCATCAATTCCTCAGGGAGAGGTCAGTGTTCAGAGAAGGAAGAGGCCCGAGCTGCTCAGAAGGGCCGACTTCATTCACCTTCTCAGCTTAGGGAGCTCAGGGCTTGGGGCGGCCTCCTCCCCGCAGAGCCAGGCCATTGCCTTCCTGCAGAACCGGGGATGGGCACCAGTCGGTCTTAAGGACACTCTCTCCAGTAACACCGCACGTTTTGCAACAGGTATTTGCAACTCAATCAATCTAGAAACACATTTTTAAGAAACATCTCCCCTCAAACACTAAAAATTGCTTTCGATCGTTATATAAATATCTCATCCACTCAAGACATAGCTCATCCGCATTTAAATAAAAATAATAAACTAGGGACGCCTGGATGGCTCATTCGGTGAAACATCTGCCTTTGGATTAGGTCATCATGATCTCAGGGTCCTGGGATCGAGCCCTGCATCTGGCTCCCTGCTCAGTGGGAAGTCTCTCTGCTGCTCTCCCTGCTTGTGCGTGCTCACGCTCTCTCTCTCTCTCTCTCTCTCTCTCTCTGTTGAATCAATAAAATCTTTAAAAATAAAAAAAAATTTTAAATGACAAATTAAAATAAAAATATTTGGTCTTACAACCCTATTCCTTTGTAACTCTATTTGAATTACATAACAAGCAGCCACAATAAAATCAAAATACTACTTATTTCTGTTAACTAGAGAAGCAAGAACTTTCAGTGTTTTTGGCTGCTTCTCAGTTAGGAAACAGTATGACATGCAACTATTTTTATCTGCTGTGTCTGCTGTTTTTCACCCGCCCGCGCTATAGACTCAAATGCTGCCTGTAGGCTTCACTTTCTCTTGTGAGTTAAATCAATATTTTACAATAGTTTGGGTTGAAAAAATATTAACAACGTGCATCTCTAGAGCTTTACATTCCAAAAATCTGACCAATCCAGAGCATGGTTTTAGCAAAGGAACTAACTTTGCTAATTTTGGTTTACATGTTATAGCTTGGAAGGAGCAATTATAACAAAACCAAGTTTACTTTAGGCATTCCGTTGTTCTGAAGGACTCTGAGCCCCTGGGCCAGAAGGGGACATGGAACATTGCCCAAACTTCAGCTCCCAGAGGCAGACGGCCTCGGCCACAAGGAGGGAAGACAGGGGCGGGCCGTGGACCCCCGTGTGGACCGCCTGCCCCTCCTGCACAGACGTCACACCCAGCCGGCGTGAGCTCCTCAGACGCCTGAACTCGGAAATGTACGCGTTGTATCTGAGCATAGAATTTATTGTATTTATTGTCAATTCGGTTTTCCTATGATAGGAAACGTTTCTCTGAATGATCTCTTTTTTTAATTGTTTGATGAGGCTGAGATTTAAACTCTGCGAATATCTGTTCCTGGCATTTTTCTTAGCTGAGTGTCATGAAGCCTCATGATTTCAACGGTGAAGATTCTAATTTTTAAAAATGCCTTTAATACCTGACTACAGTTAACATGATCGTAGATTTTCTTGTAACAATAACCTAAACTTGAAAGAAAAACAGCAATCACCTGTGTCACACCCCATCCTGGGGCCAGAGGCTCAGGCAGGGCCCCATTGCTTCTCCCCGAGGTGCAGAGTGTGAGGGTTGCTTGGCCTCTGAGTCGTGGGGTGAGGTTTCAGGTCTGGGCACCAGGTCCTTCATAAGGGATTGGATCTTATGCCACTTATTGTTGGCATAATAATAATAATTATTATTATATTGTTAAAGGAATTATTACTATTGGCCTAATAATAATAATAATATTTATTATTATTATTATTATATTGTTAAAGGAAAAATAAGGGAATACAAACCTGTCTTCTCTTCCCCAAAGAGATGAGGTAATTCTTTCTTTGAGATGTCCTTCGTAATATTAGGAAAATATCTTTTCTGGAACTCACGTAGTTGATTCAAATGAAGTTGTCAATCTCTGGTTTGCTCTGGGAACGTAAGGAAATAGGCTTCTCCTCCCCTCTCCCATGGCACACTGTAAGCACTTAATAAATGTCAGCAGGTTCCTGAGGCCAGAAATCAGCAGAAGCTTGTGGGGTGACCTTCCTCGGGGTGTTTTGTCAAGACATTACATTGGATGGGATGGCTCCAAAATCCATCTCAGGTCTCGGTGTCTGAGAGTCTCTGAAAGACAGAAAGTCAGCACGAGTGAATGAGTGAGTGTGTGCACATGCACCCAGCTGAATGTGTGTGTGCGCGCAGGAATGTGGGTGACCGTGCATGCATGCGGAAGTGTGTGCACACGTGTGAACGTCTGCGTGCATGTGCGTATATGCTTGTGTATGTGTTGCTGCTCATTTCCTGGAGCCTAGGGAAGAACTCAAATTGTTCTCTATCTGCACAGACCACTGTGTTCCATTAACAGTAATGGCAGTCATCAGAGGATGGAATGGAATGACAAAGCCATTTGCCATTTAAAAGCAAGAATTCAGTGCATTCCAAATTTTAAACAGAAAATGCTAAAAACTGAGAGGGGTATGCTGCTGAGTGAGAAGCTAGAACAGGTGCATTTGTGGGGATGCAGGTAGGTGTCTCCAGCTGCAGGCTCTCCCCGCAGGGAGCCTGGGCACATACACCTGTGCACCCTCCCCCCACTTCCCCAGCCTGTGCCGGTGGCAGCCTGGAGCCAGTGGCAGCCTGGAGCCTCAAAGTCCCCCTTTGGGCAGACTCTGTCTGCAGCCTGTCGCCCCTGCCTGCCCGAGAGCAGGCTATCTGTGGATTTCCTGCCATGTCATGGGAATATTGCCCAGCTGATGTCCTCAGTGGGCACTGCAGCAACTAGAAATATACCTGCTCTCATGAGGAGTGGTGACTCCTGGTGTCTAAAGAACAGAACAGGAATGTGCCTACCCTCAGGCCTCTGAAGGTCTGTCACCCCACTGAAGACAGTGCTCCTTGCCCGCCATCATATCTCAGGATGCTCTGAGCGGCTGCCCCCTCACTTCTGGGCACCAGAGGGGAGGGGAACCTCTGGTGTGCTTGGCACTCTCTTCCATGGGTGCCTGGGACCCTGGGACAGCCTTCAGGTGGGTCCTGGGCAGGGACTGGTGATGGGTGGGGTTGTCCAAAGCTGCAGTGCATCCTGGGGCAGGTGGGATCCTCCTGGTCTTCTGGCAGTGCCCCAGGACCACTTTGGGTATACAGCGTGGCTCCATGCCTGCCCCAGGACTGCTGTGGTCATAGACCCTGATCTGACACCTGCCCGGGACCTCTGCGGGTATAGACCATGGATCCACACCAGGCCCCTTTTGTCCTAGCTCTGCAGGTGGCTGCTGGTGCTCCAGACAGAGATGCTTTCATCTCCAGAGTAGGGGCACGCTTCACGCTGGAGTCGTTCACCCCCTTGTGTGACCACCTGTCTCTTGTGCAAAATCCCACCTTGTCCCTACATGTACCAGAGACCAAATGCCTAGTCAATTTTCACTTTAAAATATACATGATCTGATCCCTTTTAATTCTATTTTCTGAATTATCTCTACATGAGAAACCTGATAGAGGGTTTTTGTGGGATGAGAACTCGTGGTCCTTTCACTGGCAGAGGTTAGTGGGGGTGTTGTGGGCAGGCATCTTCCCTGACCCCTGACACGGGGGGCTGAGCCTCCCGATGCCCCAACCCAAGGTCCCGCCTCCTCACCTGCTGAAGGTAAGTCTGTTTGTGTGTCCCAGGACTGCTCTCTGTTCCGTAAGATGCCTACATCACTGGGTGTCCTTAACCACGCTTAACGTTCTGCTCAAGAAGTACTCCTGTCCCTGGAAGAGGCCACTGACTCACAACTTTTCTCAGACACGGACCCCTGAGGCTCTTCCCAGTTCCCGCATCCTTTTCTTCCACCTGGGTGGTTCTCACTGCAGGTCTGGGTGGGAGCACACTCCCAGGAGATAGAGCTCATTTAAAAACTTGGAATTTAGTCAGTAAACCCATCTGATTCACATAACTGGCATACTCTTACCCCCCCACACACCATGGAAGTAAGAAATCATTACTCCCTCCCCCATTGTGCAGGTTGTCATGCCTTCCACTCCAAGCCTCTGATGCCATCACTGGAATTTAGGTGGTGAAAATGCTCCAGCCCGAAACAATACCCTTTATATAATCAGACAATGACACTCTTCTCCCAAGCACAGGCAGCCGAGGTTGACAAAGGACGCCTGCACTTCTCCCCGTTCTGCCTCTTCTGAGCTGACGCTTACATAGGTTCACCGGATGTGGGTCCTGGACCCAGGAGAGGGCAGCCTCCCTCCTCTGCAGGGGAGGGGCTGGGGTTTGTTGGTGAGGGAAGCTGGTGGTGGGAGCCTGGGTGTATAAGCAAACCAGCAGGGGCCAATCTGCAGCACCTGACTCCCACCGGTCACTATGAGGGGTCCCTGCAGGTGGAGGCGACAGTTCCTGGGGGTCCAGGCTCAGGAGGGGGTCAGGAAAGGTAGACACAGGCCAGAGAGAGGCAGGACTGAGGCAGGGAGAGAGGGAGAGGAGGAAGGAGGGAGAGAGAGGGGGGTAGAGAGAGGAGGGAGGGAGGGAGAGAGAGGAGGAAGAGTAGGAAGGAGAGAGGGAGAGGAGCAAGAGAGGGAGGGAGAGAAGAGAGTGAAGGGAAGAAGGGAAGGGAGGAGGGAGTGAGAGAGAGGGAGAGGAGGGAGAGGAGACAGGAGGAGGAGCTCCGGAAACCGGGAGACAGGTGCCAGCTTGCTCGCTCTGAGCAGACTCCGGCAGGCTGGAGCTCCGGACTTTGGGGACCTCCAGGGGCAGGACCAGGAACATGGGATCGGTCCCTGGAGCCATTGTCAGGGCACTCATCCTTCTGTCTGTGCAGAGCTGGGGTGCAGCCACAGCGGGAGACACAGGTAAGCACAGCAGATGACTTACAACTTGCATGGGGCTCTCCCAAAACTTTAAACACTGTTGTTTTTATTTGATTGTTAGTATTTAGAGCAGGGATGGCAGCGCATGTTTCTGGAAATGAACCATCTTGAAGAAATCAGACCAGAACCTGCTAAAGAACAGCCCTAGATAGGACACGTTTCTTCTCGCTTCTTTTCCTCTGATATAGTCCATGTTGTTCAGGGAGTGTTTTTGTGAATTTGTCCAAAAGCAGTACTGTGGCTTCCTTGTCTTTGAATACATCAAGAAGGCTCAAGTTCAGTGTGAGAGGGACATCTTGGGGACATACCGCAGCTGGTATCTCTGTGGGCTCCTTTCTCCAGGATGGCACTTGGCACTTTGGAGATTAGGTCTGACGCGAGGTGACAGGTGGGTTCCAGGCTGTGCAGCTCACAGGTCTGTGGGAGCAGCCGTGCTAGAGGGAGGGGGCCCCTGGGGCAGCTCCGATGCCTCCTATGCTGGGGCCGACCTGGGGTGCCCACCTTCGAGAGAGCCTTGTGCAGCTGCCCTGGAAAGCCCGCCATTCTCACAGAAAGACTTCTTTCATTTACAGGAAGAAATAAATAACCCTCCTCTGCTCCCCATAAAATGAGAGTCACTATTTAAGTGTTGGGTGATGACACTGTTTCGTTCTACCTCATTCAGGATCCTGTTCTGTAGGTTCAGACACCCGAGTCCTTATTCCTAGACTAGCTCTGTGGGTCTAACCCAAAGGCGTTGTCCAGAATAAATCAGGAGAACCCGATTTTCCTACCCATGCTACATCCAAAAGTTTTGGAGTTGTACTTGGCTGAAAATCTCTGTCAGGGGAACTTGTCCCTTCCTGACAAGCGCTGAGCCCTGTGAAGACAGAGCGCCGAGCCCCTCTGCCTGAATGGGGGCTTCCTCCTTCCCTGCTCCTGTGACCCCCGCCTCCTTCAGGTTCTGGAGTCCGGCTGGGAGGGTGGAGGCACCCAGCGGTGTTTGCACGGGGTGTGAGAAGAGGCTACAACTGTCCCAGGCACTGGAGCTGCTGCAGCAGAGGGGCCCCTGTCCTCCTCTCGGGGCTGGGACACCCAGGCTGCTGGGCCCCCCTGGAAACGCTGGGTCAGTCAACGTCCCCCCGGGCTGTTCGGTTCCCATGTGCAGGTGCCATACCAGTGTCGGGACTTCACTGGGTCGGTGTTTTCTGGGAACCACATGACATGCTCACACGGGACGACAGCACACACTGCAGGAAGAGCAAGGCAGGCAGCGGCACAGGCACTGTTCTTAAAAACAGAGCCTGGAAAAATCACCTTTAGAGAGGATAGGAAGGTCACTGGGCGAAGACGGTGGCCCCAGTGTAGCCACCAGAGCGGGCACTAGAGGCCGCTCTCAGTCCTCCATGGGAGGCTGTGCCCAGGCAGCACACACCATGTCCTTATTTTTTTTGTAAGCCCTGTGATTTTTTATTTATTTTTATTTTTATTATGTTCAATTAGCCACCGTATAATCCATACTTAGCCTTTGATGTAGTGTTCCATGGTTCACTAGTTAATCTAATTCCCGTGCTTTTGCTTTTGTCCTCCTGAAATCCCGTGGAGGGTGTCAGGGTTCTGTAGTTCTTTTCACAGTGCGCTGTGTCAACGTGGACTTACGTCCACGTGCTTACGTCTCAGGACATACGCCCAAGGGGCCGCTCCCCATGTTTATCTGTCTTGTATTCACAAAGCGCGTGGTCTCTTTACTAAAGGACCAAATTTCAAAACAACTATGATACTAAATTATTAAGAACATTTCAGATGCAAAACTTAGTCTTTATCTCCAAAAGGATGGTAGAAGGTACAGTTCTTCATGAGTTAATATGAAACCCCTTGACTTTATAGGACCAAAGTTTATCTTTTAGAACCTAGGAGCTTTCTTGCTAATCTGAGAGCACTGTTTTCAGTGGAAGAAGGGCTGACAGAGTGACTGCATTATGTTTGATGGGCATGAACAGCTCAAGTCACTAGAGAGTCGAGAAATCACTGGAGATGAGAATTCCGTTTGCCGGCAAAGAGGAACGTTACCACAGGAATAAGATTTGTGCAAAAGCTTTCAGGGGGCACATTTTCCTCCCTTTTGGGGAAATAGCTTGAACTATTCATATAATTCCTCCAGATAAGACTTTGACCCAAAATAAATTAGGCAATCCTGGAGAACAACAATGAGCAGGAGACATGGAGTCTCCCCACAGGGCGCGGGAACCTGCCTTTAGGCACCGTGTACCCCCGGTGTGGGTGGGGCGTGGTGCCCCAGTTCTGGTTCTGGTTCTGGTTCACCTGCAAGCATGGGGACAGGCGTGAGGCTGTCCAGACCCTGGGCCTCGAGCTTGAGCCCGCAGTTCTCCCTGCAAAGGTGGACTGCTGGTCAGAGTGTCCCGTGTGGGAGAAAACAGACATTTCAGGGATGTGGGGGAGTCTCCCAGCCAAGCACCTGTACTCCCAGGGGCAGAGTAGAGGAGGGTGTCCCTCGCATGTGCCTGGACTATGGCGAGGGTTCCCTGTGCACTCCTTCCAGGGACTGGCAGACAGAGACCTGATGTGAGGCGAGCTCTTTCCTGACCCAGCTGGCACTGCTCATTTTGGACTCCAGTGGGCGAATGGGGATGTCATAAACACTGAGTGTACTTGAGATCAAAGACAGTGTTGGTCCTCCCACTGCTGGTTCCATCCCTGCCCGGGCTTCTATTCTGCCTGCCGAGATCCCATATTTTATCTCCATCCTGCATCTCCTCTCTTCTGCAGAATGCCAGGCTCCCAACAACATCAGTGCACTCACTCTTTTACACCTACGATGTCCAAAGACTAGTGTCCAAATGCAGTTGTTCACTGCAGAAGCCGACTTGCAACAGGAAAGTCAGACATGTCTGCAGTTCTCAGCTTCCTGCTAACTGAGGTTGTTTCACTGGGACACTGTGGCCAAGTGCCACTGGGCTCACCCGATGGGGTGGTTATGGCATCTGTTGAAATATGCCGGGGACCCTGTTCAGCTCTGGGCGGTTTGAGTTTTCACCCACTTTCACTAGTTTCTAGTCTATACTTTCTGTGTTTCTTTTTGCAAACTTTAGCAACTTTGTGGGGGTTTTTTTTCTCCCTTCCTATATACCGTGTTACACATGTTCCTTTGTTCTGTGAACAATGTATCCAGAAACAACTCTGTATCAGTTCACTGAAATCTCCCTCATCCCTTTAAACACCCGCACTTCACATCAGATATATGCATACACACACACACACACACACACACACATACACACATATGTATTCTCTATCTTCTCTCTCTCTCTCTCTCTGATATGAGTCTTCTGTGTATACACATTAATATGGATTCCAATATTTTTCAATTAAAATAATGTTGTAATGAATAACTTTGAGCAACTGTGTTTTTAAATAGTTGGATGTATGTTTCAGGGTCAGTTCCTAAAGTGACATTTGCCAAATTCCCTCCCTGGCATTTTACCATTGTATGTGTATTCATTTGCAATGCCTGCTTGTTTCTAGAATGTGATTTTCATCTGAAAATAGACACAGCTGACTTCTTCCTCTATTTTTGTTTTTATGCTGCCTCTGTGGTTTTCTCTTGCTGGTTACATTGGTTAACTCCTCCAACACAGTGTGGATTAGTAGAAAGCTGGCTTCCGTCTTGTTCCTGATCTTAGGGGTCCCCTGAATGCCCCAGTAAGGAATAGGCTGAGTCAGGCTTGGGAACGTATGTTATCTTATCAGCGAAGTGTCCCTCCATCCCTGTTTTCTGGCATCATTACTGAACAGTCCATTAAATGTTGTGAAAAGCTTTTTAGTGTCTGGAGAATAGCCATGTGATTTTTCTCTTTAGACTGTCAATATGACCATTATGTCAAAAGATTTTTAAAAATATTTTATTTATTTATTTGACAGAGAGAGATCACAAGTAGGCCAAGAGGAAGGCAGAGAGAAAGGGGGAAGCAGGCTCCCCGCTGAGCAGAGAGCCTGAATCGGGGCTCGATCCCAGGACCCAGAGATCATAACCTGAGCGGAAGACCGAGGCTTAACCCACGGACTCACTCAGGCACCCCTGTCAATAGGTTTTTAATAGTGAATAGTAAGTATCTTCACCTAAGTCTCGTAGGGTCCTGGGACACTATTTTCTTAATGGAGTTTGTCATCTAGCCAATAATATTCTATTTAGTATTTTTTAAATGATTTTATTTATTTGTCTGACAGAGAGATCACAAGTAGGCAGAGAGGCAGGCAGAGAGAGAGGGGGAAGCAGGCTCCCCACCGAGCAGAGAGCCTGATGCGGGCCTTGATCCCAGGACCCTGAGATCATGAACTGAGCTGAAGGCAGAGGCTTAACCCACTGAGCCACCCAGGCACCCCTCTATTTAGTATTTTTAACTCATATTCATAGGTGATTTTGTCTTGTAATGTCTTTCTTTTTATGATGCACCTATTAATGTTACACTTGTGTTCATGAAGAGTGGGAGTTCTCTCCTGTTTTCTATGCTCTGGAATAATTTACCTCCACTAGCACTGTCCTTGCTCTCAGTTTAGCAGAGTCACCTGTGAAACCATTTGGGGCTGGTGCTTTCTCCCCCTTTTTTCTCTTTCTGAATTTGTTCTTTGATAACTTCCCCTGTCTTTCACAAAAATCAGTTTGGTTAAGAATTCTATCTCTAATTTGGCTAAACTGTATTTTACTTAGAAATTATAATTCTTCTCTTCAAATTTGCTTGCAGAGAGGTGTGCAAATAAACTTCATGTTTTTAGGGATCTTTTTCCTTTTTTTATTAACATATACTGTATTATTTGCCCCAGGGGTACAGGTCTGTGAATCATCAGTCTTACACAATTCACAGCACTCACCATAGCACATACCCTCCCCAATGTCCATAACCCAGCCACCCTCCCCCTCCCCACAGCAACCCTCAGTTTGTTTTGTGAGATTAAGAGTCTCTCTGGTTTCATCTTGTTTCATTTTTTCCCTCCCTACCCACCATGACTCCCTGCATTACCTCTCAAATTCCTCATATCAGAGAGATCATATGATAAATATCTTTCTCTGGTTGACTTATTTCACTTAGCTAATACCCTCTAGTTCCATGGCAGGATTTCAGTTTATTCTTTATGGCTGCATAGTATTCCATTATATATATATATATATATATATATATATATATATATATATATATTAGGATCATTTGTCCCCTCTGATGGGTTTTTGATAGAAATTGCATAAATTTGTAGATTGCTCAAAGTAGCATAGACATCTTCACAATATTTGTTCTTCCAATCCATAAGCATGGAATTTTTTACCATTTCTTTGTGTCTTCCTCAATTTCTTTCATGAATATTCCATATATATATATATATATATATATATATATATATATATATATATCTCAATCTCACATCTTCTTTAGTTATTCTTCTGTTGATGGACATCTAGGTTCTTTCCATAGTTTGGCTATTGTGGACATTGGTGCTCTAAACATGTGGGTGCACGTGCCCTGTTGGATCACTACATTTCTATCTTTAGGGTAAATACCCAGTAGTGCAATTTCTGGGTCATAAGATAGCTCTATTTTCAAATTTTTGAGGAACCTTCATGCTGTTTTCCAGAGTGGCTACACCAGCTTGCATTCCCACCAACAATGTAGAAGGGTTCCCCTTTCTCTGCATGCTCACCAACACCTGTTGTTTCCTGGAGGGTTAATTTTAGCCATTCTGACTGGTGTGAGGTGGCATCTCACTATGGTTTTGATTTCTATTTCCCTGATGGTGAGTGATGTTGAGCACTTTTTCATGTGTCTGTTGGCCATCTGGATGTCTTCTTTACAGAAATGTCTGTTCATGTTTTCTGCCCATTTCTTGATTGGATTATTTGTCCTTTGGGTGTTGAGTTTGATAAGTTCTTTATAGATTTTGGATACTAGCCCTTTATCTGATATGTCATTTGCAAATATCTTCTCCCATTCTGTCGGTTGTCTTTTGGTTTTGTTGATTGTTTCCTTTGGTGTGCAAAAGCTTTTGATCTTGATTAAGCCCCAATAGTTCATTTTTGCCCATGCTTCCCTTGCCTTTGGCAGTGTTTCTAGGAAGAAGTTGCTGCAGCTGAAGTTGAAGAGATTGCTGCCTGTGTTCTCCTCAAGGATTTTGATGGATTTCTGTCTAACATTGAGGTCTTTCATCCATTTTTTAGTCTATTTTTGTGTGTGGTGTAAGGAAATGGTCCAGCTCATTCTTCTGCATGTGGCTGTCCTGTGTTCTCAGCACCATTTGTTGAAGAGACTTTTTTTTTCCATTGGACATTCTTTCCTGCTTTGTCAAAGATTAGTTGACCATAGAGTTGAGGGTCCCTTTCTGGGTTCTCTATTCTGTTCTATTGATCTATGTGTCTGTTTTTGTGCCAGTACCATACTGTCTTGATGATGACAGCTTTGTAATAGAGCTTGAATTCTGCAGTTGTGATGCCACCAGCTTTGGTTTTCTTCTTTAACAATCCTCTGGCTTTGTGGGGTCTTTTCTGGTTCCATAAAAATTTTAGGATTATTTGTTCCATTTCTTTGAAAAAAGTTGATGGGATTTTGATAGGAATTGTGTAATTGCTAAATGTGTAGATTGCTCAAAGTAAAATAGACATCTTCACAATATTTGTCCTTCCAATCCATGAGCATGGAATTTTTTGCCATTTCTTTGTGTCTTCCTCAATTTCTTTCATGAGTATTCCATAGTTTTCTGAGTACAGATTCTTTGCCTCTTTGGTTAGGTTTATTCCTAGGTATTTTATGGTTTGGGGTGCAATTGTAAGTTGGCTTGACTCCTTAATTTCTCTTTCTTCTGTCTTGTTGTTGGTATATAGAAATGCAACTGATTTCTGTGCATTGATTTTATATCCTGACACTTCACTGAATTCCTGGATGAGTTCTAGCAATTTTGGAGTAGAGTCTTTTGGGTTTTCCACATAAATTATCATCTTATCTGCAAAGAGTGAGAGTTTGACTTCTTTGTCGATTTGGATGCCTTTTATTTCTTTTTGTTGTCTGATTGCTGAGGCTAAGACTTCTAGTACTATGTTGCACATCAGTGGTGATAGTGGACACCACTGCCGTGTTCCTGACCTTATGGGAAAAACTCTCAGTCTTTCCCCCATTGAGAATAATATTCACTGTGGGTTTTTCATAGATGGCTTTGATGATATTGAGGTATGTACCCTTTATTCCTACACTTTGAAGAGTTTTGATCAAAAAAGGATGCTGTACTTTGTCAAATGCTTTTTCAGCATCTATTGAGAGTAAAATATGGTTCTCGTTCTTTCTTTTATTAATGTATTGTATCACATTGATTGATTTGTGGATGTTAAACTAACCTTGCAGCCCAGGAATACATCCCACTTGGTCATAGTGAATCATTCTTTAAATGTACTGTTGAATCCTATTGGCTAGTATTTTGGTGAGAATTTTTGCATCTGTGTTCATCAAAGGTATTGGTCTGTAATTCTCTTTTTTGATGAGGTCTTTGTCTGGTTTTGGGATCAAGGTAATTCTGGCCTCATAAAATGAGTTTGGAAGTTTTCCTTCCATTTCTATTTTTTGGAACAGTTACAGGAGAATAGGTATTAATTCTTCTTTAAATATTTGGTAGAATCCCCCTGGGAAGCCACCTGGCCCTGGGCTGTTTTTTGTTGGGAGATGTTTGATGACTGCTTCAATTTTTTTTTAACTGGTTATGGGTCTGTTCAGGTTTTCTATTTCTTCCTGGTTCAGTTTTAGTAGTTTATATGTCTCTAGGAATGCATCCTTTTCTTCTAGATAGACAAATTTGCTGGTGTATAGTTGCTCATAACATGTTCTTATAATTGTTAGTATTTCTTTGGTGTTGGTTGTGATCTTTCCTCTTTCATTCATGATTTTATTAATTTGGGTCCTTTCTCTATTCTTTTTGATAAGTCTTTATCAATGTTATTAATTCTTTCAAAGAAAAAGCTCCTAGTTTTGTTGATCTGTTCTACTGTTCTTTTGGTTTCTATTGCATTGATTTCACTCTGATCTTTATCATTTCTCTTCTCCTGCTGGGTTTAGGCTTTCTTTGCTCTTCTTTCTCTAGCTCCTTTAGGTGTAGGGTTAGGTTGTGTACTTGAGACCTTTCTTGTTTCTTGAGAAAGGCTTGTATTGCTATATACTTTCTTCTCAGGATCCCCTTTGCTGTATCCAAAAGATTTTGAACCGTTGTGTTTTCATTTTCATTTGTTTCCATGAATTTCTAAAATTTTTTCCTGGTTGACCCTTTCATTGTTTAGTAGGATGCTTTTTAGCCTCCATTTATTTGAGTTCTTTTCAATTTTCCACTTGTGGTTGAGTTCTAGTTTCAGAGCATTGTGGTCTGAAAATATGCCGGGAATGATCCCCGTCTTTTGGTACCAGTTGAGACCTGATTTGTGACCCAGGATGTGGTCTATTCTGGAGAATGTTCCATGTGCACTAGAGAAGAATATGTATTCTGTTGCTTTGGGATGGAATGTTCTGAACATATCTGTGATGTCCATCTGGTCCGATGTGTCATATAAGTCTTTAATTCCTCATTGATATTTTGTTTAGATGATCTGTCCATTTCAGTGAGGTGGGTGTTAAAGTCCCCTACTATTATTGTATCGTTGTTGATTTGTTTCTTTGATTTTGTTATTAATTAGTTTATATAATTAGCTGACCCCATGTTAGTGGCATAGATATTTAAAATTGTTAGATCTTCTTATTGGACAGACCCTCTAAGTATGATATAATATCCTTCCTCATCTCTTATTATAGTCTTTGGCTTAAAATCTAGTATATCTGATATAAGGATTGCCACCCCAGATTTCTTTTGATGTCCATTAACATGGTAAATTGCTTTCCACCCCCTCATTTTAAATATGAAGGTGTCTTTGGGTCTAAGATGAGTTTCTTGTAGACAGCATATCAATGGGTCTTATTTTTTCATCCATTCTGATACCCTGTGTGTTTTGATTGGGGCATTTAGCCCATTTACATTCAGGGTATCTATTGAAAGTTATGAATCTAGTGCCATTGCATTGCCTGTAAGGTCACTGTTATTGTATATTGTCTCTGTTCCTTTCAGGTCTGTTAGATTTAGGCTCTCTGTTTGCTTAGAGAATCCCTTTCAATACTTCCTATAAGCCTGCTTTAGTGTTTGCAAATTCTTTTAGTTTTTGTTTGTCCTGGATGTTTTTTATCTCTCCTTCTATTTTCAAAGACAGCCTAGCTGGATATAGTATTTTTAGCTGCATATTTTTCTCATTTAGTGGTCTGAATATATCATGCTAGTCCCTTCTGGCCTGCCAGGTCTCTGTGGATTGGTCTTCTGCCAATCTAATATTTCTACCACTGTATGTTACAGACCTCTTGTCCTGAGCTGCTTTCAGGATTTTCTCCTTGTCACTGAGACTTGTAAGCATTACTATTAGATGGTGGAGTGAGGACCTATTTTTATTGATTTTGAGAGGGGTTCTCTGTGCCTCCTGGATTTTGATGCTTGTTTCCTTCCAAATTAGGGAAATTCTCTGCTATAATTTGCTCCAATATACCTTCTGCCCTTCTCTCTCTTTCTTCTTCTTCTGGGAACCCAATTATTCTAATATTGTTTCATCTTATGGTATGACTTATCTCTCAAATTCTCCCCTTGTGGTCCAGGAGTTGTTTGTCTCTCTTTTTCTCAGCTTCTTTATTCTCCATCTTCTCCTTCTTTATTTTCCATCTCCTGTTGGGTTTGTAGGTGTTCAGAATGGTTTGATAACTATCTAGCTGAACTCCTGGGACCAGATGACATTTAGGTCTCCTACTCCTCTCCCATCTTGCTCCTCCCCTTATGGATCTTTTTCAATGTCACTCTAATTTTGTATTTTGTACTATTTTTCATCTTTTCTCCATTATTTGTCTGGTGGTTTATTATGCTTATTATTTCAAAGACCTGGAGTTTTAATTTATTAATTCAATTCCCTCCTTTCCCATTGTTTTTATCTCTGTTATTTATAATAGTTTTTATCTCTGTTATTTATCTCCTTATGTTTTGTTTGGCTTGAATGATGATTTCTTGGCTAAATGCCTCAGTAGAGGATTTTATTTATTTTCATTCTTTTATGTACAGACCAATGATTAAGGCTATGGAATTTCCTCTGAACTATTTTTGCTGTTCTGCACAGAATCTATCCAAGTTTCCATTATTGTGTTTCCATTATTATGATTTTTCACAAATTCTCATATTATGTTTGTATTTCCTTATTTATATAAAAATTGCTTAATGGAAGGTTTTAGGTTCTCCAGCTGGAAGTATTGTTTTATTGCATCATGATCAGAGAATGACATCCATAATATCCCTGTTTTGATATTTACTGACATTTTTGTGACCAATTATATGACCGGTTTTTGTGGATGTTCCTTATGTGGCTAAGAGAACAATCTTTTCTATCTGGATAGTTTTTTTATTTATTTGAAGATTATACTATATATTTTTTTGTATTTTTTTAAGGTTTTATTTATTTATTTGACAGAGAGAGAGATCACAAGTAGGCAGTGAGCCCAGCAGAGAGAGAGGGGGAGGCAGGCTCTCTGCTGAGCAGAGAGCCTAATGCAGGGCTTGATCCCAGGACCTTGAGATCATGACCTGAGCCAAAGACAGTGGCTTAACCTACTGAGCCACCCAGCCGCCCCAATTTTTTTCTTTTTTGTATTTTACTTATTTTTTTATCTTGTTCTCAGAGTGATGTTTTAAAATCTATTATTCATGTTTCTGTTTCCCCTTACACTACCCATGATCTCCATTTTATGTGTTTGGTTGTGTCACTTGGTGCTGGCCATTTATAGCTGTTGTGAATTTTGTTGTGAATTTTGAGGTTGTTGTTATAGAATGATTTTTGTTTTATGGAATGCTTTGCCCTTGAATTCAACCCGGTCCATTATCAGGGCCACTTGGGACTCTTCATGTTTTTGTCAACACACGTCTGCCCACCATCCACTCCTTGTCCTTCTAAATTATGTTGTTTTAGATGTGTTTATTGTGCTCATATTGGATTGAGATTTGCTTTAGTAACCGAATTCAAAATTTTATTCTTTTTTCTTTATAATAATCATGTTAAGTGCATACATATTGGTATGGCTGATATGTTTTGTACCATTTTTATGTTATATAATTATTATGTTTTTTATGTATATTTAATATGATTTTACTCCCTGAGATTTGTTTTGTTTGCTCTTTTATTATTATTATTTCTATAGGTACTTAGGAGGTTCTGTCTTTTGCTCTACTAGTTTCCTTTGTAATGACATCTTTTGTGATGTCTTACAAATTTCACAGTCTGGTAGGTAAGTTTTCAGTAGTATCTATTGTCAGTACTATAATCAATGATCTTCTCCTACTTCCTTCTCTCTTATATTCCCATATTTTTCTTGCATTCTTCCTATTTTCTTAGCATATACAATATTTGTATGCTATCCTTTCATCCATATTTCCATGTTAGTTTCAATTTCTTATCTAGAACTAAATACATTAAATATCTTCTACTTAATCTTTGTCCTAAAGTGTTGCCAATCATTTGTAGATTGGATAAAACTAGTAGAGTTGCTCTCATATTTTTGGCTCAGGATGCCGTTATGCTCATATTATGAGGGTCACAATGAACTTTTGCTTATGTAGGTTAGTGCTATTAATAGTTAAGACATGTAATTAATACATTTAAAAATAACAAAAAGAAACAAATTACATGTTAACAGTAAATATTTTATAGACAATAAACACATTTTCAAAACATAAAAATAGTAAAGTAACTTAGTTTAATACTTTTGCAAATTTTAATATAGGGCTTAATGGAAAACAGCTACATTCTCTTATCTCTTGCATTTAGCTTGAGATTTTTGTTGTTGTCGTTGTTCCAGTGGATGTTTATGAAGAAAAGGTAGCTTCCAGCAAATATGTCAGTGGGAAGAGGAGGGGTATTTTGATAGTTTTTTTAGATACTTTTGGATGTTTCATCAATCCTCTGGAAAACTTTGGTATACTCTGAGAAAATTAGAATAAATAAACAGAAGACATCTTAATATTTTTATATAAATGCTTTGGTATCATGGACCCCTGAGGGTCTCCAAGGTCATGCTTACAGAGCTGCTTTCATAGTAGATTCCAGGGGAAGGGCTTTGTGCCCTGTATCACAGGAACATGAGCATTGAACAGATTTTCTACAACCTTGTACTTGGAGGATAACTGGGCTGAGTACAAAATCCTCAGCTTGCATTTGCTTTCCATGTGCTTCTTGAACATGCTGTTCCACAGCTCATAAGAATTTGACATCAGTCTAATTTTCCTACTTTTCTAAGTGGTCAATTTTTTCTAGAGACCCTGCCTTTTTATGTTGCATTTCATTCTAATGATTTATGGAGAACATGTCTTGAATCTAACCTGGGTCCTTACATGGAAGATCCTTTCAAAATGAAGATTTAAGTGGGTTTTTCCCCATTATTTCCAGAAATTTAAAATAGATTAACATGTTAAAATATTTTTTCTTTTCCATTGTTTTACATTTTTATTTTTCAGAAATGATAGATAGATAGATAGATAGATGATAGATTATAGATAGATTCTAATTTTCTTTTTCTACCTTATATTTTAGTCACTTTTTCTCTGAATAGTTTTACTTTTTAGAATCTTATTTTTATTCATTTGATTGTATTTCTGTAGTTCTTCAATGTCCTTTATTAAAATTTTATTTGGATAATATTCTTTTTATAAACATCTTATAGATGTGTCTACATTGACAAAACAGTCTTGTATTTTTCTTTCTATATATTTTCTTCTGAATGCAATCAGTATTCATTGGATTTCTTTTATATTGCCCATTTTTATTCTTTTAAAATTTCTGAATTAGACTCTTTTTTTCTTTTTTTTTTTTTTAATTAGACTCTTTTCGATGTACAGATTTCTGTTTGAGGATTTAGGATCTTTAATTTAGTTTGGGGTATTGCATCATAACATTTCTGGGCTCCGTGGTTGGCTTTTATTCTGGTGGGTAGAGGTATTCATTTGCTGAAATGTTTTCATCATCATTTAACACTTTCTTCTCAGTTGTTGGCATGGATTTGATCTGATTGTTCTTATGCCTGGGCATCTTGTAGACAGGATCTTAATCCTGGTCCATAAATGCCCTCTTCAGGTAGTAAGATTAAGTTTAAATTTGTAATGGATGTCATTGTTGGTGATGATGAGAGGAGAAAGGGTCACCATGGTGTGCCTTTATCCCATCTTCTGCAAAATACTGTGCATGATTTCTCCTCTTCCTTCTGTTTTCTCACAATTCTGGTGTCAAGAAGCAGCTTCTTCTTCCAGTCACCTCCTTCTCCCCTGAATTGTCATCCCCAGTCCTCAGCCCTGCTCACCCCAAGCTGTTTCCCTGGTGCTCTAAATGTCCAAATCTCCACCTTGTGTAAAAGTTTTAGCAATTTGCACTGCACTTCTCTTGCAGGTGGTGGTTTTCTTTGTGTTGTTTGATCTGTTCTCCATTTTCTTCTCCACTTTCTCTGGAGGATCTTAGGTCCCTCCTCCCTATTCTGCCCCCACACACAGTAAGAATACCACTGGAATCTCTTCCCATTCACTTATCTATTAGCTTAACTTGAAACACGTGGCACATGTGTCATGTGTTGTCTATACACGTGGCATGAGTCAAATGTGCCTATGCCTGTAATTCTTGGTCATCTTCTAGTTTGTGTGTGTATGTGTTTTTGCAAAGAAATTGGGTTCAGGGACCCCCTATTATCCTGGAATTTATTTTCTGCTGCTCTTTTGGAAGTGTAGACACCTGTGAACATGGACCTTACAGAGCAGTTTCAAGATCCCATGAAGCCCCATGAATCTTCCCCCAGTAGAATAGGCACTGAGCCCCCAGTTTCTGAAAATGTTCAAAAAGTAATTATAAAGTCTTCAGCTTCCAGAAACAATCTCCACATCTTGCCTATATTGGAACTGGTGGATTAGTATTTTCTTTTAATTTAATTTTATTTTTTCAGTGTTCCAAGATCCATTGTTTATGCACCACACCCAGTGCTCCATGCAATATGTGCCCTCCTGAATACCCACCACCAGGCCCTCCCAAGCCCCACCAACTACCCTCCTCCCCAAAGCCCTCAGTTTGTTTCTCAGAGTCCACAGTCTCTCATGGTTCATCTCCCCCTCCTATTTCCCCCAACTCACTTCTTTCCTTCTCCCAGTGTCCTCTGTGTTATTCCTTATGCTCCACAAGTAATTGAAACCATATTATGATTGACTCTCTCTGCTTGACTTATTTCACTCAGCATAATCTCCTCAGTCCCAACCATGTTGATACAAAAGTTGGGTACTCATTATTTCAGATGAAGGTATAATACTCCATTGTATATACGGACTATATCTTCTTTATCCATTCATCTGTTGAAGGGCATCTTGGCTCTTTCCAGTTTGGTGACTGTAGCCATTGCTGCTATGAACATTGGGGTACAGATGGCCCTGCTTTTCACTACATCTGTATCTTTGGGGTAAATACCCACCAATGCAATTACAGGGTCATAGGGTAGCTCTATTTTTAATTTCTTAAGGAATCTCCACACTGTTTTCCAAAGTGGCTGCACCAACGTGCATTCCCATAACAGTGTAAGAGGGTTCCCCTTCCTCCACATCCTCTCCAACACTTGTTGTTTACTGTCTTGTTAATTTTGGCCATTCTAACTGGTGTAAGGTAGTATCTCAGTTTTCAATGGTTTAATTTATCCAATTAATGACTTTATTATAAATATCTTCATATTGTTATTGACTTTTTTCTTATTAGCTTTCTATTCTTGGTAGATTAGACTCTACTTTTGTTTCTTTTTGAAAATATGATTAGTGAATCTATCATAAAGTGCATGTTATAGAATAGATATTTAGGGAATTAACTAGAGCTTGGGAAAATACTCTAATAAAATATAAAGACCACTGGTTAAGCAAGTATTTCTGTGATAAAGTTTTAGAATTACTCTGTAAAAGAATGATTTTCTAACTAATAAGAAGACATGAATAGTAGTATATGTAGTCTTTGAATTGTATTTAATTGGAAATGTTAAATTTAGATTTTGTTGGTCATTTAAAGCAGAACAAATTCAGAGGAATAGAGACTATTTGTTTATATTGTACAAAGTCAAGTAATCAAATGAGTTTGAATTGATTCATTTTCCCTCAGATCAAAAATGCATGTTGAATGTGAAATGATTGAAAAGGCATTTCCTCACTCAGGAAATAAGAGCTAAATAATTCTCTTTCCAGTCTGGGTGCATTTCAGAAGAACAAAAACATGGCTGACTTTTGGCCTGTTCTCCCACTTCTTAGAGGGGTTGCTTGATGGCTGTGACATCCGTACTCAGCACTTCAGAGCCACTTGAGGGCATTGTCATTTGACTGACTGCTTCCCAGAGGAAGATCTTTTGGGGGGAGGAAAAAGGAAGTTTGATATCTCTGGTCATTTGGGTTGAATAACATTTAAAATAACTGCAACATGAGTGTATGCGTGTGGGTGGATATATTCATACACATGCACACAGGCACGTGCATGTGCATACATGTGTGTACATACATTACTCAGGGGTATGACCTTGTCTAACATGATATGATATTGCATAAGTAAGGATATGTTTTGTTCTAGTTTCATATATCCAACATGTCATTTCTTGCTTAAATGTCGGTGTTCAATTTCTTTTATCTGGTAAATGAAACTCCAGGATTTAGCAATAACAAGAGATCTGTATGCAGGTTTTACAACCTATTTCTATAGCCCTTGGAGGTCTGCAGTAAATCCAATTTCTGAGCCACAGCATGTTCAGTTGGTTGTAGTTTTTCATAATAGTTTCTTATCATTGTATGTGAGAAAACCAAACTGTAAGCTGTGAAACCGGGAAGGGACATGGCAGGAGGTGGCCCCCTCCATACTCCCATTGGGGAGCACTTTTGGCAAAATGATCTGAGAGTGATGGAAGCAGGAGACGCTTGTCGTTTTCAGTAGTTTTACATTAGTGGTTGTGGAATGGTTATATTCCACACCTATTTAATAGAACAGGTCATTAGTTGAAAACTATCTCCACAATTTAAAATCCCAAAATAAAAGAAAAAAATATACACACATATGCATGTATGAGTGTGTGAACTATACAATTACTTGATTGCCATTAGAATAAGATGTAATAGCTTCCAATTCCCAGAGAGTTTATTTCCGGAAATTATAGGATTTACAAATGTGGTTTTAAAGGGAACTTTTACTAGATTAAAACACGTTAGGGGCGCCTGGGTGGCTCAGTGGGTTAAGGCCTCTGCCTTCGGCTCGGGTCGTGATCCCGGGGTCCTGGGATCGAGCCCCGCATCGGGCTCTCTGCTAAGCGGGGAACCTGCTTCCTCCTCTCTCTCTGCCTGCCTCTCTGCCTACTTGTGATTTCTGTCTGTCAAATGGATAAAATCTTAAAAAAAAAAACAAAAAAAAAAACCACGCTAATTATTTATATACATCTCCCTTCAAAAATTACATCTATTAAGTAGTTTTGGGAAATCTTTAACTGTCAGTTTCCTTACTTGATTTATCTTCTGATTTTATCCATTGAAAAGGTTTTAGAGTGTGCATTTTCTTTTTTGAGAACTGTTAAAGAGATTGACAAATAATATCTGGAATCTGTGTGAACCTTAGGTTTGGCCATCATCACAATGGCTGGACCTTAAATAGATCACTTATAAGCTGCTCATGTGTTTGGAGATCCTCATGTTGGCTTTTCCATGTTGTCCTATGTTTCACCCCAAAACAGATACTTCCAGAATTGCTGAAGAGGCAATTTAATTATCCTTTGAGCTAATACTATAGCAATTTGGTCAAAATACTATATATCACCTCTCAGATCTTAGTCAGATGCTACCAGAAGTATTCAAAAATAGCAGTACACTTAATAAGTTTATTTTCAACATACAAAGTAACCAGTAGAAGCTAAGGTAAGGGGCGCCTCAGTGGCTCAGATGGTTAAGCATCTGCTTTCAGCTCAG
Organism: Mellivora capensis; assembly: GCA_004024625.1. Lineage (NCBI taxonomy): Eukaryota > Metazoa > Chordata > Mammalia > Carnivora > Mustelidae > Mellivora > Mellivora capensis. Next base: position 124,773 of record PISX010001565.1, on the reverse strand, counting down.
GTCATGATCTCCAGGGATCAAGCCCCATGTCAGGCTCCCAGCTCAGCCGGGAGTCTCCTTCTCTCTCTCTCTCTGCTTCTCCACCTGCTTGTGCTCTTTCTGTCTCTCACTCTCTCTCAAATGAATAAGCAGAATCTTAAAAAAGAGAAGCTAAGGTAAATATGGTGTTTCAAAGAGAAGTAGTGATGATGGTGATGATCGTGATGAAAATGATGATGGTGATGATGATGTGGTGATGGTGATGATGGTAATGATAATGGTGGTGTTGGTGATAATCGTGGTGATGGTGTTGATTATGGTGGTGGTGATGATTACTGATGATGGTGGTGGTGATTGTGATCATGGTGAAGATGATGGTGGTGATGATGGTGATAATGATGGTGGTGATGGTGATGATGATGGTGATGATGGTGGTGGTGATGGTGATGATGATGACTGATGATGGTGGTGATAACAATGATGATGGTGATGATGGCGGTGTGGTGGTGATGGTGGTGTGGTGGTGGTGGTGGTGATGATGATGACAGATGATGATGGTGGTGATCATGATGATGGTGATGATGATGGTGGTGATGGTGGCTGTGATGTGTTTCAGTGTTGTGAGTGTGATGAGGGGAAGTGGGAGGATCTACTAAGGAACACAGAAAATCTCATCTGTGGTCTGTGCCGTTTACTTGGGAGTATGAGACAGGAAGGAGCAGAGGTTGCCATCCTGCTACCAGTGCGTACAACCACCCTACACACACACACTTCCCTGCACACTCAACACAAAACAATTGTCCATGGAGCTAAGCACAAGCGCTGTTGGTATGAAGACAGGCATCTGAGTGGAAGGAGGTGGTATCAGGGGAGCAGTGTGTTGGGTTTCTGTGGCGTGCTGGAATGCCTGGACAGAACATTTGATAATCAGTTTAAATGTATAGTAGAGTTGATCGGAAAGAGAAACCCACAGAAGCTGGCAGTGAGGGGTGAGTGTGCATCAAAGGCAAAAGTGAGCATATTTATCAGGGTCCCTGCAGCCTCCCAATGCCCAGGGGCTGTTCTAACCAGCCGTGTGCAGGTGGGGAGTGGGTAAAACTTGGGCTTGTTCCAGGGCAGGTAGGATGAGAGACCCTCCTCCTGCATGGTTCCCTGGGGGAGGGGGGGTTGAAGTCAGACCCTGCTGGTCTGTGGGGGGAAGCTATATCTCACATCTGCTAGTCAACACCCCAGTACCCCTGCCACATGCTGTGATCTCAGCCCTCAGATCTGAGAAACTCGTGAGAAAATTTACCAGAAACTAAAGAAAGTGAGGGTTTAGTTTGATTATTCTTATCTAATGCCGAGAAATGAAAAACAAAAACAAAAACAAACAATAAAAACAAAATAATATTTAAAAATATGACCATCTCAGTTCTAAGTTAAAGAGAAGTTTTCAAAATTTTCTGCCCAAATAAGCCACAATTATAACCTGTAAAAATAACCTGGAGAGGAAAAGTCAGACATCTTATCAGAAGATGGGCCAAAAATACAACAGTGTGCTTTAAAATTTTGAGGAATAATGACTTTGGAATGGGAATTATTTATACAACAAAACTATCAACAAATATGAGATCACCACATAAACGAGCTGAGATTCAAGAATGTAGAACTATAATCATCCTTAGGTGCTCTTTGAACAAAAACAGAAAAACAAACAAAAAAACTAGCATTCACTCTTGCGAAAGAAAAGAAAAAGGGAAATTGAGAAATAAGAGGCAATTTTGCAGAAAAAAATACATAGGAAAATGAGATCTTATGTTTAGATCCATATTTAATATTAAAAGTAACTTTTTATAATGCCCAATAAAAAAATAAATCTTGACTAAGACTGGACAGACTTTCTTCAAAAAGATTAGTATGTATGCCTTTCCTCCAAGATGAAGCACAGAGGAATTTCTGTGGTGGGAGAAGTGAGCACAGCTTACAGGCCCGGACGGGAGACACAGAAGAGCAAGGCTGGCCCAAAGGGGCAACACTGGAGAACGTTCCCGAGGGTGCCTGCCCTTGGGGAGGTCCCTGTGGTGCAGGGATCTGGGAGAAGGAGAGGAGCAGTACCAAAGTGTGGTTGACACATGGGTGGCTGTGACTGATCAGTGGGGACGAGCATTCAGCTGTCAGTCACCAAGAAGGACTTTGGAGGGTCTGTGTGCTAGATAGAAAGAGGGCAGCATGGATCTCATCTTAGTGCCAGCAGTTCTCAGAACACAGTGGGTGGGAGCTTCTGCTTTCCAGGGTCATGGCCATGGGCTGGAGAAAAGCTCAGCATTGTCTATCACCTCAGCTAAAATACCAGAGGGCACCAGGACCCTAAGAGGCAGACAATGTGTGACTTGAAAAATGGGACCAAAGACGTCAGATGCCGAGCAAACCACCAGCAGGGACAGGCATGCCTCATGTCATTGCACGTTGTGTTTATGTATGTTTTTTACAAGTGGAAGGTTCAGCGTTCAGGAAGGTGGAGAAGCACCTGCAGGTGTGGTAGAAACAGCAGAACCTAGAACCGGAAGTGGAGCCTAAAGACGGGACTGAACTACAATCTGGCAATTGTACACGTGGTGCGCACTCCAGACTTGAACAGAGAAGGGTTGCTTCATGTGGGCGAGCAAAAAAAGTGGTTTCTTGTGATGGAAGCTATTCCCAGTGAAAATGCTGTGGAGGTTGTTGAGGGGACAAGGATTTAGAGCATCACATAAACGTAGTTGGCACAGCGGCACCACGTCCAAGAGGATGGAATCCGGTTTTTAAAAAGGTTCTCCTGTGGGTGAAAGGCCATCAAACAGCCCAGCCTGCTGTTGGGAAATCGTACATCAGTCGATGTGGAAAACTTGGTTGTCGTCCTGTTTTAAGAAACACAGCCCCCCGGCCTTCAGCCACCTCCAGCATCGGGACAAGAACCAGCACCAGCAAAAAGATAACTGCTCGCACAAAGCTCAGATGATGGCTAGCAGTTCCAACAAGAAAGCACTTTTAAATTGAGGTACGGACATTGTCTCGCAGTGTGCTCATAGTAGAATGTACAACTTGGGGTGTTTTAAAATTGCAGTTGAAATCAGAGATGGATTATTTCTCTTTGGAAAGAAAATCCATTTCATTGTATGATGTTTTTACTCATCATGATACAAATCAAATAGTTTTTCTCCATGGTTATTTAAAGTATGGATGATAAGACACTGTTTTTATATTTTGTGAGTTTCTGGGTGAGATCACTGAATATCAACACTTGGGGCTTTTCTCCCCAGAGCTCGGAGTGTGTATTTGCTGCTGGGGTCTGTGCTGCAGGATACTCCCAGGCTGGTTCCTGGAATGTCTACACTGTGGAGGGACCACTGTGCCCTTGAGATTATTGTCGCCATGTCTTAGTGAAGATGCCTTCATGTTCAGCAACAAAAGAGCCCATCCTATCAACTGAATACATTATTTCTTGGTGTAAAAGTGATTCTAGCTAAGAGAAAACATGCGTGTGTGAGGAGCTGGTGAGGAGAGGGGATGGGGACACGTGCTTTCTCTTTCACACTTACAGCACTGCCTGCCGCGGCTCACAGCCCTGCAACGATTTCCACGTCCTCCAATACTTCAGAGCACAACCAACTCATCTCCCAAACGAAAGCGATTTCCAGAGGTTGCTAGTTGCGTTACATGGTGTTAGCAATAATTCTTATCATTAAAATTGTGTGACAGTCTCAAATTGTCAGGTATTTTGCATAGTCCTTTGAATGGAATAAAACATTAAGTTTTATCAGACATTGTGATTTTGTTTTTCTTAATTTTTAGTGTAAGTTCCAGAAGCATACAGTAGCTGTATCTTCTGAGAGAGGCTGAATGTTCCTGTAAAAGAATTTAATCTTGGTGGCCCAAATAATTCCTAAAATCTATGGATATAAGTTCAGATTTGTACAGGAAAGTGCTGTAGGGATCTACACACCCTGAGGCCTGTTGGTTTCTGAGTAAAACGGTCAGTGTCTCACTGCTGTGGGAGGTCCAGTAGAAACCTGCCGCCAGTGGCCTCTTTGGGGAAATTCTCACCTGTATCTATTCTCTCATGAAAACAACATGAAACATGTAAGTAGTTTGTTTAGTGTAACGTGTTCATTTAACAAGAATTAATACTGTTTATTCAAACTGATCTAATATTGCTGGGCTCTCCAAACACACACCCCTTTTAATGATTTAATTTTCTGTATTTATAATGGGAATGGTGCATAGTTTTGAATAAATTTAATAATTAAGTGAAATGATTATGTTGTAGAAGCTACTTTGGTGTTTGCCTAATATTTGCATGTTTAATTATGTGAGCAGGTGTCACAGTGAGTGTGTGTGTACTGTGTGTGTTTGTGGTGTGAGCAGGTGTGACAGTGAGTGTGTGTGTGGTGTGTGTATTTGTGGTGTGAGCAGGTATGACTGTGAGCACACAGGTGCATGTGTGTGTGTTTGTGGTGTGAGCAGGTGTGACAGTGAGTGTGTGTGGTGTGTGTATTTGTGGTGTGAGCAGGTGTGACTTCAAGCACACAGGTGCATGTGTGTGTATTTGTGGGTGAGCACACGGGCAGTGTGGGTATCTGCTGGCAGGACCCTGTCCTCTGAGTCGGCTGAAGCGGTCCTGTCCCACCTGAGGCTCCCCCTCCTCTGCGTTCCTCCCTCCTCTCACAGTCTCAGCTGTCTGTGGCGGCTCCTCCTCTGACTCACGGTCCGTGTCCAGCCAGCCCTACAGCCGTCATTCCACCTCACACCTGCTGTGGCCACAACCACCCCCTTAGCAGTGACACGTGCTGACCGGGGCTGGGTGGCCGGCCTGGTCTGCATGGAGCCCTGAGTCCTCAGGGGTCTGGCCCCATGCCCAGCATGCCTCCAGACCCAGCCTCACTTTGAGAAGAATTCAAACTCCCTTTCTGTTCAGAAACCGCTGGTCTAGCTGTTTCTATTTCTAATGTTTTTACTGCATGAAGTTGTGCAAATTTGGAAAATTATGACTGCACTTGATTTGTGAATTTCTCCCATAAAATGCCACTTCTGGAATACTTTCTGGAGCTGTGAACATGTACTGCCTTCCTTCCTATAAGCAGAAAACAGAGAGTCTCCGAAAACTGTCCATGTGGGGTGCCCCCCGCTGCTGCCCCTGATGGCTTGCAGGAGAGGAGGTCCCACCAGGGCAAAGAGCTGCTTTCCCAGAGCTGCGGGGGTTCTGCCAGAGGGAAACCCAGGATACAGAGTGTCCTGGGCGTATGTACACTAGGGGACTGCAAAGAGGAAGCTGTACGTGCCACAGCTGCACACACGTCCTCCCAGCCCCAAGCAGGATGGGAATCAAGCCAGGGCTCTTGCCTCAAGGCTCAGGAGGCTGGTCCTGGCGGGACCTGAACACAGAGATGCTGCCTGCACATGTTCTTCTCCCTGAGTGCCGAAGTGTGCGTAGCTCTCAGACATCCTGGGGCCTGTGACTCTGCCCCTGGATGTCACGGAGGCCCCTCCTTAGCACACAGAGAGGAGCAAGTGAAGAGCAGGGCCAGCATCCCCCCGACACCCTTCCCACTCTGTTCCGTGCAGGTGTGGGCACCTGCTTCCTCCAGGTGAGAGGCCGAACACAGCAGCAAGCTCCAGAAGTGCCCCCTGACATGTGTGGTTGTGAAGAACAAGGGCAAGGTCAGGACCTCTCTGCTTCCTCAGCAAGGCTGTGAATAAATTGACTTCCTTCTCATAAGTGAGCCCATACAGTGGCTGCAGAGATCAGAGGAAACACTGTGTCACAGAGCTTCTGACCGCACAAACCCTGGACCCGTCACTGGGAGGCCGTGCTCACTGACGAGTGACCTCAGCCCTCGACACTCACTCTGTCACTTCCAGTCTGAATACGTGCTTGCATGTTATGCTCAGAAGGACCCAGGTAGATTTGTGGGAGTTTATGGATTTCGTCTCTGTGACTAAGGCACCACGGTCATGCTCGCAGGAGCCGGCAGGTCGGCCATGCCCACATGGGGTTGGCAGCGGCTGTCTTGGGGCTGAGGCCATGTTTCCCAGATGTAACTGGGCTCAGGTCCACCGTCCATCATGCTGATGTGAGCCAGACATAAGCAACCCTCCTCACTGATTTGCTGTAAGAAAAGCAACCCGTTCTCCGTTTATTCAGCAAATGTGTGTGCTCTGCCTGGCTACGTTCTAGTGCACGTTTTCAATCCCATCATCATTTTTCTCTAAAATGTCTATTTAAGATGTCTTCACACATCTGCCCCCAACGTCTGGCTATTAACAGTAGGAGCTGGGAGCCCTTTGGAGTAACTGTCTCCCTCACCAGAGTCTGTGCAAGTCACACGCGGCTCCTCTTTGTTTCTTGCTGTTCCCCACGCAACATGCGTTCTTCGCCATGGCCAGCCACGGAGCCCACTAAGCCACAGCCTTCCCATGCAACATGCTGCAGCCAGCCACGGAGCCCACCAGTGCCGCTGGCTGATTTTGCTCAACATCATGCCCCAGATTCATCTACGCCATTTGTATGGAGGAATTTTAAAATTTCCGTGTGGTTTCCACTGTTGATCTGTGTGCTCTAAGGCCACTGGGCAAGCAGGGCTGTTTCCATTTTGGTGTACTATGAGTAACATCATCGTGGACACTCTTGTGGCCTTGGGTGGGCCCGAGGTCACTTTTGCTCTCGGACGGCAGGAAAGTGGCTCCAGGGGCACAACCAGGCTGGTTCCAGAGTGGCCGCTCTGGGTCACGTCCCCCAGTCCTGTTCCCTTTGGATTTGGGTCAGGAAGTGTCTCGGGGTTTTTTAACTGCTTCACTTGTTTATGGCTCTTTCTGAGTCAAGCACATTTTATCCACACAGACGGCGTGGCGGTGAGCTCTCGATGCACATGCACGTGAGGAGGGGCAAGGAGGAAAGGTCCGTCTCACAGGAAAATGCTCCTGGTTTTTGTCAGTCTAGAAGTGCGTCCTCGATGTATGTGTGGTTTTCACACCTTGGCTCCTGCTCCACACACACCAGGGGCGGAGCATACTGGCCGCGCAGACCCCACATGCTGACCTTCCATCACCACACGAACGTTTGACCCTCTTTGGAAACACTGTCTTTGATTTAATTTCATTGAGAAATTCAGAAAACATCCACTTTTTACTTTCATGCAGTGTTCTTTTCTAAGTTAAATTTTATCTTTATGGACTCAGAGAAAAATATATCTAATTTTGAAAAGATACAATCTTCTATTTTTTACAACAAACCCCAAGGAATATTTTAAGAACCTCAACTAGACATCCTGAACTTGCCGCCCCTTTCCCAGGCTGACTGAGACCTGAGTGACCTTCCCTGTGGCATGAGCTCCTGGTGGGCAGCACACAGTCTGACTCTACATACCGTGAGGGACGACCGACCACATGAGGTTGGGTTAGACCCATCATCTCATTCGGACTCAGAAACCAGAGTCTTTGATTTTCTTTTTTTTTTTTTTTAATTTATTTATTTGTCAGAGAGAGAGAGAGAGAGAGAGAGATCGAGCATAGGCCGACAGAGTGGCAGGCAGAGGCAGAGGGAGAAGCAGGCTCCCTGCCGAACAAGGAGCCCGATGTGGGACTCGATCCCAGGACGCTGGGATTGTGACCTGAGCCGAAGGGAGCTGCTTAACCAACTGAGCCACCCAGGCGTCCTCATGATTTTCTTGATCTTACAGCCCAGAGTTCTTTATTTGAGTTAATTGCTAAAGCTCTTCTGTATCTGACTGATTCCCCTGCCTCTTCCTCTCTCGAGGGAGCGGTGGTTGGTACAGGGTCCTGTCTATGTGAGCCTGTCTCTCTCTCTCTCTCACACACACACACACTCATGCACGACTACATGCACCATGTGTGGAAACCGACCTCGGCTCGTTTCGAAGGTGCCCAGAGCCCTTTCTGCTGACCCGACACAAGGAGCACATTGACCCCAAAGGACGGTCCCTGCCTCTCACCTGCCCAGGAACTCAAGGGTTCCACCCCACTCATCCACCAGATTCTCTGTGACTGGGATGCTGAGCATGACGGGGGATCACAGCCTCCCCCGGTGGGGGCCGTGGCTAGGGGAGGCCATCGGGGACTCCGGCCTCGGTGGGGAAGGTCAGGAGCAGGGACCAGCTCTGGCAGCACAGGGCTGGACCCCGCAGACAGGGAAGCTCAGGGGCAAGAGCTGAGGGCGAAGCTTTTGCAGACCTCACACTTTGCAGGATTTGACTATCTTCCTGTCAGAGATGGGTCTCCCTTCATACTAGGCTGTGTGCATATAAGACTTGAACCCTGGCTCGTTTCTAAGTCCATTTCAAAAATCACCTTGCAGCTCCGCGAAAATCACAGGATAGCACATGCTTACCTGTAGCATGACTGATTCTGAACGGAAGCTTGTGTCCAAGAAAGAGGGGGCTCTGCCTGTGCTGCACGAGAGGCCTAAGTCATCAGCCTACAACCGTCCCCCTTCACAGATGACAGCGGAGCTGAGTGTGGGAAAGAGGAGGGACCTCAGGTGCTTTCTCCGTCTCACTTTCCCCATCAGAACATTTCAGAAAGCCCTTCAAACCGCCCAGGCAGGCAGGTCCACAGCGGGGCCGTTTCTAGTCTGGGATGACGGAGCGTCCAGTCTCTCCCGACCACACTTACTTTGTCAGTGCGTCTACCTCTGTGCACTGTCTGTTGGCACCGACTGGTCTCTGCAGCAGGTACAGAATCGAAGCGATCACAGTCCCCACGCCCAAGGAGCTGATACTTTGGTGACGGGACAAAGGGTGTACTTCTGACTCCATTTCACATTCTGGAAGCTGCTTGTTTGTCTCATTACTCTGGAAGATTCAGGGAATCGAACCTCACCCGTCCCTTTAACAAAGCCCATCACCGCCCCTCTGATGTGAGGATTAGTGATGTCCTCTGCTTTTGTGAACCAAGAGAGTGAGAACAGGCATCTCTCAAAATGCAGAACCCGCCTCTGGGTAGCAGGTGGGCCTCAACAAAACAGAAACTGTACAAAAATGTCTGTGAGGGGATCTACTGCAAGGACCATTTTCAAGGGACAGACACAGTCTAATGGCCCAGAGAATGGGGCCACACAGAGCCTCAGTGTTGGTCTCTGCTGGTGGACGGGGAGCTCAGCCATGTGCTCCTCCAACTGCTGCCCACTGGGGGAACTTCCGTCCCCACCGTCCCACAGCAACGGCCCGGAGAGGAGCCGGGTGCCGCGGGGGCCCACTTCCAGATGTGGCCTGTGTGCCCTGGAAGCCATCCGCACCCTGCACCCCGGACTTCCTCTCCTCTGCCAGCGGATCACAGGAGCTCCTCGCGAAGCCACAGACTGGGAGAGAAGGAGTGGGCTTGGTGCGGGGACTCAGGCACTCGCCGCTCCTCTGTGGGACTCACAGGTCACTTCAGGGCTGCTTGACCCCAGCTCCTGGGCACGACTTCCACGTGACAATGGAGCGTGGCCATACACACCCAGCTTCATGGCCTGCTGGGTCAGGCAGACCCACGGGGCCACGGCCAGCCCGGCCACTGGCTGATGGATGCCTCCAGAGGATGATTACGCTGTGTGTGGATATGGTCTCTCTTCCCTCCCATGTCCACCTTGTGCAAGATCCATCAACAAAATTGGACCATTTCCTCAACTAAACCTTGACTATCTTTTGAGAAAGATTCTCTTATAGTTTTGTTGTCACTGTAAACTACGTTTTTAAAGTAGCTTCACCATGTTGGCGCATGGAACTGTGACTACTACCGGCATGCGGCTCATGCCCAGCCCTCTTGTGGTCTTGCTGCTTCTAGGGACTTGCCCGTGTGGTTAGTTTGGCCTCTGACACCTTGTGCTCCCCAAGTCGTCCCATCAAGTGCATTCCCTGGGAGCCACTCACCTTCCATTTGAACTCCTGTTTGCTCTCAGGTTTGCAAAGTGTGCTAACCTGCATGTTTTCCCGACAGATGGCTGCGACCAGCCGCTGGCATCTGCGCTGCCGGCCTCCTCCTTCAGCGCTTCCTCCGAGCTGTCCAGCAGCCACGGCCCTGGGTTTGCGAGACTGAACCGCAGAGATGGTAAGTCAGTGGGCTACCTCCCATTGATCCACGGCAACTCACGGACTTTCAACAATTCCTGCATATTTTTTTGATAAAATGCTGTAAGTGGATTATCTGTGGCACAGAAAGAAAATTGCAAGCAAGTGGTAGGCGTGTGGGCATGTTCCCATGTGAGATTGTGCACATAAAGAACGCAAGTCAGGTCTCTCTCCACGTGCACATCGGGGCCACGGAGTGCCCAAAACGGCGGTGAGCTGCGTGAGTGTCGTGCACGATCAGACCAACATTCCAGTCACGAGAATACGTATATACCTTTAAATATACCGACTGTTTAGCTAGGAAAATATTTTTTCTATCACAAATATTCACTTCCTGGAGTCTATTAACCCTCATTGTTTAATCACCCATCTTCAAGTGGGACAGAGACTTTGGAGGGCGTATTAGGTTCCTATTGCTGCTGTGACAGATTCCATAAAGATTTAGGGATGTGAAACCACATGAATGTATTCTGTTAAGGTTTTGAAGGTCAAAGGTCCGGGACAGTTCTCAGGGGCTGAAATCAAAGTGCTGGTGAGCCTGGTTCCTTCTGGAGGCACCGGGAGCCTTGAGCTGGGAGCCTTTCCCAGGTGATGGCACCTGGAGCCAGCTCTCCCATCTCCAGCACTGCGGGGTCTCCCTGGTTCCAACCCCACTGCCTCCCTCTTCCCGCCCAACTCCCTGTGATTGCACTGACCTCTTAATTCAGCCGATCAGCAGGCTTAACTCCCTCCTGCCATAGAAGGCCACCGGTTCCAGGGGCTGAAAAGTAGACTGTCGTCCTCCTTATATCAGAGGCTAGAAAGGCAGCCTCAGATACTTGCCAAGTAGAAATAAAGACAATCATTCCATCTCTTCCCTCCACGTCTCTCAAGGAGGAATGGGAATGTGATGCTACCTTCGCAGCTGGTCGGGGTCACTGTTTACACCTTTGATGCTGGGGTGTCGCTGGGCACAGTGTTATCAGGGAACCAAGCTGTCTTCAGCTGCTCTGGAAAAGCTTACGGTTATGGAGGGCATCGCCACGATCCTTGCCACGAAGCGGGAAGGCAGGAGGCCTATGTGCAAATGTCGAGGAAGTAGGTCCAGCTGCAGTCTCCCCGAAAACCCCTGCAGAAATGAGAGCCTGACCCTCACCCCACCTTCTAAATCACTCCCTCTGCTCTTCTCTTCAACTTCTTGTCCGGAGCACAGAGGCTCCACATCCGACCACGTTTATTACCGTGAACACTCACAACATAAAAAAGAGTGGTAATTCACATAGGGTTTCATAGGTATTTGAGATTTTCATTAGACACAGATGGACAGACAGATACTCCCACTAAAGCGCTTATCACAAAATAGATGTGTAGACATGTCGACACAGATGATTTTCACATTCCATTTTATTCGCTCCTGAAGGGGTGGAATTAGGTGAGGGGGTGGTTGGGTTTCCAAAAGGCAGGCCTCTCCAGCCTCTTTCTGGAAAGCAAGTTCAGATGTGTTCGAAAGAAAACCTCAGGCCTGAAAAGGTGTGGCTTAGGTCAAGCCATCAAACCAGGGCTGAGTACCCTCGTGACCGCGGGTTCAGCCTCCCCCAGATGCTGTCCTAACGCTCAGTCCCCCTGCCCCTCCCTCAAAGGGAGGCAAGCCCGAAAGAACGATCCTTTCCTTTTGCTGGTAATCTCCCTGCCTCCCCTCCTTCCTATAAAACGTCTGTTTTGTGCAGCTCCTTGGGGCTCCCCTCTGCTTGCTAGACAGGGTGCTACCGGTTCATGAATCTTCAGATTTACTGGGTTCACTTTTGGGTTTTACCAGTGACCGCCCTATCTTCTCTGTAGTGACGGTGTCCAGAGTGTGGCCAGTAGCGGAACACAGTGGGCCTGCTCCCCAGACACAAACGGCCTCTGTTGACCACAGGCCAGGAAACCCAGCTCCCCTCAGCCATCCTTTGGTGACCCCTCCCAGGGCCTGTCTGCCCTTGTGTTTGACATGTGTGGACCCCAGGACTGGCCTTCCTTCCCAGGTGCTCGAACATCAGCTCCTGTGGGGCCCTGAGAGCCCAGGCTGTGTGGTGCCCCCTAGTGCCCGAGCCCCCAGCCTCCCAAACACAGGGTCATGGCCGCCTCCCAGAATCAGCATCCTTCCTCCTGATGGGCCTCAAATGAGTGGTCCATGCCTGCTTAATCAGGCAGCCTTTTCTTTTCTCCAGGTATTTGAGCTCCATTACATCCAAATGTCAAGCGTCTCTGCACGTAGATTATCATTATTTCGAAAACAAAGGATTAGATTCCTCCCTGGCTATCCTCGGGACGAGCTAGACTCACCCCAAACTGTCACGGTAAAAAAGGAGGGGAGGCGTCTTCGTGCCAATAAAATGCAGTAAAAGAAGAGATGTTTTAGGAAAATCCACTGCTCATTCTCATTTGAATCCTAGTCATCGTTCCCGGTTTAAGAGAAGCAGGAAGTTTTTCTTTTGAAAATAAAACAGAGAAGTGTATATTTTAATCAGTTTCTTTCAAAGTTTTCACAGAGTAGAGACACCATACATAAATCTCTGAAACTATCTTCGGTCTGTGCATGTGTTTAGTAAATGACAAGTGAGCATACTCTCCATTTGTTGGTTAAAATCCCATTTCCCACCCAGGCACATGAGCCTCGGGATTTTTCGTGAGTGAAAATCATTTTAATCCTCTATTTTCCTACAGCTCATAATGAAGCAAAATATCAACTTTAATGAATTTTATTTGCATGTTAATTAAGTTCAAAACAGCCCACCTTAATTATCTTTTACTTGCTGTTCATTGTTTTTGATTGGGTTTTATTTTTTTCTCCCCATGGATGGCCCGCAGCATTCACAGAGGAAATTGCAAACTGAGTGAGTTATTGATGGCTCCGTGGTGCTTCTATTGTTTCAACATTTCTCATTTGATTTGGGTCAGGCTGTGAAGGCTGGCTATGCAGGCAATCAGAACAGGAATAAATGAGCAGGAAGGAATATGCCAAACAAATAAATTTCCAAGAGTCAGAAGCCCATAAAACACAAGGTCTTCCCACTGTGGCTCTGGGAGCAGGCAGAAAATAGGCATTTCTGACCAGACCACTCACTGCTTTTTGTTCTGTGTCCAGGGGCGTGGTTGGGGGAGATGATGTGGGATATCCTGCATGAGGGCACTGAGGCCAAGGCCCTGGGACAGTGGCACCCCTTCTTCTGGGAAGGAGCCCAGCCTCCCTGGGGTAGGCGTGTGGGACAAGCCACGTCTCCCTGTGCAGGTCACTCTGCTGTCTTTCCCTCAGTCTAGGGAATTCGGTTCACCACGCCTCAGAAGGAATAATCCAGAAATTTCCAGTAGACATCGGTTGGCTGTAACAGAGCTCCCGGAAGGCACCTGCATTGTGCCAACCACTCCAAGTCTCTCCTCCTTCATTTAGCTTTTCCCTGTGGTATAGCATGAACTGTGATGCTTCTGAAAGCGAAGCCTCTTGGTCCTTTACCATCAGTGCTACGGAGATGTGAGGTAATCTCAGGCATCCACGCAGCATCCATTGCTCGCACAGCAATCCAGCCAGGCCCTCAGTGCATGAATGGAAAAGGCAATGGCAGAAACCTCTCTCTTCAGAAGGAACTTGCATGGCACCCTCCAGCACAAGCAAGAGGCTTCCTCCAAATCTCTTACCTACTGAACGGGGCATCTGTCCAGGTCCCAACCAGCTGAGGGAACCAGCTGAAGGCTCTCCAGGGGGAGACGGATGTGGAGAAAAATGCCCCTCTGCCCAGGACACAGGCAGCAGTGAGCATCTCCAACACTGTGACTGAGGTGATCCCAGGGCAAGTCCCCAGCCAGCTCTGGCCTGGAGGCCTCACCTGGGGGCCAGCGGCAGGAGGTCTGCTATGGCTGTGCCAGAGGCGGCTAGCCTTGGCTGTGCCGACAGGCTGTGGGGCAGTGGCCTCCCATCCCAGCCCCGAGCCTGAGCCTCGCGGGAACATCCTAGTACGTGTGCAAGACGTCTTGAACCACTCATCGCAGCCCCACCGCAGTCCGTCCCCGTCAGGTCTGATTTGATGCTCCCTTGACAATATATGCAAACAGAACAGCAATTCCAACTAAGTGTGAACTAAATTTAAAGGGGAATTAAAAAAATAAAAAAGGTCTGGAAAAATGCTCGTGAAAGGAGCAAGGAGATGCTTCCGTTCAGTTGTGATTGACGTTGCCACAGAAGCAAGTCCCTGAGAAAGTTGCAACAGGTCTGTGCCCATCAGAGGCTGGACCTGACACCCAGGTGGGCACCACAGCCAGGAGTGGTGACCACAGACAGGACAGCACGGACATGCCGACGGGTTTCAAGTCCCCAGATGTCACCGTATGTGAGACAAATCTGGAACAGGGTAGCCCCTTGGTCCTCGGGTGTCATGTGGTCAGGACTGGGGGAAATCCCATATGGGGTACATTCTCCACTTGACCACGGTCCCCAGTTCACTCAGGTGCTTCCACAGAGAGGCATCTGGCTTTGTGCCCTGGTTACATGTGGTACCACAGAAGCTGAGGTTGGCAATATCACTAATGATGCTGCTGCCATGAGGAGGGCCAGCCTGAGGGATGCTACACATGCAGATCCCAGCAAGCCACAGAACAGTGGCTGGCGTCTATGAAACACTTTCCATTTCTGGCCCAAACTGTCAGCTTCCACCAACACTGCCAAGGTCACTTCAGACATTTCTGCACCAAACATTACCAGAAAGCCTGGACAGAATGCTTTTTGAAGTATTTGAAGACACTGGAGAGTTTCCAGACCAAAGGGCTGGGATCAGGAGAGGGAAAGCCAGGGAGCCGAGCCTGTCTCTGGGGCCACTGTGCTGATGGCTTTTTCCAATGTGAGAGCCACAGAGACAGGGTGAAGGGCTGAGGAGGACCTCCCAGCCTTGCCGGGCTGCTGCCCAAAGTGGGACTCAGAGGCCGACAAGGGGGATGGACCCTTGAACACACCACAGACTTTGGGCTTAACCAGAAAACTCGTTTTCATTGTGAAAAAATCCTAACTCCTCATTGGACTGAGCTGTCACGGCTTTAAGAAGCAAGAGTGAATTAACTCCAGAAGAAAATAAATCATCCAGAACCTCACAGTATTTTTAAAAATAAAACTATCTAGTTTAGAAATGGGAAAAAAGGCACATAATAAGATTTGACTGAAAACCAAAGAAATAAAAATGGAGCTCCAGTAATAATAATAAAGTTATAAGACTATAAGACTATAGTCTATAAAACAAATATAGTTAGTATATTCAAGATACTAAAAGATGGATAATTTCAGCAAATAACTAGAAATAAATGGAAATTCAAATGGAAACAAAACAATAGGGAAGAGCAACACAGTCAAAAGTTGGATTGTTGAAAATTTTAATTAAATTGACAGGGCTATATGTGACTCAAGAAAAAATGGAAAATCTGTATATACCTAATACAAGTAAAGAGATTGGAATCATAATTATAAACTTCCCACAAAGCAAAGCTTAGAACCCAGTTGTTCATGTGTAAATCCTACCACACATTTAAGGGCAAATTAACACCCAGCTGTCACAAACTCTCCCACAAAATAGAAAAGGGGAAACTTAAATCATTCTGAGTTCAATGTCACCTTGAAAAAGAAAACTACAATCTAACATCTTTTAAGAAAGTGGACAAAAAAAATTCTCAAAAAAACTTAAAAATTAACTAACAAATCCAGCAACATGTAGAAAGAAGTATACACTGTGATCAAGTAGGATTTATCCCAGAAATTCAAGGTTGGTTTGATATCCAAAAATCAATCAATGTGATACCATATAAATAGCATAAAAGAACAGATACACGATAATCACAATAGATGCAAAAAAAAAAGCATTTAACAAAATCCCACCTTTTTAAATGATGAAAACAGTGAACGAACTAGAAATATAAGGAAACTTCACCAGCCTTTAAAAGGCATCTACAAAAGCCAATAGTTCACATCATACTTCATCATACTTGACGGTAAAAGACGAAATGCTGCCCCCTGAGATAGCGCACAAAACAAGGTGTTTGCTTTTGCTAATTGTACTTAACATTGAATGGGAAGTTCTAGCTAGGAAAAGTAGACAAGAAAAGAGAATAGAAGTGTATCAGTGAGAAGTAGAATTATCTCTATTTGTAGGTGGCATGATCTTGTATACAGAAAATCTTTCAGAACACACACACACACAAATATTATAAAATGGGTTTAGAATGTTCATAAAACACAAGACCAATATCTAAAAATCAATATCCAAAAACCAATTCCACACACACAACTATTATAAATGAGTTTAGCAAGTTCGTAAAACACAAGACCAATATCTAAAAATCAATATACAAAAACCAATTGCATTTCTATACTTTAGAAATTAATATACAAAAATGGAATCCAGAAATCAATTCAATTTCAAACCCTTGCAATAAATTTACCAAAAGAGTATGTGATTTATATTTATATAAAAAATACAAAGCATACTTAAAAGAAGTTAAAGAAGACCTAAATAAGTGGAAAGACAGCTCCTGTCCATGTATCAAAAGGTGTAATATTTTTTTTAAATGGTGCTCCTTCTTCAAATGAGTCTCCTTTTGGTTCAATCCCTTCCAAAATCCCAGGCACCCCTTCCTCAGAAGTGGAAAAGTTAATCCTAAAATTCATTTAGAAATGGAAGTAATCTATGGGGCACCTGCGTGGCTCAGGGGGTTAAGCCTCTGCCTTAGGCTCAGTCATGATCTCAGGTCCTGGGATAGAGCCCCACATCTGGCTCTCTGCTCAACAGGGAGCCTGCTTCCCCCTCTCTCCCTTCTTGCCTTTCTTCCTACTTGTAATCTCTCTCTCTGTGTCAAATAAATAAATAAAATCTTTAAAAACAAACAAACAAGAAAGAAAGGGAAGTGATCTAGAAAATCCATAACAATATTGAAAAAGAATGAATTTGAAAGATTTACACCTGTTGGTTTCAAAACTGACTCCACTCCAAAGTTACTGTAGTTAAGACACTCATAGATGTGCAGACCAATAGGATCCAATTTATTGTCCAGAAATAAACTGTCACATTTATGGTAACTTGGTTTTGTGGAAGAGCCCTAAGAAAATCTAGGGGTAAGAAGAGTCTTTCCAACAAATGTGCCGAAAGCATGAAGCTGGGCTCACACCATGCATCGAAATTAACTCAGAATGAGCCACAGACTTCATGTAAGTGAGAAAACTATGAAAGACTTAGAGAAAAGCATACTAGTAAATTTTCACAGCCTTGGATTCAAAATGTTTTTATAGATATGAAATTAAATGTGCAAGTGACAAAAGAAAAAAAAAACAGACAAATTGGATTTCTCCAAAATTAAAAATGCTTTACTTTCAAATACACCATTAAGAAAGGGACAAGAGAACCCACAGGATGGGGAAATTGTTTGTAAATTACAGATCTGATAAAGTACTTGTCAATCTAGAGTCTATAGAGAACTCTGACAACTAAACCATAAATAAAGCAACCTAACTTAAAAATAGACAAATTATTTGAAAAGCCATTTCTCCAAAGAAGACACACAAATGGCCAATAAGCCCATGACAAGATGCTCGACATCATTAGCCTTTAGCCACCTGAAAATCCGCGTGCTGCAGTGAAGATGGCTGTCCTCAAAGAAAGGAAAGTAACAAGGCTGGAGAGACCACGCAGCCTCCCCACAGCTGAAGGGCGTGCAGCGCTGCTGAGACCCTTGGGTGGCTCCTTGGGAAGCTACCGTGGCATCACTGCATGACTCGCAGCCACCCCCAGTGTAGACCCAAGTGAGGACGCTTTTGGTGCAGAACTCGCATACAGAGGCTCACAGTGCCATTACTCATGGTCACGGCAACGTGGAAGCAGCCCAACATCCACCAGCTGGTGAACACGTAAGCAAGCTATGGTCGCTTCATATAGTGGAATATTATCCAACAATGATCTGTGGTCACGGCACAACCTGGACGGACCTCACACACAAGACACCCAGTGGAAGGATCCCGTCACACAAGGTCCTGTCCTATTTGCAACAATGTGGATGGAGCTAGAGGAATTTAGAAAACAAAACAAATGAACAAAGACCAAAAAAAAAAAGACTCTTAAATAGAAAAAACTGGTGGTAGCACAAGGGGCCGTGGGGCTCGGGATGAGACCACACCCACCGGGAGGAGCCCCGAGGCCTCTGCAAGATTGCCAGACCACCATGCTGGACACCTGAGACTAACCCAACACCGCATCGCCCTCATATGTGAATAAATGACAAATCAGTTATTCCTAAGGAAAAATAATCACATCCTTGTAAGTGTTTTGTGCTGGGTCTTTATTACGAAGGTGACAGAGCGAGGACACAGAGGTCAAGGCCATTGAATAAAACATTAAAGCTTCTCAGGGTTTCCCAGGAAACAAGAGGCACAGCTCACCTGCCGGAGCCCTGTGGCACCAGCGTCTGGAAGGAAGCGGAAGGAAGGGCTAGGAGAGCTCAGGCCACGGTCTTTCCCAGGGTTTCCGCAGAAAGACCAGACGGCACCGTGAACAGCTTCAGCCTGGCGAGCACTGTGGCTGGGCTGACACCTGCCCTGGGGGATTCAGGCCAACGAATATTGCCTCCAGGACCCAGGCCAGCTAGAGGGGTGCAGCTGTGAGTGGTTAGTTTGCACATCATAGACATGTTCTGCCAGCACCTGCAGTCCCTAGTTGTTGGTTAGGCTGCCAGAGGGGCAGACTCACCCCAGCAGGAAGGGTTTAAATAAAAACACCACAACATCATAACATACGGAGAATACAAATCATAATGGTATTAATACAATAAGATCCCAATCATGGAATGCATCCGGAACAGGGAAATCTATGGACACAGGACATTTCCAGCCACCCAGGGCTGGGTGAGGAAAGACTAGAGACCGGCTCCTAGAAGGTGCAGAGCTGCTGGGGAGTGCTGGTGGTTCACAGTCACTGAACATACTAAGGAACATTAAATTTTACACTTAAAAATCTATGGAGCACTGGGTGGTGCATAAACAATGAATTCTGGAACACTGAAAAGGAATAAAAAGAAAAAAGAAAAAATCTATAGGTCAAATCTGAAGTTGATTCATTGCATAGATGTGTTTTTATGTTATACTATTTTTCTACCAAGTGAAAACTTGGTAGAAAAATAGTATAACATAAAAACACAACATATCTACAACTTTGGACACTATAACTTTGAAGATGATATAGTTTGATATATTAGAAGAAGTAATTTATAGGCGTTGTTGCAAGAGAAGACAGACCCAGGATCATGTTTTCATGTACACATTTCTGAGAACTGAATCTCAAACATGTCATTTTTCATGCCGTGTGGCGCTCTTCTAGTTGTTTAAGATTCTGAAGTATAACTAGCATATGTATCTTCTTCACACACCATGATTTCAGATTTAACTAGCCAGTGGAATAATGCATCTAAATAAATGTTCAAACAAAGTGGAAAACCACGTGGAAGATTTAAGTAGAAAAAATGACAGTTTGTGCAGAATTTTAGAAAACGCTTTATGTAATTAATACTGACATTCAAGGTCATCAAAACCTAGTATTTAGGGTGAATAAATGAGAGTAAGACTTTTTTTACAGTCCGTCATATCAAAATAATTTTTAATTAACACCAACCATAAAGTTGTTAAAATTAATAGTTTATTTCATGTAGAGCTTAGCACCTAAGTTACTTGAAATTTCCTTAACAGTGTGTAAGAAATGTTTTCATAAACCTGTCTTTATTTTTCATACAAAATCATTTACGGCTTTTGGATCGTCTCCATGGGCAGTAAACACTCCCAGCAATTACTTATTTATTTGTTGTTGTTTTACTGAAGTACACAATATTCATTCATACACAATATTACATTAGTTTCAGGTGTACAACAAACTGATTCCACATTTGTATCCATTGTGAAATGATCACCAGGATAAATGGCCACCACCTGTGGGCACACAGAGCTGTGACGCTGTTAGCCATGCTCCCCGTGCTGGGCGCTGCACCCCCCCACCCCGCCATCTGATTCACGTTCTAGCTGGAAGTTTGTACCCCCCTCACTCGACGCCCCTATTTGCACAGCCCTCATCCCTCCCCTCTGGCAACCTCCAGATTCTTCTCTGTATTTGAGAGTCTGTTCCTGTTCCGTTTGTTCGTTTTGTGGTTTAGAACCCACATGAATCCCATGCCATTTGTCTTTCTCTAAGGTATTTAACTTGACATAATATCATTGATTTTGGAACAGTGGAAACACATGGATGGAATTTTATTGAGTAGACACAGCCATCACTGACTTAGGTACAGAGTGTGCATGAGGCGTATTTTTTCTGTGCCACGGCTTCAGCTGATGAGTCTATCCCCACATCATTTGAACACTTACTTGTCAAATAAGGTGAGAAAGAAGATCAGTGCCTCCTGGGCGGTCCTGCTCATCCCAGAGACACAAGGCATGTGTGCCCAAGCCCCCGTTCACCCTTGGACCTCAGTTACTGGCAGGTTCCACTCAGTTCTTATTTCATTCCTCTGTTCTTTTGTAACATTAGGAAAGAGCAGTTCCCATGATGATTTTTATTTCTTTGAGTTCCACATTGACTTTATTTCAAGAGAACCAGGTTATTGAAAATATGACCGAATTTTGAACACCAGGACCAAAAATGCAGGTTTCCTGGAGATTTCTCTTCTCCTCCAGCCATGCAGACCCACTGTTACCCCGAAAGCTAAGATGCTGCAGATATCCTCAAAGTAGGGAGAGGCCACACAAATAGCGGAGATGACCACCGCCTGACATTTGACATTTCTGTTCTTACTAAAAATGTTCTTCCTGCAAATCTGAGATGCATTTGATGTGGATGAAAAGCTATCCAAGAGTCCACATCCAGCATGAACGTCCTTCATGTTCCTGCTGTCTGGCTCTGTCCCAGCAGCTTTGTTTGCTCATTCTGAATTCCCACCTTCTCGCGGCTGCAAAGAAAATGCACTTTACTGGGGTTTTTTTTTTTTTTTTTTTTTGCTTTCTTTTCTTTAGCTCCTATAGACTACAGACTAGGAATGACTTTAGAAGACTCTTTTCTTTAAACAAAGAGGATGCAGCACTCGGCAGGTATAAATTTCAATGTTTCCAAAATTGAGATTTTTGCATATTTTTCCCCAATATTATTGTTTTAATTCATATCTTTAATCTGACAAATGGACGCACCCTTTTAATTGCCTCACCAACAAAGTAATTAAATATACCCTCACCCTAAAAAGTGTCCTCCAGCCCTGTCCCCATACCCCACCCCCAAGGCAGCTACCCTCCCGATTTTCGTCACCTTGAGGTAATTTGTCATGTTGTAGAACACAGGTAAATCTGGGTCCTTCTGCCTAACATGAGATAATCCACTTTTGGGGTGTTTCAGTTACTTTATCCTTTTAATTTCTGAGTCCTACTCTGTGTATGAATACAACAAAAATCGTGTGTCCTCTCTCCAGCTGAAGGAAACTTGGGTGGTCTCTGGTTTGGGGACACAGAATAAAACTGTCTGAGCCTTATGGGACAGGTCTTGTGTGGACACATTTCTGTTCCTCTTGCTTAGAGACCCGAGTGGTATTTATTGCTGGCTAAGCCGTGGGTGAATATCCAGTATTTTAAGACACTGACAGAGAGTTTTCTACTGTGGTTTTTCCCTTTTGCATCTCCACAGGCCATGCTGGAGAGTTCTAGGTGCTCCACACCCTCCCCAAACCCCAGGATGAGAAGCTGTCTGAGCGGTAGAAGCTCTAACAGATGTGAGGGTTTTAATTTTATCCCCCCAGAGGATAATGACATTTCTCATGGCTTATTGTGATTATCTTCTTGGGAAAAGTTCAAAACTTTTGCCAGTTTTTTAGTATTGCATTGGCTTGTTCCGTTTGTAGTTACTGAGTACCGAGAGTTGTATCTATACTTAGGTATGTGGGTTGGAGTTGCAAATGTGTTTTCTCAGTGTGTTTGTAGACTTTCTGTTCTTTAAACAGCATTTTTTGTAGAGTAAAGGTTTTTATCTTGAGGAAGATCAATTTATCATTTCGTCAAAAAAATTGTGCTATGGAACAAAGTCCCCTCACCTTAAAAAAAAAAAAAAAATCCAATCATTCCAGCCCAGTTTTTGGAAGAGCTTGTCCTTTCCCACTCAATTTTCTGTACCTTTGTAAAAAAGTAGTTGACCACAAATGACTGTGTCAACTTCTGGACTTCTTCTGTTCCACTGGTCTGTTCAATTTCCTTTACTCAATGCTGTTCTAAGAACTTTAATTTTGTAATAAACAATCAGGTCGGTAATACAAGTCATGCCAGAGAAATACCATGCATTTTTGTGTATTGATTTGGCTGCATAATCTGAAAACTTGCTAAAGCCACATATTTGTTCTTCCACCATATTTTCGATTCTACAGGTGTGTCTACATGGATGACCATACTATTGGTGGATAAAACCATTTGCTTCTTCCTTCCTGATCCAATTCCTTCCATTTCGCGTTCTTGCCCTATTGCCTTGGTTAAATGCCATTAGTGGTGTTGAGCGCATGCAGCAAGAACAGACAGCCTTGCCTTGTCCTGGATCTCAGAGGGAAAGCAGCCGTCTCCCACCCTTACGGGATGGTACTTACAGGGTTTTGTTTTATTTTGTTTTTTTAAATAAATTCCCTGTTCTTTGACTGTCAAGACGTTCTTTTTCAATCAGAAATGAATGTTGGCTATTTTCAAAAACTTTTTTGCATTTATTTGATGACTGTATAGTTCAGCATATGAACATTTTCAGTATGTTCTCATGCTGAATCACATCAGTTGAATTTTTGATGTTAAACCAACTCTGCACTCATGGAATAAGTCATACCTGGTTCTGAGGTACTAACCTCTTCATAGATTGTTGGATTTTATATGCTAACATTTTGTTTGCATCTATGTTCTTAAGGTAGATAGGTCTGTATCTCTTCTCTGTTCAGTTATTTGCATTGTCTTGTTATCAGGATCTTGCCAGCTCATGGAGTTCATTGGGAAGTATTTCCTCCACTTCCTAGAGAGTTTGTGCGGAACTGATGTTAGTTCTTGCATGAATTTTTGATCTATCTTTTTTGTAAAATCCTTGGACCTGGAATTTTCTTCGTGGGAAAGTTTAAAATACAAATTCAGTTTCTTTAATCAATATTAGGGTGGTTAGAGTTACCTATTTCTTCTTGAATGAAATTTTACTAGATTCTGTCTTTCAGGGAAATTGTCCATGTCATCAGTTTAAAAATAAACTGAGTGGAATCAAGTTTTTCATAATGTTTCCTTATTAACTTTTGATGCCAGTAGTGATGTCCCTCTCGCTCCTGATATTAGTAATTAATGGATCCTCTATTTGCTGCTGATTACTCCAAATAGTTTATCAGTTCTATAGAACTAAGGAATAACTTTTGGCTTTATTTGTTTTTCTCTATTGATTTTCTGTTTTCTATTTCATTACTTCCATTTCATCTCTATTATGTTCTTACTTCGGTCTGAGTTGGTGGGTTTATATTTCCTTCCTTCTCTAACTTCTTTAGGTCTGGAAGCTAAGCTCACTGATTTGAGTACCCTCTCGTATTCCCAATCCCCCATCCCAGTTCATAAGAGTGGCAGCAACAAGCTTTGAGAATTTGTGTTTTCACTTTTATTCAGTCAAAAGCTTTCTAATTTTCCATTTGGTCTCCCTTTTGACTTGGGTTATTTAAAAGTATGTTATTTAGTTTCCAAATATTTCAGTATTTTGCAGATATCCTTGTGTTACAGATTTATAGCTTCGTTCTGTTATTATTTATATATTTATTTCACTTATTTTTTTTAAGGGGGGACAGGGGGAGAGGGAGAGAGAGAATCTTAAGCAGGCTCCACACCCAGCATGGGGCTTGATCTCACAACCCTAAGATCATGACCTGAGCCGAAATCAAGAGTCAGACACTTAAACGTTGGAGCCACCCAGGTGCCCCAGTAACTTCATTTTGGATAGAGAACATATTTTGCATGATTTGAGTCCCTTTAAGACAATTGAAATGTGTTTTATGGACACCGTATAGTCCACCTTGTAAATGTTCTGTGTGCAGTTGGAAGGAACTGTGTTCTGCTTTGCTGGATGGGATGTTTTGGAAATGAAAACTGGATCAAGTTACCCAACAGCATTGTTGACTCGCCCACGAACTCCCAATCTCTTTGTCTGCTTATCCTGTCCCATCCCTGTGTGGAGACTGACCAACAGAGGGCTGACAATAGCCCAGCCATTCTGCTGTGTGTGAAGCTGGGCCCCAGCCTCCGCCCAAGACAGATCCCTGCTTACAACTCACTTAGGAAGAAAACGCTGTGTGCTCCAGCCGGTTCAGCTGGGCTGCTGAGGTACCAGAGGCCCCCGTCTGTGCACTTCTGCTGCTTCTCTGATTCTACCTTCCTGCTGCCTCCTTGCACCCGCCTCCTTGCACACCCCTGCTCGAGAGCACGTGCCACCTTCCCATCTGCACCCACTGACTGCATGTCCACGTGGACTTTGCCATTTGAAAGACGTGAAAGCCCGTGTGCAGGGACACACACGCAAGGCACTATTCACTTTGGTGCCTTCCAGCTCACCAGGAGGTCCAAAACAGCAGGTGTGTGTGCACGTGAAGCTGAGGCTGACGTGGGCAGGAAGCCTTCCCCAGGGCCATCAGAGATCAGAGGGTAAGAGGGAGTTACTGGGGCCCTTGTGCCTTTACAGACAAGTGGGGCGTCAGCTGACTCTGTCTACTGTCCTTTGACAAAGACGCCTGCAGCCACAGAGCAGAACGCGTAGGTTTCCCCCCAGATGCCACAGCTCCCTACACCCGGCTTTGTCGGCAATGGTTGTCTGGAGTGCTGACCTCCCATCCAGTGGCCATCTCAGCGGGTGTCCAGCTTGTCCAGCTTGCCTCTGAGGGTGTGGAAACAGTCAATGCCTCCACGTTCTGAGCAGTAGAGACCTCACACCCTGGAGACAGCGAGGGGACAGCCGTCAGCAGGGGGGCTTCTGACTGTGCAGCTTAGTCTCTGGGACAGAGGAAGAGACACAATCCAATTGTGTCCTTTCAGGGGAGGAGTATTTGCCCCAGGAGGGGCCATGGGCTCACCACAGAGGGACAGAAGCAGGCAGAGGCTCAGACCCTTCTGTCTGAGGCACAGGAGAGCAGGAAGGCTGGGTCCAGAAGACCCAGCTGACAGGAAGATCCAGTGTGGAGCAGGGTCCAGGAGCCAGAGCTGAGGCCATAGCCCAGCATGTCAGGGCTCCCTGAGGGCCCTCTGTGTGCAAAGATGTCCCGGAGACAAGGCTGGGATCCTAATGTCTCTGCCTCTGCAAACACAGAGATGGTGTCACTGGATTCTGGTTCATGGAGAAGAGCAAGACCATCCCTGTCCCCCAGTTCTTAGGACAGAGGAAGTACAGGGACAGGGGGCTCAGAGGCTGTGATCAGAAAGCTGGGCAGTGGATCGTCACCACAGAGCAAATGCATCAGAAGATCCGCCCTTTTCCTGCCACGGCAGGCCTCCAGATGGAGAACAGGGGACCTTGGGGCAGGGGTGTAGGGGAGCAGAGCCCAGGCAGGGTGAGTGCTCCCTGAGATTCTGGGGCCATCTGGTCTACAGGTAGGTGAGGAGTGACCACACATGGCTGCAGAAGGGACTGTCTCTCCACATTGCGTGTGTCCGGGGCAAGGGGGGGGGGGCATCTTCTGGCCTCCCAGCAGGTCCCAGGACATTCAAGATGCTGCAGGAACACAGGGGTCTCCGGGGGGGGGGGGCAGGCTCCATCCCCCACAGGGTCCGGCAGCCCTGTACTTTGCAGCTTTTGCTACTCTCCTGTCTCTGGATTGCAAAGTGGATTCACAGCAGGGTAAAGCACCCCAGGGGAGCAGGGGTCAGGGATGCTGAGAAACACAGTGCACACACTTTCCCCAACGGGAGCAGGAGGAATTTGCAAAAGCTGCAGGAGTTCCACCCACTTGGACGGGGGTCCAGCCGTGTCAGCACCAACACCTGGTGTTCATCTGATGAGTTTTAGAGTGCAGGAAGCGTTCCGGTAATCTAAGCAAACCTGGGTCAAGCTTAAAGTCACAGAGGAAACTGAGGCACAGGAGAGTCCCGTGACCCTGGGGAGCTGCTTCCGGAGCCTTCCCGGACAGTCAGATGCATTACAGTTTGTGCACAAGGCCAGACTCACCGTCTTGTAACTGACCAGCATCCGTTCCAGTTACTGGGAAATCAGAAATCTGGCAGTCCTCCCCAAGAGCCCCCAGACCCGCCATCCACACCTCTCAGGGGTTGGGAGAACAGAGTGAACACTGGCGGGCATCCTTCCCACATTCCCACCACTCCTGGCGGTGCCGCTGGTCAAGCGCCTACGAGGAAAGGCCGGCCAGCCTGCAAGCAAGGGTCCCTGCCTATCCTGGGGACCCCTCCTTGATCCCCCCTTCTCCTCTGTGGGCACTGTTTTCATGTTTACCCTTAACCCTTTCTTACCTAGATTATCTTACAGGCTGCTGATGCACCTTTCTCTTCGGCTGCTCTCCTCAAATGGACACCGAGGAGAAGCCCCAGATGGACCTCTGCTCTTCGGGACAGTGGTTCTCAAATGTGGCCCCCATGGGCCATGGCGCAGGGCTCGCCAATAAAACAGGGAATAAACCCTCAGCTCAGTCGGAGTCTGGATAACAGAGCAGAGGGGTCTGGGTGAATGCAGCTTTGGGCTACTGGTGCGGCGATTTTTGCTCCCGGATTTCTAGTGTGCTGCATCCCATCAAATCCCTGGATCGTGAAAACGCAGCAGGTTCACAGGTTTTATTGATCTGTGGCACAGAGCCAAAGGGCAGAGTGGCTGAACGGAAGGACATGGGAGGAGCATCTCCAGCTGGACCCCGGCCCCGGCCAGACGTTTGTCTTCTGCCACAGGCCACGCAGTGCCACCAGGCTCCCTGGCATCGGCAAACAGAATCCTGGTAAAGCACTTCAGCTTTTCCCAGAAGAAGCAAAAGACGATGTTTTGAGGCATGAACTTGGTGAAGAAGAAAGTAGAACTTTGAAGGTGTCGTTCGAGACTGGCACTAGCCAGCCTGCAGGAAAGCTGGCTCTCTGTGCAGAGCCGAGGACATGAGATCAGGAAAAGCACCTTGTAAAGGGCACAGCCGGACACGGTGTGGTCACCCAAGGAGAGCAGCGGAGCGCCAGCCCTCCCATGCACCGAGCAAAGACAGCACGTCTGTCCATTCACCTCCAGGCCTGCTCACCCCACAGAGGCTTCCCATGGACAGTCCCCACAAGCCCCCATGCAGCCGTCTGTGGGCCCCTGGCTTCTCAGGTTGCATATATTCTGTCTGCTTGTTGAGCTGTGGAAAAGGCCAGAACAGACACTCTGCGCCTTGTGGTCTGTGTCCTGACTGGCGCAGGCGGAGCCCATGTCCTGAGATGTCACGCATGTCACTGGGCACAGACACCCTCCTGCTGTCGGCCAACCCCATCAAGAGATTTATGTGATGGGAAGGCATCTGAGGTAATCCCACACCCAGCCCCCGCCCCACTGAAGTCCTCACAGCTGGACGTGGCCCCTGCCCGGGTGGGTCTGGGGTTCTGCACACTCCTGGCCCCTCGGAGCCACACATGAGTCAGAACACACATGACAGACGTTTTGGCCTCCTTACTCTTACCATAAAGTGTGAGTAACTGATCTTGGGATGAAATTCACCAACAGAATATGATTTCAAAGTGGGTGAGAAGCAAAAGGAAAAAAGCTGACATTTCAAACAACGTGCTAGAATAAACTTCAAAGCTATTTTTGTGACACAACCACCAACTACAGGATATCGGCCAAATTTACTCGTCTCTTCTGTAAAGGGGAAACTTCAAACACGTTCCCCCAGATGCTTCTCTGCTGTGTTAAAAATCACATGTTAACCATTTAAAGTGAACTTCTCAGCGACACTCTGGACACTCACAACGCTATGGGGCTCCTCCTCTATCTGGTTCCACAACCTTCAGCCCTCAGAGACCCTTCCCCTCCCCAGCCCCTCCACCTGCTTCCTGCCAGGTCCACAGAGGGAGTGTCTGTGCGTCGGCTAACCTCCCTCGGAGGCTGAGAGACATCCACTATGCTGGGGCCATGACGTCAGGGCTCAGAAACCACCTGGGTTTAGCCATTCAATCACTGATAGGCACTGGGGGGTTCTACTTTTTAGCTAGTGGGACTGACGTCACTGTGAATATTCATGTACGGTATGTGCTGACTTCTTAATTGTTTGCCATATACCTAGGTGTGGAATCAGGTGTCATGCGGTAATTCTATTTTGAGGTTTCGAGGAGTCGCCCAGCTGCCTTTAAGACATAAGATCACATAAAAGGAGACAGCTAGCGGTGTCTTTAGCACATAAAGGGGCTCCCGTTCTGTAACTAATCGAGAAATAGGTAACACAATTTCTTTAGACCCTTGCAGACTGCAAATCAACAGTAACAGAGAAAAGGGCTACAATGTGCTCATTTGTGGATTTAAAAATCCAAAATAGGGGCCCCTGCGTGGCCCAGTCAGTTGAGCATCTGACTCTTGCTTTGGACTCAGATCATGATCTCAGGGTCCTGGGATCCAGCCCTGTATCAGCTCTGTGCTCAGTGGGGAGCCTGGTTGAGATCCTCTCCCTCTGCTCCTCCCCTCCCCTTCTCTAAAATAACTAACCTTTTTAAAAATTGCAAAACCTAACACACACCCTGTGGATCTATGACTGTGCCAGGAGTCACTCGTCAGTCCTTTGTCATTTGCAAGGACAACGGTTATGCCCCAGGCCCTGGGGGTATGATCGTCCACATGCTGTCTTCTCTAACCTCCTCGTGGAACAGCACCAGAACACATGGGCCTAAAGTTGTTGCCTCTTTGGCCTAAGGATCATTTTGAGCTGGCTGTCTTTGAGAATTAGCACCTGCAGGAGAAGTTCTGAGAACAGAGCAGACGCTACCCTATTGTCAGGGTGTCTGGTGGTGCAGGGAGCCTCCTTTGCGTCCAGGAAGAGGATGGTACTAAACCCCAGGAGACCCCCACAGGGGACATGAGTCGCACTGGCCCACTTTTCCTGTCCCCTCAGGCCTTCCCCACAGCTCCCTCTCTCTTCAGCTGAAGACAGTATTGAGCCCCAGGTTTAGGCCACTTAGGGGTTCCCCGTTTCCCCTGCTGTCTCCTTGCATCATGAGCTGCACATGTTGGTAAACTCCTGGTTGTCTTTTTCTTGCTCCTTTGTCTCACTCATATCAGCCAAGAACTCAGAAGGGTAGAGAGAGATCATTTCCATCCCCGCATGGTATGTTTGGTATTAAAGTCCTTCTGGTCAAGGACAATGGTTTCATGACCACTCAGGACCTCACACACTGCAGCGGTGAGCCGCACACCGAGGGACCTCCGCCTGGGAGGTGTCTGTGTGGAATCCCCGGGGTTTTTTGGGATTCAGGGGCCAAATAGCAGGACCTCTAAATGCCAGCCAGCTTCACTGCTCAGACCCTACTGAGCCCCAGCCCGGAAGTTAGAGAGCATCAGAGATCCGTCACAACATCCGATGAGTGTTACAGTGTATTACAAGTTGGGAGCAGACCCCGGCTTCCCCATCGTTAAGCCCAATGGTCCAGTTGGCTTGGCAGCGGCTATGTGGACCGTGGGGAGGCCAGCAGAGGGCCTGTCTTTGGGTGGCCTCCGATTCTTTGTCTTTGCCCTGCCTGGGCTGTCATCCAAGTCTGCTCACAGTCTTTGACAATGACCTCCTAATGGCTGGGGTTCCCGGGCCCTCTCCCTTCTTGTCCACACTTGTTTTGTCCACTTCTTATTTTGGCATAATGGCACAGAAGAGTCACAGAAGATGTGGAAAGTCTCCTGGGTGCTCCCGCCTGCCTGCTAACGTTCCACAGATGGCAAGGTGGGGAAGCTCCTGACAGCCCAGAATGCAGGGCAAGCTGCTTGCTTCTGTGTCTGTCCTTTCTTTGTCCCTAGAGGCACCTGGGTCCTGGGTCCTTTGTCCCCTCCATCGCTGGGTGAGAACTCAGTCTTCTGTGGTCTTTTGAAGAGCTATCCCTGGGTTGACAGTTTTCCCCCTACTGGAGTGAGGTTATGAATTTCTGACAAAAGTGTTCCTGAAATGCCATGTGTCCTCCATGTGTTGTGGGCACATGAGGAGTCTGGTGACAGCGATGTGGACCTGGACCCCCCAGGGGTGATGAGTGACTTGAGGGACACTTTGAGACCTCAGTGTCGTCTCTCCCTGAACATCCCCCCAGCAGCGCCAGCATCCACCTGCTGATCTGCCCACCGCCCTCCACTTCGATGTCTGCCCTAGAGGGTTCTCTCGTTGCGGGGTCACCCTGGGAATTCCCCTGTGAGGAAGAGCTGCTCCTTCCTCCTGAGCATGTATGTGCTTGATTGCTCTTTTCTTTTTTTGTTAAAGATTTTATTTATTTGAGAAAGAGCACGCACAATTGGGGCGAGGGGCGGAGGGAGAAGCATACTCACTGGCGAGCAGGGAGCCCAATGTGAGGCTTGGTCCTGGACCCCGAGATCATGACCTGAGCTGAAGGCAGATGCTTAGCTGACTGAGCCACCCAGGCATCCAGCTCATTTATTTTCACCAGTAGAAACTTGTGGATACTCACAGTAAAATCCATTGTTTCATTTCACTGCTCAGTTGTCCTAGAATGGCCAATCTTTAGGTCGGTTCTTCCGTTCTTTCAGCAAGGTTCCCTTTTTCTGAGTGTTTCCTACGTTTTGGTGCACAAGATGTTCTAAGCTCCTCTTGTATTTTGTATGGAAATGAAACAATTCTCCGAGGACTCCCGGTGACTGTGCAGGAGAACGGGGTGCCGAAGATGAGGGCTGGGTGTGAGTTATGCTCATGGTCACTGGTGCCATCGCCGGCAGCCCTTCCAGCTGACAGACCCAGGACCTGTACACTGAGATGCTAAGATATGTGGGCCCACACGTGTCTGTAGTTCTGTATCCCTTTACAGGTGCATCAAACTGCCAATGTCTATCGATCCTTCTAATTCTGGCCCAAACTAGGGTTCTTCCTAGCCTCCCCTCCTCCCAGAGCAAAAAAACTTGGCCCCCATTGTCTGCAATATCTTGACTAATTGGTTCAATTCTAGTACACATGCAAGGTGGTTCCAGGATTGCAGACCTGCACACCTGGGTGGACCAGGGGGGTTGGGCCCATCTAGGTTCTCCCCTGCTCCAGAACCTGGGTGCGTGGTGCTCCCCTACCACCAGGGGGTGCAGTCCCGTCTGGGAGGCAGCCAGGCTCAACGCTGGCCTTGAATTACATGCAGCCTCCTCCCTGTGCTGGTTGGCTCCTGTTGCTTATTTCTGGGGAAGGTGGGGAGATGTGAACCATCCCCTCAGTTCCCACAGTCCGCAGCAAAAAGCAGAGTGCCCCCCAACCTGCCCAGCTCCCTCTCGGGCTCTCCCTCTGGGCCCTGTCTCCACAGCGGCGGGCACACCCTCCCTATTAGTCTGCAGGAAGGACAGATGGGAACACCCTGTCCTTCTTCCCCGTGGAGGAGATGTTCCAGGTCTCTGTAGGTCCTGGAGATGCCCCACAGGCCGGTCCTGTGACACAGCACACGTCACTCACTGCTCTCCCTGGGTGCCCACTCCGGCTGGTGCCTCACGGGGCACGTTCTCCACTCATCGGCTGTGTTTCGACTTGCTCTGGGGTTGGCTTCAGCTTTTGTCATGCATCTAGGAAGACTGTGGTGGTCAGAGGATCAGTCCTTCCTGTGTGGCTTCTGGGTTTTGAGTCTCAGTGAGAGAAGCTTTCTTGGCACCACGGTGAAGAGGAGCCTAAGCCCCCAACTCCCGCGTCTGTGTGTTTAGACGTTCACACCAGAACCCTGACCCACTAGGCGCTGGCGCTGTGTGCGTGTAAACTACGGGTCTAACTCTACCACCTCCCCAGCTGCCCTGCTGTCCCAGGGCCACTTGGGAAGGTATCTGTCCTCACCCCAAACCCTGGAGAATCCGCCAGTTCTCCCATGAGTCCGGGTCTGTTTCTGTATCTTTGCTCACAGTCCACAATGCCAACCCTGCTGGGCTCTCGTGGTCCTTTCTCTCTGGAAACGTTGCCTTAGGTGGCGTTTCCCACACCAACCCTCCTGCACTAGTTTGTGTCTCTCCCTGGGACTCAGCTCTCTGTACACTCTTCCCGCTCTGCCTGCTTCTCCTAACCACTGCTTCTTTGATCCTTTATTCACATGATTGTTTTCATGCTCTCGGATGTTCGCCACCTTCTTTCATGTCCTTCATTACATTTCCATCTCAGTCTATTCTCCGGACTCTGGGCAATCTACTCTCTTTAACTAACACACTGATGGTAGAACAGTTTTAGGTTTGCAGTAACACAGAGTGGGAAGTACTGAGAGCCCCTACATGCTGCACCCTCCTATGGCCCCCCACATGGGGTCCTGACCATGAACACCAAGTAGCACAGTCGTGCAGCACGTGCACTGCACTCAATGAGCCGATACTAATGCACTCCTGTTACCTGGAGCCCAGAGTCTCTCCCTTATTGTTGTGCAGCGTGGGTTTCACTAAATACATTTGTATCCATCATAACAATATCATCCAAGGGTTTCACTGACCTAAATATCCTCTGTACTCATCCTCCCCAGACCCCCAGTCCGGCTCACCCTCCCCCAAACCCTAGATTGACTTCTTTCACTTAGTTTCCTCCATGTCTTTTCATGGCTGGATAGCTCATTTCTTTTTCTTACAGAACAACATTCCACTATGTGAATGGACTACGGCTGATTCATGCATCCACTCGCTGAGGGCCGTCTTATTTGCTTCCAAAGTTTGTCAATTACAGACCAAGTGTGCGATATTTGTGTGATACCAAGGATCGCAATCTCTGGATCCTGTAGTGAAAGTGTGTTTTTTGGGGAGAAGCTACCAGACTGTCTCCCTCCTGCGTCCCCCTAGCAGTTAGTACTGCCCCTGGTCCTCCCCAGCACTGGGTGCTCTCAGGGCTCTGGATTGGGCCATTCTAATAGTATGTCATGGCATTTCTTCTTTATTTTACAGATAATTTTGTCTTTTTATCCCATTTGCTTCCTGTGTTCAATCAATGTTTTGTCATAGCTCTGTTTGGTCCATTGTTATTCTTGGCCCCGACCTTGTGATTCAAGGTGGTATTTCGGACCCTCAAAGGCTTGTTTGAGGAGTTTATTTCCCATGGTTTCCTTTTGCTTCATAGTTGTTTTTAGGGGGTAGGGATGTTCTCCAATTACTTTTGGTGAGTATTTCTTTCCTGATTTTCTCAGTAATTCTGCCTGGGTTTTACTCTTCTCTCACTGCTCTGGTGATACCAGATTCCTCCAGCTTACAGGCACCCAGCCCCCACCTCCGCAATCCCTGCATGACCAGCACTTGGTGTCCACCGTGGGTGTTTGCCACGCACATGGGAGGAGGGCTGGGTGTCCTTGGGGCACTCTCCGAGCCTGGGTCTGTCCCTTCATGGTGGGGGCTCAAGGAGGACTCCACCTTCTGGTCGCACTCCTGTCCCCTCTCCTGGCCTCTGCAGTGCCTCTAGGGGGTCCCTGGGCTGTCCCCCTGGTTCTTTGTTCAGGGCTAGGGCCGCAGGGGGCATTGGCCCCGTGCTGGGGGGTGCCATTTCTCCCCTGGCCTCATTTGTCCTCTGTTTTCTGAGAGTGTGTGTGGTGGTGCACTTTGCTGCACGAACCCCTCCTCTCCTTGGGGGTGGAATCTGCCTTTGTCATCCCACCTCACACGGCCTCACCATCCACCAGCACCTTGTCCCACCGCTGAGCTCCTAACATTGCTTTAGACGCCCGTGTCCCTGAGTCTGGGATCCCCATGGCAGGCCATGTCCCGAGGACTCTGCATCATCAGACTCTGGGACACTGGATCCCAGAGTTGGGGTATCCAGATGGACGTCCAGCTCTGCCAGGAGCTAGACGCCCTGTGGACCCTGGAAAGGTGTGTACACCGATGGTGACCAGCCCAGCACAGGGCCTGGAGGACCCTGGTTCAGAGAGTGACGGGTTCCATGGGGATGTCCCCCCGATGCCAAGCACCCGGAGTCCAGGCTGTCACACACCCCAGGAGCAGGAGGGCACAGACAAGCAGTTGCTCACTATGTGTAACTGTGTTTGCAGTCAGGAGGTCAAGGTTCCCAGGCTTCAGGGACTCAGTGTTCCTGGAAACCACAGGGGCACACGTCCTGTGCCAATTTTGCCCCTTGAAGGTGCATTTTAATGTTTCCTGCTCTTACTGTGGTTTTGCATTTCCTTTCCCTCCACAAGGAGCCGGCGGCTGGACACCCCGTGTGTCAAACAGAAGCCAGTGGCTGCAGATCGACCTTGGGGACAGGGTTGTGGTCACCGCGGTGGCCACGCAGGGCGGGTACGGGAGCTCCGCCTGGGTCACCAGCTACCTCCTGATGTTCAGTGACAGCGGCAGGAACTGGAAGCTGTACCGGCGCGAGGAGAGCATTGCGGTAGGCCTTCCGTGGGACGCAACCTCCAGGGGCCCCAAGAGCACCTCCCCCCACCCCTGGGCCAGGGTCTCAGAGCCTCCAGAGAAGCAAACCATTCCCAGAGGCAGGACACATGAAAATCCATGAGCGTCGAGAAAGGAAATGATTTCATAGCCTAGGAACAGTTGGACAAAACCCTTTTGTTCTGGTCACAAGTGGGAAAACCCGCCCATGCTCTGCATGACCTCACAGAGGCCGGGGGTCCCAAGCCTTCCACAGGAGCTCAGACAGGGCCCTGTCCCTTCTCCCTGACCCAGGGCTCCTGAAGGACACGAGCCAAGTGGCCTTGTCGGCTGGCGTTCGCAGAAAGTCAGCTTTCTGATTGCATCCCTTGGCCGCGGACGGGAGCAGACTGTTTGCTCAGCTTCCATGACTTTCGGGACATTTGCCACAGAGTGCGTCCCTCTGCTTGTGTAGTTAGTGAGGCAGAGTGTGTGTGACCGCATGGGTTCTGACCAGGGTGGGAGGAGGCGGGCGCATGGGCAGTGGAGACGGTCCAGGACCCGGGTCCCACGAAACAGCAGAGGCAGGAAAGCCACAGACCACGGAAACCAAATGCTGAAGGAGCCACTCAGTGACACTCAGGTGGGAAGACACCATATCTCATGTAAACAGCAGAGAAGGTTACTTTGGGGTCACGCAGGCCCAAGTGTCCTGCAGCCACTCCTGTGACATCCACACCCTCTTTCTCCAGCCAAGGCTGCACCTGCTTCTGCTCCAGGGCTCGGTGGCATCTATGTAGCCTGTCTGGGATAAGACGGTTCTGGGCACACCACCAGAGCTGCTGCTGTGAGCCAGGAGGCAACATGCCCACTGGGCGCTCGGAGCCACAGCACCCTGGTTCCACTAGCATAACGCAGGTCGGCCCTCATCCCACAGGGCAGGCTTCATGCTGTCAATGCCATTCAGAGGAAGGAGGGAGATGCCGTGAGGTCCTGTGTCTCAGGCCGCGGCAATCAGGCCGCACCCCCTCGCTACTTGTCTCGGGGAGCAGGGGTCCCAACCGAGCCCACACAGTGACACTGGGACGGGCGGAGGGGCTCAGGCTCAGGGTGGGAGGACCACAGACACAGGTCTCTCCGTGGAGGTGGGAGCCCTCCCCGCCCGCAGACATGCTTCTCACGGCTCTGCGCAGGTGGGGGTGAGACCCCTCCCTCCTCTCACGGGGCCTTTGGGGTCAGGACTGCACCCTGTGACCTCGCGCAGAGTATGAATTCTGCGAGGACGTGATTTACCAATACCATTACCTTTTCTCTGCCACGACTGTGTGGGCCCCCTTCACCATAAAAGATGCTTTAATTATTTGTTACATGTCACCCAAAACTGACCATTGGAACAGTTTTCAAGCACACAGCTTCCGAGGCCCTAAGCACCACACCCCCATCATCTCCAGAAGGCTCTCATCCTCCCAAACTGAAACTCTGTCCCCATGAGGCACGGACTTCCCACCCCCCGCCCCAGCCCCTGGCGTCCACCCTCTGCCTTCTGTCCCCATGAATCTGACAACTCTGCGTGTCCCAGGTAAGTGGAATCCTACGCTGTTTGTCTTCTGGTGATGGGCTGAATCGCGGAATGTGACGTCCTCAGGGTTCAGCCATGCTGGAGCAGGTGTCAGAATGTGCTTCCTCTTTAAGGCTGAGTCACATTCCATTGTTTGCGTGGACGACATCTTGCTCATTCATCCGTCTGTCAATGAACACTTTAGCCCTTGAGGATAACACTGCTCTGAACCCCAGGGTGCAAATATCTCACGAAGACCTTGCTTCCACATCCTTTGGGTGTGTACCCAGATGCAGACTTGCTGGGTCACATGGCGGTCCTGTGTGTCATTTTTGAGGACACCCAATCTGTTTTCCATACTCTGGGTCTGCGCTGAGTCACAATCCCCCGATGGTCCCGAGGCTTCCAGCTCCTCCATCCCTCACCACACTGGTTCCCTGGTTCCGCTGGGTTTCGGGAACAGCCATCCCACTGGGTGTGACAGGGCATTTCAGTGGCTCTGATGGGCATTTCTGATGGCGAACTTCTTTTCTGTGATTGTTGGCGCATCTTGGGAGAAATGCCTGCTCGGATCTCTGGTCAGTTTTCTCAGGTTGCTTTTGGTGTGGTGAAGGTAGGAGCTCGTCATGCATTCTGGTACCAGCCCCTCATGAGACCCCTGACTTGTAAGCCCCTCCCCCACCCCACGGGTCGTCTTCTCGCTCTGTGGATCCTGTCCTTTGGTGAACAGAAGATTTTAGTTTTAATATGATCTCATTTGCTATTTTTATCACCTTAATTCATATCTAAATGGGACATCACAGGTTATCCCAAAGTATTCTATCCTTAAAAATGTCAATAAAGGCATAATTACTATTTTATATTCTAATCTGGGTGTGTTTCCTATTTAGCTTTCTTTTAACCTGAACGCTCGTTACATTCACAGGCATGAATCCCACCAGTCAATAATTACTGGGATCAGCCTGTTACATTCTCTTAAAATAGAGCCACTGATGCTGGTGTTTCCAACACTGGCATTCACAGTTAGCTGCCTTTATGATAAATCGATGTCATTAGTCTCTGCCCTTCCCATGAGCACTTGCTGTAGACAGGAATTGTGAAGTCAGTACTAATTAACGTGTTCAGTTTTATTACCTAAAATATGAACGTTCTTGTCAGTGAAAACAACATGCTTGCGATTACCTCCAGCATCACGTCTGTAGATCTCTGATATTTATATTGTTTTGTGCGGGTGTCCCTGCCGTGCAGATGAGAGCTCCTCATTCAGTCCCGTGGGTCGGGTTCACCGGAGTGTGTCTGTTGGTGCTGCGCTCAGACCGTGAGCCTCGGTCCAGGGACCCTCGGGCCGTGAGCCTTACTCAGTCCAGGAACCCTCAGACCATGAGCCTCGGTCCAGGGGCCCTCGGGCCGTGAGCCTTACTCAGTCCAGGAACCCTCAGACCATGAGCCTCGGTCCAGGGGCCCTCGGGCTGTGAGCCTTACTCAGTCCAGGGACCCTCGGGCCGTGAGCCTTACCCGGTCCAGGGACCCGTGAGCTCAGCTCCCTGACACAAGCCAGCCCCGAGCCCATCCCCGCAGCTGCCCCTGCCCACCTGTCCTCGTCCCACAGCCCCACAGAACACAGGTTCCCACCAGGCAATGGACTTCAGTGTCTGCACGCAGGGTGCAGCCCACGTCCTTCGTGAATTTTCTGAGAGTTCACTGCCAGGTCATCCTCTAGTCTTAGAAAGAAGGCCTGTCAGCCCCACACCTGTCCAGCTGTCCCCCTGGAGAGCCGGGCTCCCCATGGGCTGCCAAACTCCCAGGGGCCGTGCCCGTGAGAACCCCTTTACTCCCTGCAGGGGCCATCAGAGCTACATTTTCTCCCATGAGAGCCCACCAGAACTCTAGCTGTTTCTGAACCTGAGGCATGAGTTGTTCAGGATTCAGTGACCATAATCCTTAGGGAAGTCATCCCTGTTGTGCATGTCCTTCAGGGGATGGGCACACCCGTCTGACACATGCTGGCAGCATACTTGAGGGAAAAGGAAATTAATTAAAGTAAATTTAAGTTTTAGCACAATAACCAGTGTCCAATTAATGGATGCCTTTCTCAAGGATACATGCCAGTAGGTACTCAGAATTCACCAGAATTAGTGAGTCATTCGCTATTTTAAATTTCTTGGAGACCTTCCAAATATAAGCAGGAAGATAAAATGCAAGGAGGCGATCGTCACGGGAAGGACGCGAGCTGTTGCGTCCAGAGACAGACATGGCATGGCCTCCCAGGAAGGCAGGCATCCCTGGCATGGTGCTGGCACCATGGGCAGACCGCTGGTCTGGGCTGCATCCACAATATTTCCTTCATTTCTCAAAGGTGGTGGGTGTTGAACTTCAGTCCCGTTTGTCTTTTGTGTGTTCGCTTGAATCATTGCCTACTTCAGCGGCTGACGCTGAGGACACGCAGGATGTACTTTTACAAGAGCCACCATGAGTTAGTAATGTCGGAAGATCGTATGGCCCGTGTGTTGGTGAGACAGACAGAATAGCGGCTAATGGTGCCAGCAGGCCTGGGTTTGAGGGGGAGGGCGGCTCCTCCAGGAGATTCCCATTATCCATTCATCGTCTGGGTTGAATCCAGACTGATCTGAGTACCCAGAGGTCACGTGGCGTTCTGTGTCCAAAGGGGCCTCCACGGGACCGTGTTGTCAGAGCAAACACCGCCCTCCACAGAGCTGAAAGACAGACATCACACAGGGAGCAGCCAGAGCGCCCAGGGACTCTACTCTGGAACTGACGGGATGGGCTGCAGAAAGTTCTGGAGGAAAGGGGGGCTGGGCCACCTGGTCGGGAAGGACAGGGAATGTGGGATGGGCTGCAGAAAGTTCTGGAGGAAAGGGGGGCTGGGCCACCTGGTCGGGAAGGACAGGGAATGTTCTCCCGTCTCTGAGCTGGCATGGAGCCACGTGCCTACCTAGAAATGGAGGCGAGTGCTACCTCCGGATCATTTCCCCGAGGAAAGCATTCAGCAGCTTGGGGAGGGCAGCACCAAATCAGAAGAGACTTGAAACCAGGGATAGAAAATAGGAAAAAGAAAAGAAGAAGTCATATATTTATATATGATTAGAACAGAGCCACACATGATTTTGGGTATATTTTGGTCATTAGAAGAAACTGTCTTCCAAAATTTTAAAGAAAGAAAAACTTATAATAAATTAAAATATGGGTAAACACAATGAAGGGATGGAATATGACTATAAAGATGAAAACTTTAAAAGATTCTAAAAAAGGAGCTGATAAGATAAGACACCATACACAAAGATAAACTTGAAATGGATAAAAGACCTCAGTGTGAGACAGGAACCCATCAGAATCCTAGAGGAGAACATAGGCAGTAACCTCTTTGATATCGGCCACAGCAACTTCTTTCAAGATATGTCTCCAAAGGCAAAGGGAACAAAAGTGAAAATGAACTTTTGTGACTTCATCAAGATCACAAGCTTCTGCACAGCAAAGGAAACAGTCAACAAAACAAAGAAGTAACCCAGGGAATGGGAGAAGATATTTGCAAATGACAGTACAGACAAAAGGCTGATATCCAGGATCTATAAAGAACTTCTCAACACACACAAAACAGATATTCTTGTCAAAAAATGGGCAGAAGACATGAACAGACACTTCTCCAATGAAGACATACACATAGCTAACAGACACATGAAAAAATGTTCATCATCACTAGCCATCAGGGAGACTCAAATTAAAACCACATTGAGATACCACCTTACACCAGTTACAGTGGCCAAAATTAGCAAGACGGGAAACAACGTGTGTTGGAGAGGATGTGGAAAAAGGGGAACCCTCTTACACTGTTGGTGGGAATGCAAGTTGGTGCAGCCACTCTGGAGAACAGTGTGGAGATTCCTCAAGAAGTTAAAAATAGAGCTTCCCTATGACCCTGCAATTGCACTACTGGGTATTTACCCCAAAGATACAGATGTGGTGAAAAGAAGGGCCATCTGTACCCCAATGTTTATAGCAGCAATGGC
>PISX010001565.1:22945-84526 GCA_004024625.1 Mellivora capensis | reverse complement strand
CCCAAACTGTGGAAAGAACCAAGATGCCCTTCAACGGACAAATGGATAAGGAAGATGTGGTCCATATACACTATGGAGTATTATGCCTCCATCAGAAAGGATGAATACCCAACTTTTTTATCAACAGAGACAGGACTGGAAGAGATTATGCTGAGGAAATAAGTGAAGCAGAGAGAGTCAATTATCATATCGTTTCACTTATTTGTGGAGCATAACAAATAACAAGGAGGAGATAGGGAGATGGAGAGGAGAAGGGAGATGAGGGAAATTGGAAGGGGAGACAAACCATGAGAGACTATGGACTCTGAAAAACAATCTGAGGGTTTTGAAGGGGCAGGGGGTGGGAGGTTGGGGGAGCCAGGTGGTGGGTATTATGGAGGGCACATATGGCATGGAGCACTGGGTGTGGTGCATAAACAATGAATTCTGTTATGCTGAAAAGAAATTAATTTAAAAAAAAAAGAAGTTGGTTGAAAAAGAGAAAAGAAAAAAAGGAGAGGATATGCTTAGGCTAGAGACTAGAACAAAGCTATACACTAGATTTAGGGTATATTTGTATGCATTAGAAGAAACTGTATCCGAAAATTTTAAAGAAAGAAAAGCATATGTATACATAAAGTAAGGTTAAATACAATGAAGGAATAGAATATGACTATAATAATGAAAATTTAAAATGATTTTTAAAAAGGTATTGATAAAATAAAAGAGTTAAAAAGGCTAAAATAAAAAAGAGGAAAATTTTTTTTAAATAAGAAAAAGTAAAATTTTAAAAATTTAACTTTTAAAGACTAAAGAATTATGGGGAAAAAAAAACATGAATTCTACCTGCCACATTCCTGTAGCTCTTGAGTTCCACAGTTCTCACTGAATGGTAAACTTGGTCATGGCTGGATGTTCTTGCTGATTTTCTGGGGAAGGGGCCTCTTGTAGTGGTTCTCAAATGTCTTTGTCCGAGACAGAATTGCACCCCCTTTGCCAGGGGCTGGGCTAAGTAATCTGCGCTGTTTTGGTCTCAGGAGCTTTTGTTCCCTGAGCGCTTTCCGTACGGCTCTGGATGACGGAAATGAAGATGGCAGCCTCCCAATCTCTGGCCAGAGAAGCCGAGAGCTTGGGGCCCCGCTTCTCAGTGCACCCTCAGAGGAGAGCAGTCAATCCTTCCCATCTCCCTCACCTGCGGCCACGCTCCAAGCTCACCCGGCCTGTGACCGAGCATTTCTGTCTCTGGCGTGCAGCCCCGTTTGGAGCCTCCAAACGCAGCAGACTCCTGCTGCGCTCCCATGCCACAACTCCTGGAGGAGAAAGGAGGGTGTCTCTCTGGATCTGCCACTACTTGAAGAGCAGAGACCCAACTGTGCCCCGGACCATGGTTTAAAGTAACCCTGAGCTGAGAGTCCACTGCTTGCCTCCATCTCTGCCGCTGGCTTTCCTGCTCTGATACCCGGGAGCTCTGCTGCATTCAGACACCCTCGGTATTTCTGTGACCCTGAGGGTCCTGAGACCACACTGTCCCCGTGAGGGCTCCATCCCCTGCCTAGCCTCTGGAGCAACGTCCCTCAGTGGAGCAGACTTCTGAAAGTTCCAATTTTGTGTTCCACTACTCCACCACTAGCCAGGAGCTGGCCCCTCCCCCGGCGGTCTATCTTCCCATGTGTC
The DNA here is from genome assembly GCA_004024625.1 of Mellivora capensis. Lineage (NCBI taxonomy): Eukaryota > Metazoa > Chordata > Mammalia > Carnivora > Mustelidae > Mellivora > Mellivora capensis. The sequence continues at coordinate 82,873 of PISX010001565.1, read as the reverse complement.
GCCTCAGAGTCACTTCTCTGCCCATCCTACCTTCCAGAAAGTGTCCACTTTTCTGTTCCTAGAATTGCTGCTCTTCTCTTCGATTTTCTGTTGGGTTTGTAGGGGCTCAGAATGATTTGATAACTATCCGGCTACATTCCTGGGACCCGATGAAATAGGTCTCCTATTCCTCCACCATCTTTCTCCTCACACCTGAATGGCATTAGTTTTTTATTTCAATTTTAGATATTTATTTCTAGTACATAGAAATAAAACAGTTTTATATATTAATATTACTACCTGAGAACTTGACAAATTGGTTTTTGAAGGTCTTTTTGGCTCATTTTTATACGTGTTCTTGGAATAGCCTACAAACAGAATTAAAGCATGTGGGAGTAAAAACAGTTTAATAGATTTGTTTTCCTTTCCCAGTTGGATGTTTTATTCATTTTCTTTCTTTACTGACTTGCTATAATGTCCAGGACTAGGTTGAAAAGTAGACACAAAGAGACATCATGCCTTGTGCCTAGTTTAGGGGGAAACAGTTCAGTCCTTCACCTTCAACTATCATGTTAGATGGATGCAACTTGTGAGGCTGAGGACGGTCTTTTCTATTCCTATTTTGTTGAGAATTTTTATTATGAATTGTTGTTGGATTTTATAAAATGCTTTTTATCCATCTATCAAAATGATTGTGTAGTTAGTATATCTTTATTAATTACTTTCATTAGAGTTTTATAGTTTTTCCCTCATTTAGGTATTATACATAATTTGCTAAGTTTATATTTAAGCATTTCATTTTTAGGGGACCAATGTAAATAGTAATAGGATTTTAATTTCATATTCCACTTGTTCTTGGCTTGTATGTAGGAAATTTATTAACATTTGCATACTAACCTTGTGTCTTTTAATCTTGCTAAAATTCCTCATTATTTCCAGGAAGTTTTTGTCAATTCCTTCAGAGTTTTGCTTCTTATTTCCCAATGCATACAACTTCTGTTTCTTTTTCTTGTCTTATTGCATTAGTTTACACAATATGGAAGGCAGGGTTGAGAAGGATATCATGTCTTGTTCCCGTTCTTAGTAGGAAAATCTCAAGTTTCTCACCATTAAGTATGATATTAGGTATAGTTCTTTTGAAGATATCTTTTATCAAGCTGAGGATACTTCCTTCTTTAGCTAGCTTGCTGAGAGTTTTTATCATAAGTGCATGTAGAATTTTGTCAAATGCTTTTGTCTGCATTTAGTAATATGATCATGTGATTTTTCTTCTTTACACTGTTAATGTGATGGGTTACATTAGTTTATCTTGGGAGTGCTTTACCTACCTGGCATACTTGGGATAAATGCACTTGGTTATAATGTAAAATTATTTTTATATATTATTGAATTGATTTGCTAATGTTTTGTTGGAGATTTTTGCATCTGTGTTCATGAGAAGTACTAGTCCTCAGTTTTCTTTTCTCGCAATCTTTGTTTGTTTTTGGCATTATGGTAATGCTGGGCTCCTAGAGTCAGGAAGAATTTCCTCTGCTTCTATCTGCTAGAAAGGAGAGAATTTTTCTCTTAAATGTTTTGAAAAGTTTACCAGTGATCCCATCTAGGCCTGGTGTTTTCTGTTTAGGAAAGTTACTAACTATTGACTCAAATTATTTAATAGATGTAAGTCTGTTCAGATTTTCTACTTCTTGTGGTGTGAGCTTTCAAAGACTGTATCTTTCTTTTTTATTTAATTTAAATTCAGTTGGCCAACATACAGTACATCATTAGTTTTTGATATAATGTTCAATGACACATTAGTTGCATATAACATGAAGACTGTATCTTTCAAAGGATTGGTCCATTTCATATAGGTTCTGAAATCTGTGGACATAGTGTTGTTCATGTTATTCCTTTATATTTTTAATGTCCATGGAATCTGTGGTAATACCTCCTCTTTCATTCTGATTTTAACAATTTGTGTCCTTTCTTTTTCATTAGCCTAACTAGAAATGTATCACTTGATTTTTTCATTGAACCAGCTTCTGATTCCATTGATTTCCTCTACTGATTTCCTGTTGTTTTTTAATATTTTTAGTGGTTAACATAGAATTTACAATATACTCTTACGACTAATCCAAATTCACTTTCAAATAACACTATACCACTTCATGAATATTTTCTAATGTGAATATTTTCTAATAACAAAATATCCCTAATTCTTCCCTTCTGTCTTTATTATTGCTGTCATTCATTGCCCTTATACATAAGCATATGTATGTGTGTATATATAATATATGCATATACATAATTGAATACATTGTTGATATTAATTTGAACAAACTTATCTGCTAGATTAAGAAAAAGTTAAAGTTCACTTCACTTATTCCTTCTCTGATGCTCTTCCTTTCTTCATGACCTATAGTATCTCTTTAGAAACTTCTTTAAACATTTTCTATGAGGCAGATCTGAAACTGGGGGTGTCTCCTGAGCTCACCCAGCCAAGGAGCATCAGTCATCAGTCCAGCATTGGAGGTAAACTGCATCAGACTCTGAGTTTCTCAAGTTTCTCTTTCTCTAACAACTTTCTCTATTTGTTGGGCCATTGTTTGATAAGCCATAAATTCTTTAAACATGCTTTACCTTATATATAACCTAGTTATAATAGTTGCATTGAAGTCTTTGCCAACAAAATCCTGCTCTTGGATCCACATAGACACAGATTTCTTTAAGCAGCTTCTGTTTATGAGCCACACTTTCTCATTCTTGCGTGTCTTTAACTTTCTCAGATGACATATTGCAGCAACTTGGGATTCTTGTAGTTATCCACCTGTACTAAGCCTGAAATGTTTCCTATGATAAGAAGCACTGATATTGCTGTATAATTTGTGTTATGTATGTTTTTTGTTTCTTAATTTTTTGTTTCTATTTGTAAACTAGAGCTAGTGGTCAGCCGGTGCCTGGCAGAGTTCTGCTCATGCATCCCCAGCTGTGAGGGCTTCCAGCTTTGCTGACTGAGATGTGTGCATGCAGTCCTGCCAGGACTTGGCTTTCTACTGGCTTGGGTGGTCTCTATGCACAGCATAGCTTTCCAGCCAGCCCCCTTCAGTCTTCCTGTGCTTGAGCACAGCCTTTCCAATGGACGGGAGTCACGGGAGCTCATCGAGGATGGCTGTTGTCCCATTTCCCACACTTTCTGTTAATGCTGGACATTTTGTTGCTCATCAGTTACTTCAACCAGACCACATCCTCAGGCATTCTGCCTGCTGGCCTTACCATTTGCTGCTTACATGGCCACAGCAAGGCCTGGGAACTTGCACTCCAAGCTAAGGGAGCCCCCTTGGCTGCAGAGCTGCTAATCTTCAGGGTTGACTCCCCCACCCCCACCCCCACCCCTCGTGGCACCATAGATGAGCTGGGATGGGAGTAGAGCCAACCCATGCAGGGACACCATAGAATTCCATTATTCTCACACTTTGATTCTGCTGTGCCGTAGGTTCTTATAAGTAAATTCTTCTTAATTTCTTGTCTGGCTTTTGGTGGTTTTCCAGAGCATTTGGGTGGCTGTTCATGACTATTCTCTCCATTCTGATTCTCCATGTTAGATGTGGTCCTGCCAAGCCCCTCACTATGCCCTACTGGGAAAAAAGTGGTGTTCTAATCTTGTTCCTACTTTCTAAGTAATAAGAACAACAGAAAAGGAAAGAAGAGCAATATTCAGGATGCATGTTCTGAGGGCACACCTGGTATGAGCCCCTGTGAGGCTCTGCCCAGAGGTGAACTCACTCTATGGGGAAAAAGGCTGCTTCCACCCACCAACTGCTGTAACCAACACCCCCCTGGGCTTCCTACAGTTTTGGAAGCACAAGTCTAAGAGCAGGTGCTGGCAGGTTTGGGTCTGGTGAGGGCCCCCACCTGGTTCTTTCCCACATGGGGAAGTCAGATCAGCCTCTGGGTCTCCTGTAGGAGACACCATCACAGTGGGGTTAGGGTTTCAACACAAGAATTTGGGGAGACCAACATTCAGTCCACAGCAGGGTGAGGTTATCTCCCTTGAATGGAAGACAGAAGGGAGATTATCTCCCTTGTATGGCTGAGTGTCACTCTTGTGACTCTACTACTTTTACTTCCCATTCAGATTGCTACTCAATAGGCCTTAAACAAATGCTCAATCATTTATTCTGTTCCTGTTGAGTTTAAACACTATTTAAAATTAGACAATGTGACATTGCCATGGTCAGATACTTTATATGGTGGACCCAAGCTGACTGGAACCAAGTACTAGATTGTGGTTTACAAACATGTATTTTTTAATCAAATTAAATTTTTTCTACAGCATGATTAATTAAACTTGCATGCAAAGTAGTTTGCATAGCATTCCACAAATCATCTCTGTATCGGTATCTGTGTATGAATAATGCTGGAGAAGACCTCATCATTATTCAGCTCAGAGCACTCATGTTCTTCATATAAAGTCAGGTGGGTTGGAGTTAGGGGCCACTTTTCAGTTAATTGCCAAAGATCAAATTTATTAGTGATGAAAGTGGCATAGAACCTCAAGTCGTTTGATGTCCAAAAAATTGATAATAGGGGATACGCCCCTAACCCTATTCATGTGAGTAAGTGTGTGGTGTTCCCCGGCAGAGAACCAGGCCACAACGTCCTCTTGAATTTGTTCCAAGCTACGTAAGCGTGAGTCTCTGTATCGTCACTATTTTTTACACAGGAGACTTTGTGCTCCTGAAGTAAGTGCCGAACGCGGGATCTGCGTGGAGCAGCTAATCAGAGTGCTCCCCCTGTCTAGACCCTAGTTTCAGGCTCAGATAGAAGTGAGGGTGAGTGTGTCCCTGGTGAGCCTTTCAGGGAGGGTGTTGGGATGCATTCAGGGCCCCAATCACAGGTGGATGAATCTCAGAGAACTGTGACTGTTTTAAGGCAAAAGGGACCACAACTGGCTCGTTCCCTGAGACTGAGAGTTTCAGGCTTCAGTCTGTGATCTGGCCTTGTGCCAGGGTCACTGCCCAGTGTGCTTCCCGGGTGGAAGCTGGGAATAGCCCAGACACGCGCAGTCTGACCGGGCAGGCAGCAGGGTGAGGCCCTGAAGGATGGCAGCTCTAGCATCCCGTGGATCACTCCCCTACATCGTCACAGAATGTGATCATTTATTAAACAAGTCATTTCTCAACACTGAGTTTAAAAATGGTCGTGACGTTTTTATTTTTTAATTTAATTTTTAGCACATAACGTATTATTGGTTTCAGAGGTAGAATCCAGAGATTCATCTTTTGCAGACAACATTCAGTGCTCATTCCATCCCGTGCCCTCCTAAATGCATCTCCCGGGTACCCCGTCCCCCCAGCCCCTCCCCTCCGACAACCCTCAGTTTGTTTCCTAGGATTAAGAATCTCTTCTGGGGACGCCTGGGTGGCTCAGTTGGTTAAGCGCCTGCCTTCGGCTCAGGTCATGATCCCAGCGTCCTGGGATCGAGTCCCGCATCGGGCTCCTTGCTTGGCAGGGAGCCTGCTTCTTCCTCTGCCTCTGCCTGCCACTCTGCCTGCCTGTGCTCGCTCTCTCTCTCTCCCTCTCTCTCTGACAAATAAATAAGTTTAAAAAAAAAATCTCTAAAAAAAAAAAAAAAAAAGAATCTCTTCTGGTTTGTCTCCCTCTCTGGTATTGTTTTGTTTTATTTTTCCCTCCCTTCCTCTATGATCCTGTTTTGTTTCTTAAATTCCACATATGAGTAAGATCACACAATAACTATCTTGCTCTGACTGACTTATTTCACTCGGCATAATACCCCTAGTTCCATGACTCAGAGCAACTCCCACAGCCACGTGTCTGCTAGGAGCTGAGTGCTGGAAATCCTCCATCTGTCTACACGATGTGTGGTTCCAAATCCCAGTGCTGAACATTGTGCCCAGCCATTCTGCCTCGCCCATGATTTGCATCACTGAATGGGGGTCTGACTGCTGAAGGCTTGCTGCAGGCCATGTGTTTTCAAAGAAGAAACGTATTCCCATAATTACAGTAACCTGACTTTCCGGTTTGAGGGAATAAAGCAAGAACAGGTCTCTCTCTCTCCTTGCATTCATAGTTGTTATATTCATGAGGGTTAGGTCTGTTTTGGTAGATTCAAAGCCTAGTTTGGATATATGGTAGATTACATATATATATATATATATATATATATATATATATATATATATATATATAACTTACAAAGTGCGATTCCTTAAAATTCAAATAAGCAGTGCTTTCATTATCACAAAGTATCTGAATATATTTTAAAAAGCATGCAAGTACACTTAATATTTATTTTGTTATGACATATCAGGAGATTTATAAAATAGCCTACTCGATGACCGCTTCTCAGGAAATATTAAAGCAGGTGAGGCGGCATCCAGGACCCGGGTCCCCAAAGGACCCTGGCTTCTCAGCCGGCAGTTCATGCTGAGCAGGGAGGAGGGCCAGCTGCTCCGGGGTTGGTGAAGGTTGTCTCTCTTGTGCAAATTTGCACAGTTCAAGCAAAGGGCGACAATTTTAATGGGTTACATAGGAGCTGTTAATCCATCCTCCTCTTAAAAGAAAGGAAAGAGGGAGCAAAAAAAAGACACTCTTCTAAACAGAACATTTCTAAACCCAGTGTGATTATCGATTCAGGCAAAGGTCACAGATGGGCTTAGAGCATTATATGAGACTGTTGTCTGAAAAGGACATTCCCATGAGCCCCAAGAGTCAGCCACATGAGCCCCAAGAATCAGACCAGCTTATGAACAGAGTGCACAAAGAAAAGTCACTCTCCTCACCAAGTGATCCAAATTAATGTCACTAGGGGTGGACAACTGAGACCTTGTCCCTGGAAGGTCACAGTACAAGGAGGCAGCGTCTCCATTTCGTATTCTCACCCAGAACGTGGAGGCTGACGCTCATCCCAGGTGGCAGCTGGACAAATGCAGCCCGGGCCATGCTCTGCAAGTCCCTCAACCGTGCTCGTCAATGGTGGGGAAGCCAAGAACCGACACCAGCAGGTGGAAGCTGTCCTGTGTCAGTGGAGGAAATATAAAAACGGGCAAACCAAACCCAAATATAAAATCTGGGCAAAACCAGATAGAACTGTGGGATTTGTGTCAGCAGTGGTTTCCCGGTTGTTTTGGGCAGGTTTGTGTTCCAGGAGACACTGAATTTAGCATAAAGAGTTAGGATGCTTACGACTGCTTTTCAAATGGTTCGACGACAGTTACGTGTGTCAAGGCGTGTTTGTGCATGCAGGCACCCCCCATGTGCACACACATGGGAGTGTGCATGTGGGTGCACACGTGGAAGGAGAGAGTAGTTGTGGGATTGCTGTAGGATGGGGTCCAGACCTTCTGGAGGAGCCTCTGGCTCAGGCTCCAGATGGAGGAAGGTGGGCCGCTCAGCCTTCCCCGCTGCCAGCGTAGGGCACATGAGGCTCGCCGGGAGGTGTGGGCTGTCGGGGTACACTCAGGGTGGAGCCCCTGGGGCCAGCGCGGGAGCCTCTGATCCTGAGGAGGCCGGGGGACTGCAGAGACTCTCCACCCAAGGTGCGGACACTGTTCCCAGGATAAAGGCTCCAGCAAGTGCATCGGATTCTTGGCAATTGTGGTTCTCTTTCTAAAATGAAAGTTTAAATTTCCACCAAGAAAAGAAAAACTAGACATTTGACTGTTTTAAATAGTGGGACGTGGAGCATTCTTGGATGGCTGAGTTGGAGGTCTGTGTGCAGGGTCCAAACGTGCAGGAGACTGAGTCTGCCGAATGGCCCCATTCAAGTCTGGACTCTCGTTAGGACGACCGTGGTGACCACAGTGTGGATTCTCGTTAGGGCGACCGTGGTGACCACAGTGTGGATTCTCGTTAGGATGACGGCGGTGACCATGTCTGGACTCTCGTTAGATGACCGTGGTGACCACAAGGCTGGACTCTCATTACATGGGCACAGTGACCACAAGAGTAACACTCTTATTTGAAATTTTAATGTTAAATTAATGTTATTTCAATGGATCTTTTATATGATAATTATATAATTGAATTACATTTTGCATTATTAAACAAAACCTAAGCAGGAAGTTGAAGGCCCCCCCTTAGAATGATTCTAGTGGTTGGTAAAAACCATAAAACTGATAATACCAGTTGAGGCATTCCCACAAAACATATTTTCCTGCTTTTTGATGACCATGAGCAGAATTTAAATCTTCAGTTTCTTCACTAGGCAATTTTTCTTATTTAGCTAAAAGTGAATTATTTAGACTGTAATTGACATGGCTACTTGTAAAATGGAAAGTCAGTTGTGACGATTTGCCTTGGTTCACACACGCCCATAGTGATGAGTCACTGAGAGTGTCTTGACTGTGAGCACCCACCCTGGACACACGCGTGTGCACACTATGCTCACACGTGCGACACAGATATGTGTGTGCACACACGTGCTGAGGTCGGCTGTAGAGTCTGCACTTCAAGAGTTTGCCCTCGGCCTGTGTTCACAGCCGCCCCCCAGCCAAGTCCTGTGCTGTGTGCACGGGGCGAGTGCCACCCGGGCCAGGGCAGGGTGTGTCCTCCTCCCGGACCTCAAGCCCCCACCCCTGTTGGACAGCCGGCGGGAGGTTCCAGATCCCCAGCCTCCTGCTGCAGTATCAGTCTGTCTGGGGGTGGAAAGACGGGTAGTTACTGCAGGAGCAAGGGACCCCACGTGTGCGCTGAGCCCGCGCTCTCTTGCAGGGCTTCCCAGGGAACGCCAACGCAGACAGCGTGATGCGCCACTGGCTGCAGCCACCCGTGGAGGCCAGGCACCTGCGCTTCCTGCCCTCCGCCTGGAACCCCAACGGCCGCATCGGGATGCGCGTGGAGGTATACGGATGCCAGTTCCGTAAGTGCGGGAGCAGAACTAGGCTCCCATCTGGGGACGTGGGGTCCTTGGTACAAATTCAGAGACTCTTCCAAGAGAAAAGCCTCCAGGCTTTTCTCAAATTCCTTAACAAGGACAATGGATTCTCTTTGATATTGTTGTGTAACTCGGAGATGAAACTGTCAGGTTGTTTTTTGTTTTTAAAGATTTTATTTATTTCTTATTGCGAGAGGCAGAGAGTGTGCCGGCTCAAGTGGTGGGGGAGGGGCAGAAGGAGAAGCAGACTCCCCACTGAGCAGGGAGCCCCATGTGGGACTCGATCCTGGGCCCCTGAGATCATGACCTGAGCCGAAGGCAGATGCTCAACTGACTGAGGCACCTAGGCTCCTGTCAGGTTGTTCTTATAGGATCTTCTTATTGAGTGTCGGCCCCTCTCTCCCTTCCCTGTCTCTGCCTCTCTGTCTCTGTCTCTGTCCCTCATCCCTCTGTCTCTATCCCTCTGTCCCTCTGTCTCTCTGTCTCTGTCTCTCTCTCTGTCCCTCTGTCATGGTTTCTATATGTCTCTCTTCCCTCTATGTCTGTCTCTCATCTCTCTATCTCTCTGTCTCTCTGTCTCTCTGCCTCTGTCTCTCTGTCTTTGTCTGTCTGTCCTTCTGTCCCTCTGTCTGTCTCTGACAGTCATGTCACCAGCCCAAGGCAGGGAGTGGGCCAGGCTGTCAGTTACCCTGAAGAGGGCCCACCCCCACTCACTGACCATGTGACTTGTTCTGTGGGAGGGTTTGCCCTGAGAGGTGGGGTCTGCTGTCTGCATCAGGAGAGCTCCGGATGGCACAAAGGGGACTGGTGGGGGGATGGGAGGGGGCCAGCTGATTGGCTCGAGGATGGGGGTGACAGCCATGCGGTGTTTGGGGAGCCCCAGGGTCACCAGAGTGAGGGTCCGGCCAATGTGCTGTGTGGACCAGCACTGCCAGGCCCGCATGGGGGACCGAGGGACCCCTGAGCCAACACTTCATCCGCAGCGTTCCTCCTGTTCCGTCCACGGCCTCACTCTGTGGATGTCCAGACCACAAGGGATCCCTTGGGCAGGGACCCTGACACTGGCCGTCTTGGGCCTCATGCCTCTTTCCCTTGGGGAATGCACTCTGATGAGGCTGTGCCAGGACCCTCCCTCCCAGACGTGTGGCCACGGCCCTTCCAGTGGGACCAGCAGCAACCCTAAAGTCCATGCAGCCGGACTGGGAGGGTCTGCATGAAGCCCAGCAGGTAACCTGTCTCCCCGACGTGAGAAGCCACCAGTGCCTCCTGACACGCAGGACACGCCGCCTCTGTGTCAGCGCCCTCAAGCAACACAGGCATGCTGCTCTGTTGTGGGAAGGTGCGGGCCTCCTCGGCAAGATGCTTGGAGATGCCCCTCGCCCTCATGTTCACACGCAGTGGCTCCGTGTGCAGGTCCCGGAAGAATCCCACCCCTCCCCCCATGCATCCCTCTGTGGCCACCACGTGCCACATTCCTGGACGGGCCGTGGTCTCTCTTGCACACCTGGGCTCTCTCTCTCCATTCACTCGTCAGACTCCTGCTGCAGCCGCAATGGGCGGCCAAGGGCAGGCTGAGGACGGCCTTGCGGGCTGCACGCTGGTCAGGAGGGTCTTTCCCATGGGCTCCCAGGCCACAGCTCGGCCACCTCAAGGCCCCTTCCAAGACTCACCAACGTCCACCGGCACCTTCTCACTGCCTTCTGGGCCAGGCTACTGGAGCCATCCCTCCAACCGTCTCCAAGTGCCGCACGTTAGCCTGAGTTCTCTCTCTCAGTGGAATCCCAGGCACCCCCTCCAGAGCCACCTCACCTGCAGTCACTGCCAGCCCCACGACCCCTCCTTCTCAGTGCACCCTGAATCCTCGTCATCCTCAGCTCTGACCCTGGTTTGGGCCCCACCACCGCACTCCACCAAGTTGGCCACGGCGGTCCTGAGGGCCTCTCGACGGGCGCGATGCAGCCTTGGATGCGGAGGAAGGAGCCTGCCCATGTCAAACGCAGCAGACTCACCAACATTCCCCCCACCCCCACCCCATGCACCAGCCAGAGAGGCTGCAGCCTGGTAGATTCCTAATTCTTCCCACCCTTCCTCTGACCTGCCTCTCTGCAGGAGCCCCACCCACTCCAGGCAGCTGAGAGGAACTGGGTGCTCCCCAGGCAGCCACCATCCCTCTATTTTGGTTCTCTGAAAGCACCAGGATGTCTGCAGTCAGCACAGGACCTTTGCACAGACGGACCCTATGCCTACAACCTTCAACCTTCACCCTTTCTTTGAGCACCCATACTTTTCAAGGTGTAACATACACGAGGAAAAATATTAAAAATCTGAGTGCACAATTCTAAGTCTTACAAGAGCCCCTCAGTCCCCTTCCTTCCCGGCACTCACCCCTCACCCCAGTGCCGCACTACTCTGTGGGCCAGCATCCCCTATTTGTAGCTTTCTGCACAGAACACCCCCAGGTGTGTTGCTGGTGCCTGGCTTCCTTCGCCCACCCTCCACGGCCATGCCCTCGAGTCTGGATCAGCCGCCGTGTCTCCACCTCCACAACTTTCCTGCACACCCTGGCCAGGCTGGGGTCATGCTGACACGCTCCCGTGGCAACCTGCGTTGTCCCCATGGCAACCGCACCATCCTGGAGCCTTGTGGTGACTGTTCATTCGTCTGTCGGTAGGCTACGCGGATGAAAAGCAAATGCACTGTCAGGCATGCAGCGGGCAGGCCACGAGGCCACCAGGAAAGGGTCTGCTCCTCACACACAGCGTCTGGACCAGCATAGAGCAAGGGCCAAGGCCTCCAGGGTCAGGGTTGTCTGGTTAAGCCCATACTGCTTGAGGGGACAGGTGGGCTAGCCCATGACGTGCCCCGCAGTCAGTAACTAATCACAGCTGGTGCAGCCTCTGAAAATGAGGGTTCTTTGTGATGAGCCACCGACAGACCTCCTGGCCCGCACCTGTAGGCTGTGACCCAGCTGCCCCGAGGCTACGGTAAGAGGAAACTGAACAGTGTGGGAGGAAGACAGACCCACCTTGACAAGAGCTCAGGAAAGCTGATGACATTTTATGTCACAGGAAGGCTTCTGCATCAGACGTGCAGACCGTCTGGGGAAGCCAGGCTGTGAGGCCACCGCGTGCACACTGTGCTTCCTGACAGTGGCCCGTCCATCCCGGGCGTGAGTGCCACCACCAGGAACAGCAGGAGCATGCAGACTCCATGCAGCCCATCTGGAAGCAGACCTGTGGGCCCTTGCCTGTGACCACCGGCATCACAATCCTTACAGAGGACAGGATTAGTGCTCTGGCCACCCCAAGCTGCCGGTGGGCACTCTGCCAGGAGACTTGGAGCAGTTCTCAACCACGCTACCCCACAGGACCCTGGAGAGGGCTTTCTGGCTTCAGGACTCTCCATAAAAATAATTATGTCTAAGCCTTGTATCAGTTCCCTGGTGTGCTTGCCTAAGTGTACGCACACTCGTGTGTGCCTGTGTCTGTGTAAATGCGTGCTCACATGTTCTTGTGTGTACCTGTGTGCTCACGTGTTCCTGTGTGTGCACCCTCATGTGTGTTCCTGTGTTTGTGTGCATGTGTGCTCACATGTTCTTGTGTGTCCCTGTGTTTGTGCACATCTGTGCTCACGTGTCCCTGTGTTTGTGTACCTGTGTGCTCCCGTGTCCCTGTGTGTATTACATGTTCATGTGTTCCTGTGTTCGTGTACCTGTGTGTTCATATGTTCTTATGTGTCAATGCTCATGCATGTGCCTGTGTTTGTGTACACATGTGTGCTCACATCTTCTTGTCTGTACCTGTGTTTGTTCACATGTGTGCTCACATATCCCTGTGTTTGTGTACCTGTGTGCTCACGTGTTCCTTTATTACATACTCTTGTGTGCCTGTGTTTGTGCACATGTGTGCTCACATGCCCCTATGTGTGCGTGTACATGCTCAAGTGTTTCTGTGTTTGTGTGCATGTGTGCACACATTTTCTTCATGTGTGCCTGTGTTTGTGCATACGTGTTCTCATATGTTCCTCATGTGTGCCTGTGTTTGTGCACATGCGTGCACATGTGTTCCCATGCATGTGCACTCATGTGTACCTGTGTTTGTGTGTGTGTGTTCACATGTTCCTGCATTTTTGCCCATGTGTGCTCACAGGTTTCCTCCTTTGATTTTCTGTTACACCAAGGCTTCTGTGCCAGAAAGTCCCTTGTCTGCTGCAGCGTGGCCGAGCAGACCCAGACGGTGGGCACTGGGACGGGCCATGCCTGCTGCAAGCAGCCACCCCAGCCAGCAGCATCCAAGACAATGGGGGCAGGAAGGGGTCTGTGGGCACTGGATCACAGGTGGGGGTCCATGGGTAGGATCGAAGGGTGCTGGTTCATGGGTGTTGGGTCAAAGGCAGGGGTCCGCAGGCCCTGGGTCATGGGTGGAAGTCTGTGGCCCTGCAAGGCTGGCAGAGAAGTCTGTGCCCTCCCCACCCAAGGACAGGGAAGATGCACAAAGTACTGTTGGAATGCAAGCGTGAGCAGGCAGCCCCTGAGACAGGCAGGGCCGTGCACTGTCAGCCCAGTACCTGGCTTTTCGTCCATGCTTCTCATTCAGAAGAAGTAACTGGGGAGATAACCCACCTTAAAACAGAATGAAATATTTACTCATTGTGCACCTGGTAAATGAATTATTTCTAGGTACATTAACAAGATGTAAGAAAATAAAAGGTGAATTTTAAAAAGATATCCTCATAAAATGGGCAAGAGTCATTGTAATGGCTTATTTTGCATATGACGTGCCCTTTGAATGACACACACATCCCCACGAAGCGACCCCAGACAACAGGCTTGAAGCTGTGGGGGTTTGCTGCACGCAGATGTTTTCCAGTAAATACGGTAGCATGCTGTAGGGGTAAGATCTCTTCCTTATGATTTTCTTGATGCCACCGTCTTTTCTGGAGCTCACTGCATTGTAGCGATTCAGTGAGCAACACAGATAACGTACAAAATGCGTTACTAGTTAGATCTAGTCGACAGCTATCCGTGGTTAAGTTTGGGAGGTGGTTAAAGGTTATATCCAGACTTCCGGCTCCATGGACATCAGCGCTCCCAGCCCCCAGATTCTTTAAGAGTCTGCTGTATTCTTGGTTTTGCCAGAAATAAGGTCCATGAAGGAGTAAGTCTCTCATGTTGTCCTGGAGGAAACTGGTCTTCCATTCAATGTGCCCACCAGCCACCAATGTGCATGGAGCAGCGGGGACCACTGGGTCTGGACACGTGGGGGCTGTGGCCTGAGGGTGGGGGCAAGGTCAAGCCATCATCCTCAGGGTCCCCCAACGGCTATGGCTGCTCCAGACAGGCCCCTCTTGTCTCCTCTGTCATCCTGTGATCGCACCCTCTGCACAGCACCCGTTCCGAGGACTCGAGTCCTTGCTGGGAGGGTTTTTCTGGGATAACTGCTCCCCTTCTGTGAATGGGCTCCCTGAGCATGACCCAGGCCTCAGGTGACCCGGCCACTGTTCCTCTGTGTACATGGAATGTGGAACACGGACACATTTTCTATAGAGCACACAAGCACATGTGCCATCTGGGCCCAACAGCCACTGAGAAGAGCCACGAGCATCTGGCTCAGGAAAGAAGGAGCATCTTATTCTCTATGGCCCCTTACCGTCTGCCTCACTGCCCTCAGGGGCCCTGTGGTGAGATGGGGCCTCCCTGGCACAGTAACCTCTGGCGGGGACAGCCCTGCAAAGGGAGCGGGAGTCGGAGAGCAGACCCACTGCCCTGGGAGGCTCTGGTTCCCACCAGTGGATGGGACATGGAAGCCTCTGAGGCCTCCGATACTGTGTCTGTGTACTTTTGTGTGTGCTTGTGTGTGTACCTGTGTGTGCTTGTATGTGAACCTGTGTGTGTCCCTGTGTGTGCCTGTGTGCATGCCTGTATATGTGCCTCTATGTGTGTGCAACTGTGTGTGCACCTGTGTGTGAATGCGCCTGTGTGTGCACCTATGTGTGCCTCTGTGTGTCTTCCTGTGTGTGCACCTGTGTGTGCAACGGTGTGTGTGCCTGTGTGCGCCTGTGTATGCCTGTGTGTGTACCTGTGTATGCTTCTATGTGTGTGTATGTGTGTGTGTGCGCCTCTACGTGTGCACCTGTGTGTGCCTCTGTGTGTGTGTGTGTGTGCAAGGCCCCACACATTTACATACTTCAATGAGGAGCAAGCTAATACTTAGAAGAATTTTTATCATCTTTCCTGCAGGATCAGACGTGATGGACTTTGATGGAAAAAGTTCTCTGCTTTACAGATTTGTTCAAAGTACCAGGAATCCAGTGAAAGACATCGTTTCTTTGAAATTTAAAACAAGGCAGAGTGATGGGCTTCTGTTGCACAGGCGGGGCAGAAACGGAGACTCCTTCACCCTGGAATTAGTGAAAGGGAGGCTCCTTCTGATCATCAATTCAGGTAAAGTGATGAGCCAAGGAACTCGATAATCTGAATTCTTAGATATAATTTGTACCCCAGTATTTTTATACATAATCTTTTACCAGATATTATGGATAAGGGCCTAGACTTACAGATTCTGACTCTCTTTTGCTTAAAAACATATTAAAATGTAGTAACTGTGCCGGGAGGCGGTCACTGGAGCTCTTCATATCTGATAAACACACCTACGTCATGGAACCCAGGGCTCCCCGGCCTCATTTTGCACCAGTGACATTTCGGACCAGATAGTTAGCCTCCGTGGGGGCTGTCCTGTTCAGTGGAGGGTGTTTACCAGCATCCCCGCCCTCCACCCACCAGAGGACAGTAGCATAGCTCACACCCACATCCTGGCCAGTGTCCTCTGGGGGACAAAGCTTCCCTGTGGAGAGCCACTGCCTGGTCGCCATCGCAGAGCTCCCAGCAAAGACAGTGCTTCCGAGGGACGCACACCTGTAATGAAGAGAAGTGGCCAAGAACAGCCTTGATGGACAGGGTGTCCCAGAGTCAGACGCAACAGCTTCACAGGGTCGAGGAAGCTTGGCCTGGCAGGACCTAACGGTGCCCATTTCCCTGGCCAGGCACTGCTTCACCCTCGCCATCTGGCCCTGGGGGCGTGGCGCTGGGCAGTCTGTTGGACGACCAGCACTGGCACTCAGTGCTCCTCGAGCATGCCCGCCAGCACATGACCCTCTCCGTGGACCGGCACTCCAGGCAGTTCCAGGCACGGGGACAGCTGAGTCACACAGACCTAGATCCTGAGGTGCGGAGTCTCTGTCAGTCACGGCAGGGTGTGGGGTTTGAGTGTGGCATAGCCTGGATAGAAGGGGGAACCCTGCAGAGAAATGCCCTTTCTCGGCACGTGTGGTCAGGGCTTAACCTGTCCCAAGGGAGCCGCTGTCCTGGGCACCCTCTGAGCCTGACTCGGAGCGCGGCCCACTGTGCTCAGCGCGGCCCACTGTGCTCAGCATGGCCCACGGTGCATGTCCAGTCCTGCTGAGCTGACCTGAGCAATCCCCCTGGCGTCCCAGCTAGATCCCGAGCTATCAGCTGGGTCCAAAGTCCTGTCTCTCGGTCTCATCCTTCAGCTTCCAAACTCACCTAACATATTCGCAGCCCTTTGCACACGTGTACCTAAATTATACGAAGGTATAACAATTTATGCCATTTTTGTAAGATGTTGTCAGGCTCATGAACTATTAAAAGAAGCTAAACACTAAAGCTAAAATAAAAACGTGTTTGGCAGAAACGGACGATTGGCAGTTCATGTCCTATTTTACGTCATTCATGATTTTATTGCCTAAACTAAGAATTGGCCAAAATAACATTATATTCTATACACAGATGAAGGTAAATTCCATCCAGACATGTATAAGCTAGAAAATCATTTTCATTTTCTGCACAGACTTCCTTTTGCACGGGTTTGGGTTACACGAATCAGATGTCCCTTGCCATGGACACACAGGTGGGACACTCCCCTCACCTGACAGCCGGTTTGATGAGCACCCCAAGGAGACCAGTTCAGCTCATACTTTACAGATGGGATGGCTGTCTTGGTCGGCTCCCCAGGACACTGGGAGATGCCCTTGGGAAGAGCTGTAAGGGAAGATAGCAACAGGACAGGGAGGGGTTCCTGTGGGGACCCTGGAGGGCCCACCTGCACCTGGCAGCATCAGAGAAGACCCCTTGTGGGGACAAGACTTCCCCAGCACTCAAAGGTGCAGAGATGGTGGTGAGCAGAGACCCTGGTGCTCTGCTCCGGGTCCCGAATCCAGACCACTCTCCACCTGCTGTCCCGTCATGAATATCGGTAATCCCTTTCCTCCCAAGGGTCCCGGTGAGATGCTAATCCACACTTTCCCCTGATCACAGATGAGGGAGCTCCAACCTGCCAGACTGCAGCATGTAAACTATTTCAGAGTTTCTGCTTAGAAATTCCTTTAAGATAGTAAACACAATACCCGATTATGCAGAATTGCATACCTGGGCCTCTTCCTGCTACACCTCTGAGTGACGAATGTCTTAAGCAAGTTAATGGGAAATGATAGAGAATATTATTGATGTCATTTTTCTTTCTAAGATCAGCTTTGGAGGGATTTTAGCACCTGGAAAATCTGTGACATTTCAAAGAAAACACTTTGACGGATGTTTAGAAAATATTAATTTTAATGGAGAGGATATCATTGATTTGGCCAAGAAGCACAGACCCCAGATTCTCATCAGGGTAAGAGTCTGCCTGGGGACAGAGGGTGGGGGAGCTCGGGGGAATGAGGGCCCTTGTGCATCCCTGAGTGACGTCAGGTTAGGGGCACGTGACTCATGTCACAGCCTCGTCACCTGAGCAAGAAACACAGACCAAAGTGCATGGAACTTAGAGTTATTGTTTAAATCTGAGACGAAGACCCACGTCTCCCATTAAAATGTCAGCTGGAAATCCCATCTCAGCTTTCCAGAGAGCAGAGGTAGCTGCCTGCAGGGACCAGTCCCCTTGGCAACGGGGTTTCCTCCGTGAGTGATGGGAGCGCAGGCCACCCCACAGGGAACCCATCCCCCGCACCTGGAATGTGCACACAGCGTTGGCCGCGGGAGCTTGGACGCACACATGGATCGATAAGCTGGCATATTTTCCATGGCCCTTGGGACATGACAAGGAGGGTCCGTGTGGGGTCTTGGCATCCGAGGCTGAGCCCGGACTGGCCTCCCGGTAGCTGGGTCACGGGAACAAGTGTTCAGGCTCTGGATCCTCGCCTCCTGCCTTTGGTCAAAACACCCGTCCGTGGGCTCTGTCGGCTGTGTGCACTCCCGAGAGCTGAATCTTGATGCAATGGGCTGCACGGGCTCTGGGCTTTGTCCTGGCTTCACCCAGAGGTGCCCAACATGTGGCCGAGGCCACCTGTGCTGGGCTGAGCAGCTGGTCTGTGTCTCTTGGGCCTGGGGCATTGGGCGGGCAGGAGGTCACGCCGGCAGCACCACGCCATGCAATTCCAGCTGGGGGGCCACTGGTCTGGGGGCCACAGTTGGAGACTGGAGTGAGGACCAGCCCCCCTCCTCCAGGGCCTCCTCAGAGCTGCTTCCTGTCCTCAGGGCAACGCCTCCTTCTCCTGCTCTCAGCTGCAGTCCGTGCAGGTCACGTTTCCAAGCGCTGGGAGCCACTTGGTGCTGCCGGGCACCCCAGCACAGGACGGAGTCTCCATCAGCTTCCAATTCCGGACGTGGAACAAGGCGGGGCTCCTGCTGTCCCACCAGCCCCCTCGCGGCTCCACGGGCTTTGTCCTCACGCTCAGGGACGGAGCCCTCAGACTGGGCCTGTCCCCGTCTCCAGGACACGCGAGGAGTGACGTCATGGCAGGTAATCTGTGTCCCCAGGCTGTAGCCCACATGGCTATGTCACCTGAGGGCCCATGGGCATTTCACACTCTGATCCAAATGTGACTCCTGCAGTCTGTAACACGCTCGGGGTCCCCACACCCAGGTCTCTGTGCCGCATTGCTTTTGGACACAGGCTCCCTGCCATTCACACCACATGGCACCACAGGCAGAACCCAAAGTTGCTGTCACAGCCCAACCTAGCCACCTGGGGAAGAGGGAGTACCTGAGAGCCCCCGCCACTCCATTCCTGAGAACCCTACCCTGTGCCCTACCCATCAAGCTGACCAGACCCCAGGCTTACATCCCAGATGCCTCTCCCTGTGCTTCTGCTCTCTGAGGAAACGTGGCCACAGGGAGCCCGTTCTTGACCTTCGGTGTCGGTGGGGAGGCAGCTGCCTGCCTATCGGACCTGACGGTGCCTGCCAACTTTGCCACCCCCAGTTGTGTGTCCGGAAGGATAGCACGGTCAGAAGAAATACTACGTCCTGGGGACACGCCTGCCCTCTCTGCTGACCTGCTCCTGCTCCCAGGCAAGGAGCCATTCTGGTTGGACACATACTTTGAGGAGGCTTTCAAGATAAATGCTTAGTGTCCTCAAACAATGTTCTTTATGATGTGTGACGGCGGATCACTCCTGGACTGAGGACAGGAGAGAGGTGGGGCCTGTCTGCTCGCTGCTGCCCACCAGGAAGTCAGCTACTGCTGGGTCTGTGGGTTGGCGTTGGATCTGAGGGCCTCAGGCAGAGGCAGGGATGGGATGGGGACAGACCCCCAGCCTGGCGGTTGGGACCAGTGGGGGGGTCTGTACACCTTCTCAGGAAGATCCTGCTGGCCTGTGATGAACCACATTTCCTCAGGACTGGCCGCTGGGCACTGAGCGTGGATCTGGAGGGCCACTGGACCATCGGCATGGTCAGAAGTGAGGCCACAATGGGCTGGCACAGGAGGTCCCCATGGGTGCCACCCTGGAGGGCCATGTCTGTGTCCACAAGCACACTCCTGGGAGGACCAGGACCCGTCAGCCTTCACCTAACCACTGACCCTCTGCTGATGGGCGGGAAGGAAACTGAGCCCACTCCGTCCATCCTAGAACCTACTCAAGAGCCATGCAACATGAAAACCAGCAGAGAGACCCTGGGAAGGTAAATATGAAGCCAGGGCACACACTTCAACACACAGCCTTAGACCAGCATCCCTGAGAAGGTCGGGGCTCCACAACTGGAATTCCCCCGATCGTCTAGAGACAGATGGCCGCTTACAGCTTACTGAATGCTAATAGTGGGACAAGCTTGCAAGAGTGAGCTCACGGGAAAGAAATCACTCACGTTTAGTATCTCAGCCATGAGCTGGCTCAGAGACTCTCTGGCACAGAAAAAAGGTTAATTTTTGTAAGCCGCCAGGACCCCATAGTCCATTGTGATGGATCCCATGTGCCCTGAGGAAGCTTCTGTCCTGGCCCAGTTTAAGGCTTTCAAAGAAATTGCTTCAGGTCAAGTCCCATGAAGAGCCGGGTCATGTTTAACCAGTCAGTTGGTGTATTTGACGAATTGCTGGAAGATTGCATGTGATAATTGGCATTCAACTCTTACAATCCTGTTTCCATCCAACCCCTGGGGGTGAGCTGAAGCTGGCCCCCACCTCCTGGGGCTCTGTGTCCCTACAGGTGCAGCCCCCTGCTGTTGGCCAGCCTGGCCCAGGGCTTGGCTCCCAGGGATCAGAATGTGGGACACCCAGGAGCTTTGCTTAAGTGACCAGGACACAACTTCAGCCCCTGAAGGTCCCCTGATGCCTGCGGAGGGCAGGCCCATAGCACCAGCGACAGCATGGGGCAGGCATCCCACATTCCCCAAGGGGTAGAGGCCCTCAGCCAACAGCCCACGGGGACGACCCCGAGACAACCCCAGAGAGTGGGGCTCTGGTTCCACCCCATTGAACCCTTGGAGCAGACCCCAGCCTGAGCCAGCACCTGCCAGACCACGGGGAAACCAAACCACAGCCAGAGGCACCAGCCACGTCCAGACCCCTGCAAGGAAACTGCCAAACTGGGGGCCATGCGTTGTTTCCTGATGAATAACCAGCACATACGAAAGCACTGGACATGGTTACATGCATGACTACTGGAGACAGACTGTGAATGTGAGCCCAGAGCAGACAGCCGGGGTGGGATGAAGTCCCCCCACCCCCTTCATGCCATAGCCATTCCCGGCCCATTCTCACACTAACCCCAGGCCTGCGTGCGGCCCCCACAAGCAGCAACTGACAACTGGGCACTGTTCTGAGCCCTGCTGGGAGGGTCCGGGACAGCAGTCTTTAATGAGAAGGACGTATTTATTTCGGATTTATAGTAAGCCAAACTTTTCTGTTAAGGAAGGGTGGCTTTTCCCCTTGGTTACCAGACTTTTGGGTTGTCCGATGTGCCTTAAGGTCCTCACCTGGAGTCAGGGTGAACTTGTGCTGGACGGGAAGCTGAATTAGGTCACAATTTGAAAATGTGTTTGAATATAACACAATTGGGTCACATTTTCAACATGCTTTCCAACTGTGTAAATTTTCATCTTGAGTTCTTTACAAATACTAGTTCCACCGGCTAGAGTTCGGAAAGACTTCTGTAGGCCACAAAACGTTCTCTCACTCTGTCCCCTTTGAATGTCAAACGTGTGGGACCACACGACAGCCCCTGGGGAATCTCAGCTTCACTGGCTGCTGAAATGTTTAGCAGGTGCCTTTTCTGGCTCATGCTGTGTTTACTCTCTGGGCTGAACCCTGGACAACCCAAATGGACTTTCCTTTTCCATTTAAAAAAAAATCAGTGGAAAAAGAAAACACACACAGACTTAAAAGCAAAATCCAGATGCCTGACTTCCAATAAGAAACTGGAAATATGGTAACCCCAAGAGACCAATGCCCCGGCACGGGGCCCAGCTGCCAACTCAGCCAGGCCTAGGGACGAGGGGCTCCCAGCTGATGGGGAGAATCAGCTGGAATCAGTTGGAAACACCCCATGTGACCCTGGGACCAGACCCACCACCACCCAGGACAAGCCCCTCAGCCCCTCCTCCACCAAGCATCCCTTCTACAGAAGCCCCCTGATCTTGCCGGGTGGGGTGGTCGGGGTCACAGCCGCCCATGTGGCACTCCATTTAACATGAGCAGCCTGGAGACAGACAGGTCTGTAACCCAGGGAGCTTCTGGCCCCGTATCAGAGGGTATTTGCAGACAGACCTCATGGTCAGCAGGCAGAAACTACAGACATCCCCTCCCACAGCTTGGCCATGGTGGGGGTGGGGGTTGGCCATTATGATGTGTCCCCGCAGACACTTTGATCCTTATGTGAAGGGTATGAGTAGCAGGAAAACAGTAGCAGACTTCCTTGCATCTGTTCCAGAATTTAGAGAACAGCAACTCTTCCATTTTTTCCCCCAAAAGGTAAATCCCATGGAGGGGGCAGGAAGGTGTCCACTCCAGGGGTTGCAGGGGCCCTGGAGGGACTGGGGTCTTCCACCCCCACCCCGAGTCCCTGTTCGTGTGGGACTCAGAGGTTTATGTGACTCTCTGAAGCACCATGAGATCTGTGGTTCACAGGGGTCTCTAGCTGACCTCCATTCCCCAGGTGCGGAACTGAATGATGGGCAGTGGCTCACAGGAGTCTCTAGCTGATCTCTATTCCCAGGTGCTGGACTGAATGATGGGCAGTGGTTCACGGGGGTCTCTCGCTGATCTCTGTTCCCCAGGTGTTCAACTGAATGATGGACAGTGGTTCACGGGGGTCTCTAGCTGATCTCCATTCCCCAGGTGGTGGACTGAATGACGGGCAGTGGTCCACGGGGTTCTCTAGCTGATCTCCATTCCCCAGGTGCGGGACTGAATGACGGGCAGTGGCATTCAGTCTCCCTCACAGCCCGAAGGAACCAGCTGAGTGTGGTAGTGGACCAGGTTGGGGTTTCGGCGGTTCACACAGCGTTGCCTCTAGAGACCCACACAGATGGTTCCTATCACTTTGGAGGTGAGTGACGGGGCTGCGACCCCACTGGCTGGCACCCACCCAATTTCCACCTCCCTTGCCCCTGTCCTGTGTGTGATGTGACTTTTTTCTACTGTGTCACGTGTGGCAGATTCTCCGAGAGCTTGACAGGTGTGATGGACTGTACTGTTTCCTCAGCAGCGGTGCTGAGGCATAATTTATGTTAACATGTGAGAGTTATTAGGACTCTTGTCATTAGGATGTCCTTTTCCAGCTGTATGTATGAGAGTCTTAGTCTTGATAACCCCCTTCCAGAGAGACTCCCCAGTTTCCTTTCCCTGCTGTCCCTCTGGTCCCAGGTGCTCTTGGGTCACAGGAATCCCTGGCGAGGCTTCTCTGAAAGGCCCAGTGGCTTAGGGTGGCCCCCAAGGGTGAGCATCAGCGAGGCTGGTCCTTCTGGCCCTAGGCAGCTCCCAGCCAGCCACTATGGGGACAGGGCACCATTTGCCACATTAGAATTCTACGGTGGGTTTGCCGTCCACTTCTCCCTCAGACCAAACCTTCCTTGTGGGGTGGCCGCTGGCAGAGAACTCCGAATTGTCCCATTACGCCCGCTAGACGATTCTGGATGCCCAGTCCCCTCTGCCTAGTGGAATCCCGTGTGGTTCCACTCAGTTGATGGCACGCAGCGCTGGGGGACCAGGTGGGAGCCCATGCCCGCGCTCTCCTCTGGGAGGGCTCACTGGCTCAGGGCACTGGTCCCCACGCGCGGGACTCAGGCAGGGGGCACAGACGGCTCTCCTGGGCACTTTGAGGGCAGAGTCCCCAGGCGTGCCCCCAGCAGGTGCATGGTTGGGGCTGGCCCACCCGTGGAAAGAACCAGAGGCCTATTTCCTCGCATCTGGCATAGACTTTAAGGCCGTTGTTTGGATGACGTGTTTGCTATCACACAGACTCGGACGTTCACGATACTAAGATGTTCTTATAGAAGATTAATCTTTGATTACCTGTTTGACCAAATTGCCCTGCACAAGTCCGATTGCCATAGAAAACCAATTCATGTCCCTTACTCTGCAGAGGCTGGCGTTTAGGACAAGCCAACCCAAACAGGCCCGTGGGCCTTCCACCCCACACCTGGGGCCGCACGCTGCTTCCAGACGACTGGCAGGTGCCCGTCACCTTCCGGCCGAATATCGTCTTTCCAACACTGTGATTTCAATAATTTGTCCTTATAATAACACAATCTGTTCCTTCATTTCTAATTTTAAACCCACGTACATTAAACTTGTTTTGTTTACGATGCGTAACATCAAGAGGAGCTAATGCTGTCTAGTGTGCTGTAAGAAGGACCCAGCTCCAAGTTCAGCCTGAACTGTGGACGCTGTTTTTCACCCACATCCACTTCAATGTCACCCATCCCTGCCAACCTAGCGGTCTCTGCCTCTGAGTGAGCACAAATACAAGGGGGTCCACACGCCGGGAGCCCAAGACAGGGACGAGCCGCCCTCCCCCCTGGACGCCACGGCCCGGCGCTGACCCCGTCCCTCTCTGTATTCCCGCCTCTGAGCCATCAGGGTGCCTTCCTTCCGGCTCCGGGTCCGAGTGTGAGGCCTTGCTGGCTGGATTCCAGGGCTGTCTGAGGCTCATCTCCATTAACGCCCAGGAGGTGGACCTGATCTCCGTGCAGCGGGGGGTGCTGGGGAACTTCAGCAGCCTGGACATAGACTCCTGCGGCATCCGCGACAGGTGAGCTGCTCGCACGCCCTGTGCTCCGGCCTGTGATGGCTGATTGCAGGCTCCCGCAGCTGGGTGCGCGTCCTCTCCCTCTGGGTCTTGGTATCCCCCTCATCCCCTTCCCCCGCTATTCACGGGGAGTCCGGCTAAGTGAGAAGACTGTGTCTGTAACTGTGTACGGCCCCTTCCTCGGCACGACGGGATTTGGGAGGAAGGAGCTTTCTCTTGGCTGCTGTTCTCTGGTGTTCACAAGCTCCTTCATCCAGAGCACACCGTGTGGATATCGTGGCAATGTCCACGGAGAGAGAGGGTCCATAGCATGTTCCTGGACAGCATGAATCATGATTATCAGGTACAGGAGACCAGAATCCTGGTATGGTCAGGGTGGGGTGTCCCGCGGGGGAAGCCAAACTGCCCCAGGTCTGCAGGGGCTGCTAGGACGGGCCTGCCACGGGGACAGGTTGTTAGGACCCAGGAAGGGATGAGCAGCTCCCTGAGGACCAGGGGCAACCTCAGAGGTGTCTCTGGGGAGGAGAAATAAGGAAAATGCAAGAAGTGGGCAAGGGAAGAAGAAGGTCCATGTCACTGAGGCAGGAAAGCCAGGCTCTAACAGGGGGGTGATCTGGGGAGACAAGCTGCCCGGTGCTTTCCTCCTGAAAATGTTAATGTGTTTTTGGATAAACGCTACAGGCTGAGAAACCCCTTCTTCACTTGCATGAGCAACTCATTCCGAATTCACATGCACCTATCCTGTCTCTTCTCAGCTTGGTCCCTTTCAGTCCTTGTTGTATAACAATCAGACTTCAGTGTGAGCTTCACAAAATTCATGGTCACCTGCAGGACACATGGACGCCTGGGCAGCTCAGTCAGCTGAGCGTCCAACTCTTGGTTTCAGCTCAGGTCATGACCTCAGGATCGAGGGATCGAGCCCCACATCAGGCTCCTCACTCAGCGGGGAGCCTGCTGAAGATGATCTCTCTCCCTCTGCCCCCAACCCCTCTCTCTCAAATAAATAGATAAATCTTAAAATAATAACAACAACACACGTCCCCACCAGTGAGTGACTCACTCTCTCAGACGTGCTTTCCCCCATGTGCCCATTCCCCTCATGGTGGGAGGAGCGACCCTTCTCTGGCAAAGGGGGACTGTGGCCAGTACACCTGCAGCCCCATTGCTGGGTTACCAGGCCTTCGGGGAAATGCCACATCCCATGTAGGGCACAGGCGGCCAGCACACCTGGCCTGTGGGGCTCACACACCCCCAGACCCGCACTTGGGGGGGACGGCTGCCAGCAGGAAGGGGGCCTGGGGCGACTGAACATGGTTCCGGCGTCCCCGTCCACTGCTACCTTGGCTCTTGGGAAATTTCTCTAACATGCAGCTTTTAACAAGCAATCAGTGGGGACCACTTTGTGCATAAAACGCTTACAGTAGAAGCGGGTTTTTAACACAAACATAGAAACATGTCATCTGACATGTAAAGATTCTTTGTCACATTTGCCAGTTTACAGAAAGATCAGGTTGTGAGGTCACGGCTTAAACTAGAACTTCCGTCTAAGGCTGCGGAGAGGATACAAAAGCCACAGAACGACTGCACCCTTACACACAGTGCCTCTGGACGGGGCTTTGCTTTGATACCCATCGGCTTTGACAGCGTCTCTCGTACCCTTGTCTGTACTCCAGCTGGGAAGAGCTGGGCGCACATGTGTGCTAAGCTGTCTGTTGCACACACGTGTGCGTGAACGCATTTCTTGTTGGCCGCTGGTCCCCACTGACCTGGAAGGACAGTCTGTCTTCACTTCCAGCTTGAGGGACATTTGGGTTCTGTCCAGTGTCGGGACTGTGACCACGAAGCCGCTGTGAGGCTCAGGCACTAGTCCGTCTGAGGTCCACTTCCACTGTCCTTGAGCAAACACCAGAGGAGACTGGCCGGACAGTGTGCAGGACAGGCCTAGGTTTGGGGGCACAGAGCCCCTTGCCCAGGGTGATGGTGCAGTGCCCAGGCCTCCAGCAGCGTGAGGGGGACCCCAGTCCCTGCAGGTCCCCGCCACCACTCACTCAGGTCAGTCTTCCATGCACAGCCTGGCAAGAGGCACACGGACGCCTCTCCGTGGTCTGGGTCTGACGCTTCGCTGCATCTAACCTGCAGAATCGTCCCCTCGAGTCCTCTACATGCTTTTTAGGGTGTGTTTGTTTCCTTATTGAGTTTTGAGAGTCCTTAATCAGATAAAGGCTCTTCTTACTCTATGAACGACATCTTTTGAAGAACATAAACACTTGCTTTACACAAAGTCAAATGTACCCCTTCTTTTCTTTTTTATGGATCTTGCCTTTGATATCTTATTTATAATGTCCTTGAGGGGTTCCTGGCTGGCTCTGTCGGTGGAGCCTATGACTTCTGACCTCGGGGTCATGAGTTCTAGCCCCACACTGGGTGCAGAGATTACTTACATAAACAAAACTTGAAGAAAATAAAAGTTTGTGTAATCGGAGATCATGAGGATTTTCTTCTATGGTTATTCTAGAATTTAGATTTAATTTCTATCAGATAAAGTTTGAGTATTTTTAAATAGATGGTGCAAGGTAAGCAGGGTTTTTAGTTTGCTTCGTGTATAGATATGCAGCCTTATCAGATGGAAAGGTGACCCTCCTCATGTTCATTGTCTTCATGCTTTTGTGGAAACCCAGCTGTGACATACGTGGCCTCTGTCCCGGCTCCTTAGTTAGTTTCTTTGATCTATTTATCTATCTTTCTCCCAATTCCACATGTTCATGGTTATGGTCACTTTATAATAATTATTGGAATCAGATATTTTTGCCCTCCTAAATTTGTTTTGTTTTTCTCAATTTTTTTTATTGTATTACATTTTTTAATTTTCATAGGAATTTTGGAACTGGTTTGCTAATTTCTTTTAAGAATCCTGCTAGGAAGGGAGCCTGGGTGGCTCAGTGGGTTAAAGCCTCTGCCTTCGGCTCGGGTCATGATCCCAGGGTCCTGGGATCGAGCCCCGAATCAGGCTCTCTGCTCAGCAGGGAACCTGCTTCCCCCTTTCTCTCTGCCTGCCTCTCTGCCTACTTGTGATCTCTGTCTGTCAAATAAATAAATAAAATCTTAAAAAAAAAAAAAGAATCCTGCTAGGAATTTGATTAGAACTTTCTTGAATCTATACATCAGCTTTCCTGATTTTGCTGCCAAACATTTTATCGACTCTCATTATAAGCCCTTCCCTGGGCCTTGTTTTATTTCTGCTTAAACAGTCGGTTTTCTTTTAAAAGAATTTAAATAATAATTGTAATCTTGGGCCATTTTCATCAGTCTGAGGTTGCCGTTGGCATTTGCCTCTCAAGCTCTTGGTGAATTCTTGCAACATCAGGACGTCCTGATGGAATGAACAAGCCAAGCCTCTCCCTTTTTTTCATTAGAGTAAAAATCCCAAAATTTTCTCCAAATCTCCCAATCTGAAAATAGAAAAAATGGGTTCAGCCAAGAGGTTGTGAAATGCAGGCCAATTAGAAAGTGGTGTATTTACTGTGGATGGGAAATTTAGTCTCGAGTTTGCAGAAACTGGAAGCATTTCTTTTAGGGTGGAAACAGCAAGGGCCATCCCACCTGTTATCCTCGCATCTGGTTCGCTGCTTGTTTTGCTGCTGGTGCTGCTGACTTCAGCTGTTGGTGAATCCCCTTCGTCCTACAGGCATTGACCAAAGACACACACACAACATTCTGCATGAATTACAGTCACTGTGTTCCTGGGTTTCCCTGAGCGATCACAAGTGCCAGTACAAGCATAAATTAGTCAACACGGAGTTCTTATGACAGATTGATTAATCATTTTAAAAAGTTTGCTGTAAAGTCTGTATTGTGTGTGATCACAGGCCATAGGCTCACGTACACATACAAGCACACGCATGACCCTGGGGGTTAGTTTGAGTCCCACGATTTCACACGAGTTCTGCTTCCCTTTACGAACTCTCCAGATTGTTTGAATATTTGCTAATGGACATTTGCTGTTTATATTCAGGAAAATCAGTTCTACTATGATCAGTTAAAATTCACAGAAGTCCTGCATGTAAACTTCAAGTGTCCCATCCTAATTTTAATTGGGCAGATTGTAAAATACCCCTCGTGCGTAAATGGTGTTGAGTTTTCTTGAGTATTTTCTGATTTACTTGTTTTCCTTGGGGGAATATAATGCACGTAGGCTTTGATCTTTGGTTCCAAGTACCAAGTCGACAAGGAATTGGAGAAGTAGGTGAGCTGGGACAGATGCCCTGTGAGTGGCTGGCCCCTCCCTAATCTCGCCTTGTTTTCCATTCTTTCTCTCAAAATGCACCGTGTGGCCACAGTCCATCATGACACAGTGTCACCATTGGCTTCTGCAAGCGACTCCGGTCCCCAGCCACACGCAGCACCCACGTGTTGCTACTGTGGCAGGAAGCAGGCTTCTCCAGTGGACAGGGGAGCACATGTGTCAGTCCAATGAGTCAGGGTTCATCAGCCCAGGTCTGGTCACTTGGTCATCATGGGCTGGGGGCGGCCGCTGTCCACTCCTCTATGTTCCCGCATGTGACTAGCAGGACCATGTCTCCTGAAGATCAGGAGTCCCACGGAGCCCTCCTCTCCTGCCAGGTGTTTGCCCAACCGCTGTGAGCATGGCGGCAGATGCTCCCAAACCTGGACGGCCTTCCACTGCAACTGCTCTGGCACGGGCTACACGGGAGCCACGTGCCGCCAGCGTGAGTGCTCTCCCCGCCCCCACCCTCCTCTCACAACGGGGCCTGGGTTTTAGGAATGTGACCCACTGAAAGTCCAGGGTCTGATCCTCCGGGAGTAGGTGGGGCCAGGACCCAGTCTCACAAAGACACGAGGTGAGGGGGAGACAAAGATCAAGAAGGGCTCCAGGTACCCCACCTTCACATGCTGGCTCTGAGTTGCCCATGGGGAAGGGAAGAGAAGGTTCTGGAACCAGAGCCCAGTGCCCAATGGGAGGAGGAGCCCCCATGGCCCTATCTCCTCTCATCCATCCCCCGTCGTGCCCGAATCCTGACAGGGCAGATGCCTGGTGGCTGTGCGTCAATGGACTGATGTTTCTAGTTCGACCCTTACGAGTAACTGTCCGTCCTCAGATGATAAGTGAGCTGCCAGACCCACCCGAGTGGGTGTCACCATTGTCCTCCCCAGCAGAGGAGACACTGGCTGATTCCCAGTCACCCGCTGGTGAGGTCGCTCTGAGACACGGCCAGAGGGGATCTGACTAGCTCAGTCAGTCACCCCCTGCTCTTAATCAGGGTGGGAGAGGAGAGGTGTGGGGACACATTCACGAAGAACAAAGGTTCACGTGTTCCAGTGATGTCTGCCAACAGGTGAAATACAGGCAGACACTCGTGGTCTGGTTCCTGGTGACGGGACAGTGCACCAAATTCTGCACTGGGCTGGGAAATCGTGTTTGCCTGTAGGGGCTCACCAGCAGTACAGGTCTGATTGCTGCACACTTTTCTTCTCCCTCCTTCATTACCTATCACACACATGCCTTTCAACAATCGTTCCACATTTTCAGATTTGGTCACGTTTCCTCCCAGGGGGTGACTGTTTGCTATGGTGCAGAACGTGAGGTTTCCCTCACCTCCTCCTTAGAAATGTAGGACTCCCCTTCCACCCCATTTCCGGTGACTGACTGGTGTTTCTCCCCAGCCCTCTACGAGCAGTCCTGCGAGGCCTACAAGCACAGGGGCGAGTCCTTGGGGAGATACTACGTGGACCCGGACGGCAGTGGACCCCTGCAGCCCTTCCCCGTGTTCTGCAACATGACAGGTGAGTCAGCAATTTCAACTCCTATTAAACACGAAAGCATAGCCCGGTAAGTAGATCTGTACCTGGTTAGCAGCTTTATTAGGGTGCCCTTGTAAGAGTAGTTATTCAACAAAAGTATTTGATATAAATCTTTGAAAAATAGCTCAGAAGTAAAAACTCATAATTGTGTCATTATCATCAGGCATGTATTCTGTGGAACATGCTGTATTAAATGTTCCACGGAACATTTAATAATACAGTTTTGCCTATTAAATCCTAAAGCAAAAGATTTTTCGAGACTTATCTGATTGAACTAATGGATGTGCAAGTCAAGAGCATTTTCACTTGTTTTTTCTTAAAGATTTTACTTATTTTAGAGAGACAGAGAGCACAAGTGTGGGGGAGGAGAGAATCTGCAGCAGGACCCCCCCGCCCTGCCAAGCACAGAGCCCGGTGCCAGGTGCAGTCCCACGACCCTGAGATCATGAACTGACCTAGAATCAAGTGTGGGATGCTGAACTGAGCCCCCTGACTCCACCTTGTCACTATTATGCAGTAAAAGTTGTGAGGGTTTCCACAGGACAGGTGACGGCCTCTGAGTCCATGTGGACAGGCAGCGTGTGCTTTTGAGTTCTTGGTTTCCTCTAACACGGGCGGCCTAGCTCTGTAATGGCCACTTCTGTTTCTCTGACTGCAGCCACAGCCCCGTGTCTCGTCCGCACTGGAGTCCATGCCTCCGCCCCTTGGCCCACACCACCCTGAGGCCCTCGCCCCCCGGAAGGGACACCTTCCACACTGCCGTCTCTGCCTTCTGGTGGTTCATTAGCTCCCGTCTCTAGACGAGACTGCCTCTTCTTTAAATGTTCTACCTTGTTAAGTTTCAGATAATCCAGATTCTGTGCACAAGGCTGGACACTGTCCCCCCAGATTTCACGTCTCCCCGGAACCTGTGAATGGGACTGGGTTTGGAAATGAGGTTTCCGCAGATGTGGTCCAGCCGAGCAGCAGTCCCAGTGCAAAAGCTGGTGTCTGGACGAGGAAAACCTGGACACGGGAGGGGAGGGGCCGTGTGAGCAGCCGAGGCCAGCCTGCATTCCCGCGACACCGGCAGCTCTGCAGGAGGACACGGTCCCCCACCCCCTCCCTCGGGCTCTGGGCTCCGGGTGTTAGAGCATCGCCCTGGGTGCTGGAAGCCTCCAGGCTTCATGCTTGGTTTTGACAGTGGGTGAAGACAGCACACCCTGTTGCAAATTCCCTGAGAAGAGAACCATTTCTGGATAGATTTTTTTTTCATGATATTTGAATAGTTTAAAACCATTCCCATGAAATTTTTGATTTTCTGGCTCTTCAATTCTCAAGACAAAATCTGGCTGTTGCTGCCTTTAAGCAAATACTTGCTCAAATGTGAGCCAGGCAGGTCTCCCTCCAGAGGGCGTGGAGCGGCTGGGATGCAGCACGGTGTGCGGGCGGGACAAAAGCCTTCCCACAGCTACCCAGACCGTCAGTGCCGGTGGTGCCGACAGACACAGGTCCGTGTCTGACAGACCGCTCAGCCGGGCGAACACTGAGGGCAAGTCTGAGGCTGGTGTCTGGGGACCCCTAGTGCCTGGGGCAAACAGCTCCTCTGGGTTTCTTCTGCCTGAGGCAGTGCGTGGCCACACGGTCCCTGCTGCCCCTAGCGTTCTGGGCAGACCACGCACCCTGTGCCGGGAGCCACTCTGGGTGGGTGACAACATGCTGCCTCAGGGGGAGGCCTGGTCCCAGCTCTTCAGCCCAGCACATGCTCCTGGGGGCCCAACACCAGACTGTGGGTGACACAATGGTGTCTGAGTGACGACCGGGCTTCAACCCCAGGAGAGTGGGGATGCATCCTCATGCGTGTGTGCAGGCATGTGTGTGTGTGCATGTCATGTGTGTGGGCAGACGTGTGTGTGTGTGTGTGTGTGTGTGTGTGCTTGAGACTCAGAGCGGCCACTGAGGCAGGGCCCCAGACCTACCCCCGCCTCCTTGGCCCTGGGAGTCATGTGTCCCCTGTGCTGGGAACAGTGCAGCAGGAGACGGGGACCCGAAGTCCATGTTTGGGCTGAGAGTCGTCATGGCTCTGAGGACGTCCAGGGTCGTCCTCGGGGCGGGTGGAGCCTTGAGAGCCCTGGGAGTGGTCTCGGGAGATGCTGCACGGGGACCCCCTCTCCTGAGCTCTGGGTCTCTGCCTTCCCGGGGCAGCAATGTTACCGTGTCCCTCCTCCCTGAGAACAGGGTCAGGGGCCAAAGGCTCATGTTTCATTCAGGGGAAAGAAAACTGACGTGTTTGTGGTGCTCACAAAATCTGCCAAAATGGTAATGGGAATCGGACTATTTGGGAGGGAGGACCAGGAAGACAGCAGAGGGAAGCTGCATCCCTGGGGCTCCTTGCGGGCAGCAGCTGGAGGGCAGCCGGGGTGGGAGCAGAAGCCCCCTGCTCCCCCAGCATGTGTGCCCAGCAGCGTCATCAGAGGTCTCCAACACACCTTGTGAGTGAAGGAGGCCTGTGTGACCCACCCAGGTCAGAACACGGGTGGGGGCCACAGGCCGTGGACTCCTCATCTCCTGGGCACTGCTGGCTCATCACCACGGAGGCGGCACGGGCTGCTGCCTCCCATCCGTGAGGACGTTCAGTGCAGACAGGATGTCTTCTCGATACCTATGAGGACCACGTGACACCTTCGGGTCTCCAAGGCTGATTTCCACATTGGAAACATCTATGTTTCTCAGTTTCCTCCTGGGGATGCAGGCCCTGCCCAGCAGCTGTGCCGTGCTCCAATCTGGTTTGGTTTGGATTCACCTGCTGTTTGAACTCTGCCATCTGTGCTCTGATGTGTCATCAGGTCAGAGGAAGCATGCAAGTCAGAAACTGGAGCGTCTCATGGTAGAGTGAGTGTTGGGTTTCAGTCCAGATGAATCCAGCCCCGCATGGAACCAATCTGATATGCCCCTCTCTTCCCCAGCCGTGTCCAGAGGGCAGCCCACAATTCCACGTCACACAGGCTTCAGAATCCACTGTCACATGTGGACTCCAGTGTGAGCCATCCCCAGCTACCACAGGTCTGTCCCCACGAGAACGGGGAGGCCCATAGCAGGTGACCCACACCCCCAGCCCACTCACTCCTGGGCTCCTGCGGCTTCAGAGCAGCAAAAGTCCTGAAGAAGAGCCACTCCAGCTCTGGGATGTGCCCCCACAGGCCACACAGCAGGCGGCTCACATAGGACTCCCTGGTCAAGCTGTTCCATGGCCTGAAGTCCTCGTCTGATGCACACCGACAGCCACGGGCCGTGGATGTGGCTCAGGCAGGAATTCCAGACACACAGGATCAACAGGGGCCACACAAAGTAGCAAACCAACAGAACCAGGTCCATATGGCTGCTTTCCAGGCCCCTTAATTGGACATATGCCAACAAAAAAGGGACAATTTAACCAATTCCTTCTCACAGATGATGCTGAGTGACTGGACCACACAGAGAGAGTCCCAGCAATGGGGATTAGAAGAATTGATGTCCCCTTGCACACCAGAATTCAGCATGCAAGATTCATATTCCAGCCACTGTGCCTGGTAACAGAGGTGCCCCAGGGAGACAGAAGTGCCCCCAGGAAGACAGAGGTATCCCAGGAAGACAGATGTGTCTCAGGTAGACAGAGGTGTCCTAGGTAGACAGATGTGACCCAGGTAGACAGAGGTGCCCCAGGTAGACTGAGGTATCCCAGGAAGACAGAGGTGCCCCAGGTAGACAGATGTGTCCCAGGAAGACAGAGGTGTCCCAGGTAGACAGAAGTGGCCAGGGCTCATGGCACTGTCAAGGCCAGGGCATCTCGTCCTACAGAGCATGGTCAGGTGTGGGTCCAGGAATGCCACTTCTGCGTTCCTCTCAGGTCTGAATGGAGCAGGCGTGTGGCACCCCAGTGACCTGCAGAGACCCCTCGGGTCAGAGCACATGAGAGGAGCATGGGCTGCTTCTCCAGTCGGGCTCATTCTCCAGTGAAGAAAAGAATATTGTTCTAGTAGAAAAGCCATTGTTTTCCTTGCATTACTTTAGATTATTAGAGAAATTTAATAATGCAGTTATACGTCTTTTCTCTCCCGTGAATGTTGTCTGGCTAAAAATCCAGAAACACCCGCTTTCACAACAGGATCAGCTCAGACATAAATGACACACATCATCACAGGAAGACCACTCTCTCCCATGATTTAAGGGTCAGAGTCCCATTTGCGTTGCCTCTGCGTCGGCCCACTAGAAGGGCACCAGCAGTGCTGAGTGTCCCGCTCAGTGACGCTCCTCTCCTTTCTCTCCTGCTCCACCCGTGAGACGTCCCGTGGACCATCGTGCAGCACAACAGCTCAGCCCTCACCAGGGTCAAGGGCGCAGACCAGAACAACCCTCACTGGGCAGTGTTCCAGTATGAAGCCAGCCTGGAGCAGCTGCGGGCCGTCATCGCCCGTGCCAGGCACTGCCAGCAGACGCTGGAGTTCCACTGCAGGAGGTCTCGGCTCCGGGACCCACAAGGTAGGTGCCCACAATGGGCACAGGTCAGCGGCCTCTGCCAGCCCCTACCAGCCCCTCCCTTGCTGAGGCGTAGGTGGAGGCGGTATGGAGTGCAAGTCTGGCTTGATCCAGGGGCAGATGCTTCCCTTTCTCCTTTGTACCCAGACTGCCTCTCAGTGCTGCTTTGGGCTATGCCTTTTTTCCTTCTGATTACCTCACTGAGGCGCTGTTTCTTGTGTCTTCCCGGCCCTTACTGCTCTTCCCTTGCTCTGGCCTTGATTTTTCAAACCATCTACTGCTTCACCCTTTATGAAGGCACATGTCTTTCTGGACATGGCTTCCACCATGCATGCTCCTACTTGGGATGCTCTCAGGCCCTCTGTGCACCCCCTTCAGGGTCCCGGAACCAAACTCCACACTGGCTCCTCAGCTCCCAGTTTCCCAGTGTGGATGCAGGGTGTAGAGACCACACAGCATTTATGACACAAGCTCATATTTTAATTTTGCAAATTAATCCTCTTTTCACCCATGAGGAAAATGGCAGGAAAGTGTATGTAGCCTCAGATTAAAGCTAGTTCTTCTGAGAAGGAGCAGTTGCAGGTTGAAGGGAAGTATGGGCAAGGGCTCCTGCTGGAGGGTCGGGCTCTCCCAGGCAGAACCCCCTGCCTCCCCCAGTCTCTACAGTACTTACCAACTTGCAAATGCAACCAGTGGCCCTTGGTGTTCTGACAACCTTTGGAGAGTCACTGTTGGTGGGAGAGAGGAGGGATATAGAAAACACACTTACAAGACACAGCCCGGTGATGTCATTTCTCCCTGGTTTGAAAGCACAATGGTGAAATAATTAAAATTTTAAAAATGTTATCAAAATATCATCTATTAAATATTTTAAATGCCATCAGCCTCCCAGCAATGAGCTATCAGCTTAATTTGGAAGTAATTCATCTTAGATGCCTTCTTGCACATCTCTGTTCTGGCCACACAGGGAGGTGGCAGTGGCCACACATTTTCTTGGGAGCAGCTGTCGGTCCTGGGTGGAGAGATCCAAATCTGTCAGGGAGCGGGATGGGCCACGGCACTGCCACACCCTGGGTGCTCAGAGTCTCTTGGTGGCCATGCAGCCACTCACAGGCACGGAGGAACGTCCACACAACACCGCCTCCCGCCAGTCCTGTGGGTGCGCCTCCCAGGGGCGCTCTCACTCATCACTCCCTCCCAGGGATTGGGGCTGCTGGGGCTCGTGGAGATGTGGTCCATCTCCTCTGGTGGCCAGAGTCGTAACACAGTGGCCATGGTCTCTGGTCCCGTGGGGGCGCCGCTGCTTAAGCTTTCAGAACAGAAGATGTGCTCGGCCCGGGGACGAGGGTTCACCCGTGGAGGTGTGACTGGCTGTTCAGCACAGTGATGCCCCAGACAAGCCTCTGCAGGGACTGGCCCCACGCAGTGCCCACAGGAGCCCACAGCCCAGGACTCCAAAGGGAGCCCACAGCCCGGACTCAGAGGGGAGTCCGCAGCCTGAGCCCTGGAGAGGAGAGGAGAGAGAAGAAGCCCACTTCTGGACACCCACCCGTCTGTGCAGGGTTGTTTCCATCCAACAGGCATTCCGGTCCGCAGCAGGTGTTGCTTCTAATGTAGCTGCCAGTGTTTTAACCCTCGGGACAGCTCACCTTTTAATCTAGTTCTCAAAGAAATCATGTAAAAATTATTAATGCCATGATGGAGAGACGTGGGTGCTTCTGTTTATTTTCAGTGCAATCAGTCTGATGTCGTCAGACAAACCCAAGCTGGGTTAGAATTGTCCCAGCAACACCATCCTGTTACAGCACTAAGAACAGGTTCCTTTCTGGAGCAGACTTGTTCTTGGCTGCCAGTTTCTTAGTAATGGTCTTGGAGGGAAGGGCGTCGTCTCAGGGAGGCAGGGCTCGGGGGCCAAGCAGTGGTCACTTTCTCAAACCTGTCTTTCAGATGGAGCGCCTCTGAGTTGGTGGGTCGGAAGCACCCACGGGACACGCACTTACTGGGCGGGCTCCATGCCTGAGGCCCAGACATGTGCTTGTGGACTAGCGGGGAACTGCGTTGACTCCCAGCATCGCTGCAACTGCGACGCAGACCAGGACGAATGGTGAATTGCATGTGATTTCCGTCCACAAGACGGGCTTTCCTGTTGCTCAGAATGTGTATGTTCGGGGAGATGCTACACAAGCCAGGCCAGGGGTCAGGGGGAGGAAATCACACCCAAGAGCATAAAAAACATCTATGGTGATAAAATATGATACTGTTCATCTGAATGATTAAGATCAATGATTTGCTGGTTTGCTTTCTTTTCTTCACTTCCTGTTTCTTAGTTCTAATGTCTTCGTCTGGGGCAGGGGCAGACACCCCCCCCCCCAAAGGGCAGGCCAACGATAACAAGCCCCAGGCGCCCACCACCAGCCACCAGCTCGCAGTCGGCCTCAGGTCGTGGTCTGCCCCATCGGCTCACCCCTGCCCAGATTACTGCGGAGGAAACCCACACATCACACCATCTCACCCCCCAATATTCTGTTATCCTGATAAATCCACGGGACTCACTAATATTTTTCGTTCAATATGACATCAGCCTCATTATCATTCCTAACGGTTTTGAATCCTGCCTCATGAAATTCACTTAAGAGGTATCTTCTTGACAGGACATAGTTTCTGAAATGTCCCTCCAAGACGAGTGACATGAAGCAGTGCCTAGTCAAACAGGTACAGGGAATGATGCTCTGTGAGGGGCGCTGCCTGGGGAAGCGGGCTGGGCCAGCATACCCTGGCTTGGAGAGGGAGTCCAAAATTCTGTGATCACATCGCTGGTCAAATCAGGTTATGTTTAAAATCCTATATATCACACGAAGACCACACTTTGGAAATACTAGCTTACGGAGTGCCACAGATGTAAAAATGGTCCTCCACATATTAAATGGTAAAGCTGTCTCGTGTTGATAGAACATCTGAAATTAGAAAATTGGTTACTGAAACTTGAGGCTAAAGAACTTGCATGGCATATTGATTTTTTTTATTTCTTTGTAAAGTGGAAAGGTTTTGAAATCTCTGGGATTCATGTTTCAAATGTATCCCCAATTTAAAAATACTCCCCTTAACTCAAACACTTTAGGTACCACATTTATACGCTACTCTGGGCACAGGTCCTGGACCCAGAATCACCTCTAAAGGAACAAAGTTTGATCTGTGGGATCCATTTGGCTGCAGAATGTCTGTTACACTCAGGAATCGAGACAAAATCGGGATGCTGTGGGGTGGGGGAGTAAGGAGACGTTTCTGGCCGCATGGCTCAGAGCAGGACCCTCGGCTATTAACGTGATGTAGGAGCGGGGGAGGCCTCTTGGGCGGGGGTGAATGGCTCTGACGGCCAGGGTCTGGGAAGGAGCAAGACTGGAAACTAGAGACCATCTATGGACAAGACGTGGGGGTGAGACATGGTGGGGGGGCAGTATATCTGTGGTCTCCTGTCAGTGACGAACAGGGTGTCCACCAGGGAGAAACCCCAGAAAGCTACAAGACCAGGTGGCTTGTCCAGAGGGCATAAGCCCCCTTCTGCCTTCTGACCCCCGATGCCTGCCCTGTGGCCCCTGTGACTCATTCCCACTGTGAAAGATGTTTCTGGATATGCAGCATCACTGATCCTTCTGGATATTACCCCAAGATCCACTTGTAGAACCTCTGCTTCCTGTCTGCACGACGTGGAGTCAGGGGGTTAGAGCCCCTGGGAGCAACAGTAACCCAGAGCCACAGACCATGGGCCACATGGGCAGCTCACGGCAGTGAACCAGGGGGCAAAGGAGAGAGTTCCTTGTTCACGGCTACAGAGGATTGTGTCTGACATGCTGAGACTGTGCTGCCTCTACACAAGTGGGGTGGAGAGCACAGCCTGCACCCAGAGAATTTTCTGGTCTTC
Organism: Mellivora capensis; assembly: GCA_004024625.1. Classification (NCBI taxonomy): domain Eukaryota; kingdom Metazoa; phylum Chordata; class Mammalia; order Carnivora; family Mustelidae; genus Mellivora; species Mellivora capensis. The sequence continues at coordinate 44,250 of PISX010001565.1, read as the reverse complement.
TCCGGCACTGACTCGCCCAGGACATGGCAGTCACAGGCTTGGCAGGGGAGAGGCCAAGGTCAGAGCCTCAGGAAAGCCATATTCAAGACGCTTCAAGGTGGACAGCTCACCCAGCAGCAGCGCCCCAAGGCAGAGGGGTGCTCACGGTGGGTGGTACGAGGGGAGCTGGTACGTGCTATTTAAGACCTTAGAGCCAACAGTAGGGCGGAGAGCTTGGCCCACTGGGGACACTACCAGCCACCACCCTGAAGAGTCAGTAACAAGACAGAAAGGAGCTGATGTGGTCTTGGGATCAATGCAGTGCAAGAGGTGGGCTGTAGCAGACGCCACCAGGGCCCCCAGATGCTCTGTGCCTGCCCCAGACACCTCCCTTCCCTCTGCCTGGGGGCAGTCATGGGCCGCAAGGACGTGCATGGCCTGAGCAAGCCAGGCTGATGCTCCAGAGGGCTGACGCACCCAGCACGCCCACCATCCGTCGGAGGGACAAGGCGTGGGTGGGCAGTCTTCACACTATGGCTGCAATGTGTCTGTTGGTCTGAAATTTGTAAAATGAAAGATTAAAAATCTGTAAATGAACTCAGAGGGGGGTGCGTGTGTGCGCGCGCGCGTGCATGTGTGCGTGAATTGGCAAGCTAGTTCTCTGATTTAAATGGGAAAAAAAAAGCCTCAAAAAGAGTCAAGACCATGTTGAAGAAGAACAAAGCTAGAGGGCCTTACCTACGGGATCTAAAGAGGACATGATATTGGGGCAGAGGCAGACGACAGCCACATGACAGGACAGGGGACAAGCCAGGCACAGGGAGGATGGTCCTTTTAATAGAGCTGAGTCAACGAGACACCCATATGAATAAATTAAATCTTGACCTTTATTTCACACTACACAAAAACCAATTCCGGTCAGATTTCAGATCAAATATCAAAGATGAAAAAGTAGATTTTTAGAAGAAAACATAGTTGAGCATCTTCCAAAACCAAATCTCCAAAGGGTGACATTCTACATTTTCCTTTTCATGTGTGCCCTAATCTCTCTCTCTCTCTAGCTCTCTCTCTCTCACGTACACACACAATTTATTTATTTATTAATATCATTGTGGATTTTTGAATTTTTACTCAATTCACTGTTATAACCCTTTCCAGTCATTATTTAATTTGATGCTTAATTTTTTCTCGATTTGACCAGTGGGAGTCATTTCAAGCTATGCCCTTTTAATATGTGTCTATTCTTTGAGCATTTTCTTACCTTTTGGCACAAAACGAAATTCCAAACTCGTACTTTCTCAGCTGCAGCTTTGGAATCGCCATTTCTACAAGAAGATCTGGTTCCTTTTAGGAAAAAATAGTACTTGGGGATCAGTACTTGGAATTAGGTGTGCTCAGTACTACTGGAATGTCTTAGAATGCATGACCTCACCAATCCCATTGCAATGCCATGGGATAAATTCTAACCATCCTCTTTCCATAATTGTATCTCCCTTTCCAACAGCAAGGAGCCTGGTCCTCATTTCCCAAAAAGCATGTACTTCTATTTTCAGTCTCGGAATTTGCAAAAAGTGGTATCAGAATCACGAACCCATAACTTGAGGTGGGGAATAGAGGAAAAAGACAGAGAGGAAGCCTACTGATAGCGCTAACATTTCCTTAGAGGTTTGGGGTTTTCTTTTCCTCCCTCCCTCCCTCCCTCCCTCCTTTTCTTTCTTGACTTCAGGTAGATCATGTAGTACATATAGTATAAAAATAGTCACAGACTAGTTCTTTGTCTCTCCTTCAGTGTCGTTATGGTATAAATGGTTATTTATGATTTGTTTCATTCATTTATGTTTGTATTTCATTTTAAGTTATTCCCATCCTTGTTAACTCTATTGCATTACTTGTTTTATTCCGAGTGTTCTAGTTTAGTATGTGAAAATATGACGGTTCTAAAAGTAAACTGAACAAAGTTTTCATCTTTGTGTATATCCCCATCCTCATCTCCACCCCCTTCCCCACCCCCATCCCCCCATCCTCATCTCCACCTCCATCCCCCCATCCTCATCTCCACCCCCTTCCCCACCTCCATCCCCCTCATCCTCATCTCCACCCCCATCCCCATCTTCTTGCCCATCCCCCAAACTCATCTCTCGATCTTTACCTCCTCTATCTCTTTATCAGGCTCCGCTTCCACCATCTCCATCATCCTTTTTCCTATCCATCCCATCTCCTTTCTTCCTCTTTCTCTATACCTGGATCCACTTCTCTCCCCTCCACACTTCCCCCTCCTTTACTCTTCACTACAGGTTGCCAATCTCATTATTTCCCAGTTTATCTTTCTTATGTTTATGTTTGCATAAATAAGTAAATACTTGTGTAGTTTATTATTTTCCCCATCTTTTTTACACTAAAGGTAACATATTCTCAGTATTTTTATGCACTTTGTTCTTTTTCATAGTGATCTCCATTGTGTGGACATACCGTAATTTTTTCAAACACAGTCTTGTATAGAGACATGTAGGTTGTTAATGGCAAATTACAAACAATCTGCAATGAATACCAGTTTTGCTAGACATTACCAAATTCTTCTCAGCATCCTTGCCCGTTTATACCCCCACAGCCATAGAGAAGAATGCTTTATTTATTGATGCCATATTATTACTTAGCAAGAAGGGATATATTCATGATGCTGGGTTTTCTTACCCAAGAGAAAGGAACACACAAATCACTTTTATGTCTCTCAGAAAATTTTTCTTCTACTCACTCGGTACATTTTCTGTTAAATTTAGTCCTTGATCATTTTATCTTCTTCCTTGGTACCAGAAACAGAGTCATCATTATGTTCTCTAGCTCATTGTTGCTTATATGCGAAGGCATGTGTTTTTTTTTTTTAAAAGTCTTTATTTATTTACTTGATAGACAGAGACCACAAGTAGGCAGAGAGGCACGAAGAGAGAGAGAGGGGGAAGCAGGCTCCCTGCTCGATCCCAGGACCCTGAGATCATGACCTGAGCCGAAGGCAGAGGCTTTAACCCACTGAGCCACCCAGGCGCCCCTGTGAAGGCATGTTTTTACTGAATATGTTGGATAGCAGAGGAGTCCGTGGCCTCATGATCTGAATGGGAATGTCTGTCCCCAAGTCTGCCAATTAGGTGACCTGCTGGTTTCAGGACCAAGGTATTTAGGTGACACAGACACTGAGAGCAGAGATGTAGACATATATAGAGATGAAATAGATGCCTCGTCTGTATTTATGGAACCACTTTAAGGAGTACCTATCGACTCTCATCTTCCTGAATGTCTCTTAGAAAAGTGTGTTGACATTTATCAAATTTCTTTTTCAGCATTTATGGAAATAAGCAAATTATTTTTCTCCTTAGATATCTTAATTTAGCAGATAATGTTAATGAACTTCCTAATACTTAGGAACAAAATTAGAACAAATTCCACTTGGTCAAGTTATACCATTTTTGGTGTGGTATTATTTACTAATATTGTATTTACTAATATTTTAGCTAGAAGGCTTTCATCAACCTTTGTCTTTATCAGATTTAGGAATCAAATTTTCAGATGAAAGAGCCTTCATCTGATTTATGAATCTACTAAAAATGCTAATATTTTCAGTTTTATTCTGCATTATAATATTTCTGCTGTAAGGAACTTACTATCATTTTCTCTGTGGTCTACTCAGTGACTGGTTTATGACTGTTCCTTGTGAGCTTGAGAAGAAGCTGTATTTCTTTTATTTGGGTGTAGCTTTTGGTATATTGCCCATAAAATTTACCCCCACTGATTATGTTATTCAGGTGTTGTACATCCGTCTCCTTTTCGTGTTACATTGTTGTACGATTAGTGAGTTTCTACACCTGACTTCTTGCGTTTCCTGTAGATGCTTCTTCACAAGGTGATTGTTTGGATATCGCAGAGTAGAAGCATTTAGAAGGGCTCTGTCTGCCTCGCACCCTCGGGCTTCAGCGCTGCGATGCCCCCTCTGTCATTCCCAGCACTGAGTCCAATCCATGCTGCGACACCAGGATCACCCCAACTTACTTGTCATCCTTCTCAGCATTTCTGAGTCACTTTGTGTGCATGCGTGTCTCTGGTTTACAGTATGCCATTGTATCTAGTTTGGGGGCCAAATCTAAAGTGTTCTGTGTTTTAAAAGTTCAATTAAACCCACTCATATTCATTGATAAAACTCACATATTTGTGTTCAAATCTATCATATTATCTTGTAATTATTAATGCAGACTGTTATATTTGCTGTGTTGCTTTTTTATAAGATGCATATTTCTTTGATCTTCTACAAAATTATTTCTAAAGTAGCTAGGGATGTTTGCTTTTTTGTTCTTGTAATTATGCACACAATCAATTCTATAGTTTTCTTAGTTAATCCATTATTCTCCGGTTTGTAGGGTGTTGGGGTTTTAAACCCTTTGGTTTTTACCTATTGCCCATAGGATCACCAGGAAACCTACTCAGCCGTCCCTCTCTTTCTTGCATCCTCCCTCTGTGGCATTTCCATCCTGCCAGAAATCACACTAATGGTGCAGCACGGATCATGCAAAATGCCATCAGTGGCCACTTCTGTCCCAGATCTCCAGTTACTTCCAGCTTTGCAGACAGCAAGCTGTCCACAGGTCTGTCATTCATCTTCTGCCTGTCTTGGGAGGATGTGCCGGGGTCTCACATTCTCACAGCTGCAGCTGTGTCTGGTGCAGACAACACTTTAGTGCCCTGGCTAGGGCTGGGCCAGCACCTTGGGTGACCTCAGGGGACCCAGCATCCCCGGAATGCCCAGTGTTCCAGCTCCCTAACTCTTCTCACGAATGTGTCCCTCCCGTTCAGAGTCCAGGCCTGCAGAGCCTTTCATTAGTTCATTTCCTAGAGACTTTATATCTTTGCTGCTTGTGTGAATAGTATCATCTTATATTCCATGTTCTTTTCCAAGTTACAGCGTGCAGAAATGCAGTCAGTTTCCGCATCATTGGCCTTGCATCCCGTGGCCCAGCTAGACTGCTATCTTGTACTTTAAAGCGTAGTCTGTGGAGTCTTTTGGATTTTCTGTGCACATAGTCCTTTCGGCCACAATTATTACAGTTTTGTTTCTTTGTGTCCACTGGTAATATTTCAGTTACCAAAGCTAGATGGGTACACCCTGTTTTTGCTATGATTGTTTCAACCGCTTTGATGTGTGAGATATCGCCGATACAGTAAAACATTTAACTAACCAAGAAAGTTACTAGTGATAACATACTTTTAGATAAGTAAAAATTCTTATAAGAAGGTCAAAATCACCATTTATTTGGAAAAGTTTCCAAATTTGGTTATAAACGTTGTTCTGAATGATCTTGTGGTCAGTTGAACCCATCACTAAATGTTGCACGTGGCCAGCTCCTCCCCCTCCAGCTTCCCAACCACGGAAACTAGAACCAAGAGGTCCTCACAACAAAACAACTGTACGCTTCCTTAGAAAGTCGTACGTACTATTTCCGTAGTGTTAGAGTTGCTAAAAATAAAGTGTGAAGTCCTCGTTTTGGACTCTCCAGACAGGTGAGAACACACGACAAATGCACTACTTCTAAGTCTGCTTGCAGCAGGCCCTTCAAGGAAAAGAGAGAACACAGAAGAATCGTGAGCAACTATTAATCAGACAAATCAATAATCACCTGGTAAAATGGGAACTTGAAAGCCCTACATAGTTACACAACAGTGTGAAGATGATTCTTTCCATCAGATCAGCAAAAACATGGTTTTCAGACCAACACAGAGTGAGACGTTATCATTATCTTCCCCAGCCCACTTGTGATGCACTAAGATAAGTCTTCACTGTTCCTAGTCCTCTAAAAACATCATTGTTATACCCTTGATGAAAAGGACTGGTTTCTGTGAAGTAGTTCCTTAAAACGTCACGGATCCGTGGAGAGTAGCCACAGCTGAGTCCCCGGTGCCAGTCTCTGCAGGACACGCTTGTGCGTCTGCGAGACTGACAGCAGAAGATGTGTTTGGCTTGGTGGACTCACCACGTGGCCCTAAGCCACGCCAGCCTCCCATCTGCCCCGTTTAAAACAAAGAAAGGACTGACTGACGGGGTGACTCAGCTCTTCCTTCCCAGTCTGCAGGAGCAGGATGGGCCGATGTGTCAAGGACGGTCCACACGGCTGGCCCTGCTCCTGCAGATTCAGGGCACTAGCTGCTCATCAGAGCCTCCACTGTCTATAAATCAGAAACCCACACAGAACTGATGCTTCGGAGTGCCTGGGTGGCTCAATGGGTTAAGCAGCTTGGGTCGTTGTCTCAGGATCCTGGGATCGAGCCTCTGCTCAGTGGGTGGGAAGCTTGCTTACACCTCTCTCTCTGCCTCCCTCTCTGCCTACTTGTGATCTCTCTCTCTCTCTCTCTCAAATAAATAAATAAAATTTAAAAAAAAAACTGACGTCCTTTCTGATAACAGGAGGGTATTGCAGAAACTGAGCACAGCCCTCTAGTGCTGGAGAAACGGGACCGGCCAGGGTGCCAGCCCACAGCCTGCCTCGCACCGTCCTCAGAGATGTTGCTGTGTCTCCACTGCATGCTCACTCTGCAGAGCACGGTGATAGCCAGGCATCCTCACCGTGTCTCCTGGATGGAGGGCAGGAACTACACCCACCCCTGTGCCCCATCAGGGCGTGAACAGAGGGCACGTTTCCCAAGCACCTTCCCACACGCGGTCTCATGGACCACAGTTAAGCCAACTTTGCACCCAATTTTATTCCCAAATTGGTTTCGAATAAGTTTTAAAAATTATAAAATCAGTAAGGAGGGACAAAAGAAAAACAAGGTCGTTTTTAAAAAGCAACAATAATGAAAATAACGTTCTGAGCCAAAAACCGTTTGTATTTACATGTTGTATAGAATATTTTGTATTGCTAATAAGGTAATACACCCAATGTAGTGACTTCCCCATGGACACCTAATACCACAGAAGACATAAAAACTTTATGCAAGTCCTGTGCAGGCATTATATTTAGAAGAACAGTTAGCTGTTTCATCAGTTTGGAATGTGACCTCAGCTGTGCCCAGATGACCCCACTTTTGAATCTGCCACCTGCCCCCTCTGAGGCCAGTGGTGTGGGCACTGTCGTGCTTGCAAACCCAGTAAGGGTCATGCGTCAAGCATTTGGTGGCTGAGCCCATGCACTGGCCCCATGTGGCATCAGTGGGTGTTTTCTCCCCCAGGACCAACGATACAGGTGTGCTGTCCTACAAGGAGCACCTGCCCGTGACACGCATCGTGGTGGCCGATGCAGCCCGCCCAAGCTCTGCTGCAGCCTACAGACTGGGGCCTCTACTGTGCCAGGGGGACCGTAAGTAAGGTCCATAGGGCCTCTTTCCAGGGGGCGGCTGGTCAGCGGGACGGCAAGGGGGCTGCAGCGTGCTGAGCTGTTGCTTCCCTTCGGGGTGCTGATGACGAAGTTGTGTCCCTTTGCAGACGGGGAAAGCATCAGTGCTGTATTGCTCTTACTCAGTGATACAAACCATCAGTAGGGAGCATGGTGGCAGGCCTGTGGCCAGGAAGCTTCAGAGCCCATCCACTCAGAGCCGCCAACAGCCCCCAGAGAAGGCTCCAGAGAATTCGCGGTTCAGAATTATCATGAGACTCCTGCGAATTTCCTCTGTTCATTCCATTTCTCGGTTAGGGTTTTAGTCTGGGTGCAGGCAAGGAAGACGGTGGTTGTGTTTGAGCACTGCAGCCGTGGGGACTGCTGCCAGATGTTAGGGGGGAGTCAGGTCGGGGCACAGGCCTTCGGAAAAGAATTTGAGAGCTGTTGTGTGTGTTGCTCATTGTTCTTGGTTTCATCAGGTTTGGGGAGAAATTCATTCCGTGTTCCATTTCATCCCACCATCTGTACTCAAAGTCCGTGTGCATTTTACCTACGGGAAAAGAGGTGATCTTTGTTTTCTGATGACCTGAACTGCAAAGCCATTTTAAACTCTTTGACATCTGCATTCTGCAACCCATTTCATTCAATTATTTTTTCAGATAATTTATTCCATTAAAACTTTAAATGTGATCTGAACATCTGCCTTGGTGCTACCGCCAAAGACATGCAGTTAGGAAGCCTTGTTCTCAGCATCCTCTGGTCTGACAAGCCATTACTGAGGCCCTGAAATTGGCTCCTCGTCTTGTCAGCAGTGGCCGGAGCAGCCGTCTGGGGCTCAAAGCTGCACAGGGCACATTAGTATTCAAGGCATGCACAGCAGTAAGCACCCCATGGCAGAGGATAGGCTCACAGGACAAGGAATGATTTTGTTAATTTCTCCTCCGTTTGGCGCTGCTCCATCAAAACCATTCTGGGTACAGGTGTCCTGATCCCATTTTCAGAGATCCTGGACAACAGCCTCTACCGGCCTCCACAGCACCGGTCCCAACCAGGGTCCAGGCACATCGACAATTTTTAAATGCTTACGGCCGCTGATTGCCTTGCTTTCCTTTGGACTCGCTTCTCTGATTTCCCTGGCCGTCCCTCCCCACCCTCCCTCTCCTCCATCTTCCTTCCCCCTCCCATTTGTTCCACAAATTACATGAGCAGAATTATGGGAAGACACATTATGAAACCAAAATGAAAAGAGTATCCAACCTGCTCACAGGCTAAAGAAGAGAGGAAATATTATCCAGTCATTCAGTCAGATAATGATGGAGTGTGGATAGTGGTGCATCCAGATGCAAGACGGAAGGCCATCACTGCCCTCCCGGGGCAACAGAGAGAGGACGAGTCAACGCACACACGCAGGATGACGCATGCACACAATGGGGAGAAGGCAGGACACAGAGTGGGGGTTCAGGAGGCCTCACTGGAAAGGACCCTCTGATAAAGACCAGCAGGACCAGGGGACATGCACCAATGCAGGGAAAGCATCCTGAGCACAGAGGGTGGACAGCTGCTGGCCTGTGGTCCCAGCTAGGTCAGAGAGCCACACTGGGAATTTGCTTAAAGGTAGATGCAGATCGATGTGAGCTATGAGCAAATTCAAGGTAATGCCAAGGGTTGGGTCCAGACAGCAAAGGAAGGAGCCGCCATGGATGACATGGGCTATTGTGGCCTGGTGGCATGAACAGGCTGGTCCAGACATCTGCGGGGTGAACACAGACAGGCAAGATAGAGGGCCTTGGACCTGCTCACATGGTATCCCTGGAGAGGCTGCCTGCTACCCGTCGGAGTCATCTGAGGACAGGTCTCCTGGATGGTGCATGTCCAGAAGAGGTCAAGGACAGAGCCCTGCAGAGGTCAGGAGATGAAGGGCAGCCTGGCAATTCGGGGCAGACACTGCCGGAGGGAGGAAACCCAGAGACTGGGAAATGTGCAGGGAGGAGGCCGACAGCACAGGAAGGTGGGAGTGGCTGTCAGACCTCCTGTGCCCCAGCCCCATGCAGCCACAGCAGCTTCCGTCCCAGATGTGCAAGAATTCATGGCGGACGGCAGGGTGCACCGCAGAAAACTATGGGAGCATCACAGTGATTTACTTACGTTTTCTCTTGCCCCTAAACTAGGGTGGGAGGGCTGGCGAACCTCTGGGTCCAAGGTTACTTCTTTCTACCTGCTTTGGACCTGCTGGGTCCAGCTGCCCTTAGAGTAAATGTGTCTTTGTACTGTAGTTAGTAAAGAACCTATTGTATCTTGGGAACCCCAGTACGCTTCATAACAGCTGCCAACATTAGGGGAGTTCCCCACAGACCCAGAAGGGAACGCAGGCACTGAAGCCGGAGGTGGCTTCTCAGTCAGCTTGCTGTGTGAATAGCTGTAGGAGTAATTCTCACTTCCTGTGAGCTCCGCAAATGTCATCTGCAGGTGCCTCCCCCACACGGGGCAGCGGGTCTTCCGCACAGACTCGTGTGATGAGCTGCGTTCCCTTCCAGCTGGCCTCCAACCAGAACTGTCCTTATAGCCAGCCCCATAGTTCACTGTTTTCATATGCGTTTTCCTTTATATTTGATCCCAATTGTTACTTTCAAAAACATTACAGATTTTAAGAGGAGCCTCTGAGGTATTGGATGGACACACGAGTGTTTATGTCCCAAAGCTGAATCAGTAACCCTTAGTGTTTTCTCCTTAAGAAGCTGTGTTTAACAGTCTCTTAAATGATCAGAAAGATGAATTTGGCTAGAAAAATCTCAGTCAGTTTAGCAATTTCGTAAGTTATACTTCCAGTTTTGAGAAGCAGATTTTTTATTTTCATATACTTTTAATTTTTAAAGTAAACATCTTTGTTTTATAAAACAATGTGCCTTTAACATGGTCTCTATTCCTTTTTAAATAATAATTATTGGGATAACTTATTAATAGGTCAAATAAAAGCTTAGAAAAGAAAATATTTATGAAATCAGCCTTAACCCAGTCAGGCTACCAGAGTTGATTTCCCTGACTGGGCAGTGTCTGTCTATACAGCCATATTTCTCACACATGTGTGCACAGGACACACACATGTCTCCAGATACACAGTCCATGTGTTACATTGTATATATAGTAATGTTACATATATAATATGTACAGTACATTGTGTATATGTATCTATATTAAAAACATATGTAATGCTACATCTCTTTCTTATGTAAGTAACCGTCCTATATCACACAGGTGCACCCACACACACCCATCTATATACACATGAGATAAAGGTTGCCTTCAAGAAGGCCTGTTATCAGATCCCTACCTTTAAGGTCCGTATGATAATGTGGCTCTTTCCTGGGTGGGTCACAGCCCTTCCTGTCAGACCCCCCAGAGCAGGGCCCCCGTAGGTCTGCTCCTACCGAACTCATGGCTCCCACCCAAGAGTTCCTGAACCCCGACTCTGCACCCAAGGCACAGAGGACCCAGGCCCCTGAGTGTGCAGGCGATAGGCACCGGGTCACCTCGTCCAGTTCCACTAACAAGAGCTTGGTGACCAAATAGTGTCCATATTACTGCAAAGGCTTCAGCCACATAGAAGATGAGAGGTGCTCCCCCTCGGACTCGCTCATTGTGGAAACGTGTAGCCCACAGGAGACAGATTCTAACCTCCTAGATTAAACCAGTCCCCGGAGCTTCCCTTTGATCTACTTACAAACCTGAAAAGAAATGAAAGATAAGCTTTTTTTGTTGTTTCAGATATAGAATTCAGTGATTCATCACTTACATACAACACCAAGTGCTCCTCACGACAAATGCCCCCCTTAATGCCCATCCCCCATCTAGCCCATCGCCCATCCCCTGCCCACCTCCCGCCAGCAGCCCTCAGTCTGTCCTCTCTTGTTAAGAGTCTGTTTTGTGGTTTGCCTCTTTTTTATTCCCCTATGTTCATCTGTTTTTTTCCTTAAATTCCACATATGTGTGAAATCATGTCGTATTTGTCTTTCCCTGATTGACTTACTTCACTCACCATAACACCCTCCAGTTCCATCCACGTCATTGCAAACAGCAAGATTCCATTCTTTCTGATGGCTGCATAAATACTGTATGTTTACCCCATGTCTTCTTTATCCGTTCATCTGTGGATGGACATGTGGGCTCTTTCCATAATTTGACTATTGTTGATACTGCTGCTACAAACATGGGGGTTCAGGTACCCCCTTGAATACTGATTCAAAAGATAAACCTTTAAAACTGTTTTCTCTAGTTTGGGATTTTAAGCCCAAACATTCTTGATGACCAATCAGCTCATGTTTGGGAAGAATCCTTCTTTTCTCTTTGGTGCTGTCCTAAGTCAGCACGCTGCTGGGAGAGCAGGGTGGTCCCACGGAGTGTGGTCGCAGAGACCCCTGTGACTGGCAATCACCTGCTAGCTCCTTCATGAACCAGACCAGGACCTGTCCCTGGGAAGGACTGTGCAGAGGAAACCTCACCTCACCTAATTATCCTCTAGAAAAACAGAACATTCCCAAAATGCATCTCCACAGAAAGCCAGCAAAGGAGCTGTTGGCTCCACGTGAGTCCCAGGAAAACCTGAGAACCGACATCTTGATTTGCTCCCCACCCCCAGCCAGAAAGCCGCAAAGCAGACCAGCTTGGCAGGAGGTGATGCTGGCTGGGGACATGCAGTGCAGAGGCTAGCCAGGACTGCGTCTGTCCTCTGGACATGGAGTGAGAGGTATTTAAGGTGGCTGTTTTCTGACCATGCATGAGCTTGTTCTCCAGGAAAAGCGATTCAGATGTGATTGCTGTCAGGTATAGGGCCTCAGAGCCAGCACGCAGGGTCATCACCGGCCCAGGCTATGCACCATGCCCAACCTCAGGTTCAACAGGAGGCAATCCCAGCAAGAGGGAGGCCAGGACATACAAACTCAGAAGCAAAGTGCAGAGGAGCCCAACCAGAGGGTGGCTCCAAGTCACACTGCATCACAGGATCACGTGTTTTTGAAAGTTCATTTCCATCAAAGAGCTAATCCTTGGGAAGGAGCTTTTGGTCTTTGAGAGGTTTTAGTTTCTTTATTTTTCATTGACTTTGAGTGATAGGAGATCGCTGTGGCAGAAACCAGTGTGGGTGGTTACTTTCCACCCATCTTATCAGGACTCAGGGGAAAATGCTTGTCTGGGAAAGCAGGCTTGGTAGAGCGTCTCCCCCTCTCCGTCCCAGTCAAGATGGGAGAGCACACTCTGGGGAACGAGCCTGGTGAGGCTGGAACAGTTTGGAGCAGCCGAGTCCCTGGGATTATGATGGGCAACTCTTTGGATTTCTGCAGGATTTTTTCAAAATCACCTATGTACATGCTTAACATTCCCAATGATGAGCGGATAAGGTCTGATGATAAACTGTGGAGAATGTTATCAGAGTGACTTGCCTGGATGCAGAGGAGACATCTCTCATGGGTGGTGTGGAGATGGACACAGTTTGCAAGGCACTTCCTCCTGCACCGTGAGGAGAGGGTTTTCACGGATCCCCACTCCCACTGAGCTCTCAGCTCAGGCATCCTGTGGGCACGCTCAGGAGAAGGCAGCCAGGACAGCAAATGCAGCTTTGAAAGTGTGACCTTTCCCTTCCGTCTCTTAGGATCCTTCTGGAACTCGGCTTCCTTCCACACAGAAACCTCATACCTTCACTTCCCCACTCTACATGCAGAGCTCAGCGCCGATGTGTCCTTCTTTTTCAAGACGAGAGCTTCATCTGGCGTGTTCTTAGAGAACCTGGGGATCACAGACTTCATCAGCCTGGAGCTACGCTGTAAGTTTCCAGAAAACTCCATGAGACCCTTGTCACTGGTCAAGGAGGCCTGGAGGCTCCTCGTCCCTCCATCCACCAGCTCCAGCCCGAGACTCGGGTCCAGTCCTGCAGGTCTGTGCCCCCTGCCCAGCGGGAGCTGAGTGGTGCACATGACAGCTGGTGGAAGCACCTGTCCACACAGGGTCCAGTCTGAGAAATGTTCATCCGGGGGCAGACAGGGTTTGAGTTCAGCTAACTCCGCCACAGGGTGCTCACCAGACCCCCAAGCAGCCTGCTGCAGACACCCGTGCACCCCAGCTTGCTCACATTATAAAATGGGTGAGGGTCTGGACCAAGTTCTTATACAAAGTCCACGTGTTTTATAGTTTTTCTACACATGCAATTATGGTTTCAATCTGGCAAAAATCGAAGTGAATTAACACATTCTGTGCAGAAGCTTTTGATCTTGATGAAGTCCCAAAAGTTCATTTTCGCTTTTGTTTCCTGAACCATATTTTTAAAAATCATTATTTTCCCAAGTAGGAAATCCCTTTGCCTTCTGGTCTACCTGGAAAGATACTCTTCTGCCTGTGGTCAGAGAAGGGGCCACTCTCCTGTGTCCCTGAGGCCCCTCTGGGAAATGGCTACGACCCTCCCATGTGTTGTGTTTCCAGCCCCAAGAGAAGTGGCCTTTTCCTTCGATGTCGGGAACGGGCCCTGTGAGGTCACAGTGCGGGCGCCTGGCCCCCTCAATGATGACAGGTGGCACCTGGTCCGGGCTGAGAGGAACATCAAGGAGGCCTGGCTGCAGGTGGACCTGCTCCCGCCTGGGACACACACGGCCCCCGAGGATGGGCACGTGCGCCTGCAGCTCAACAGCCAGCTCTTTGTGGGTGAGTATTACCCGATGCCCTTCCCAAGCCTGGGGTGTGTGCAGCAGGGTGGGTGACTCCAAGGAAAGGGGAAAGGCGAGGCAGGGGTGGGACAGTCACTCCGCGCCAGCCCCCACTTCTGTCGGCCCCATCAGGCAGCTCCAGGCTCCAGCAACCGAGCCACTCATGCTGGATGCTGACCTCCTGGCATGGCAACAAGGTGCCTTTGTCCCCAGTGTGGATTTAGGAGCCAACTCACTGCCCTGGAGGGTCAGGCACTGACCTCCCTGAGTCTGGCTCCCGAGGACAAGCATCGGGTGCTGCTCTGGCCACTTCGTGCCCAGCAGTGAGGCAAACATCAGCGGCTCCCACTTCTAAATGCGGGGTCCCCCAGAAAGAGCAAGAGGGCCAGGAGGGGCCGCCACCACCCCACACACCTTGACACCCCCACCCCATCAGTGGGCATCATGGCCTCCTCCCCGACCCCTTCAGCCTCCGCTGGCATCACTCCACTCAAGCCCTGTGGGGACGCCACTGCGCTGGCCGCTTGGTTTTCTGTTTCCATTGTGTTGTTCACAAACAGCTTCACTGGGATTGGGTCATCAGTAAGACAGAGGGATTAGCCCTCCTGTGACCACTCCACGTATTTCAAATGAACAGGGATGCTGTTTACTTATTACAAACTCCAACAAATGAAAAATAATCTCCAACTATTAATGAAATATCAACCAGTCTCGGTTTGAACCAGATTCCCAGGATCCCTACAAACCGCCTCGTTGTCTTACAGGCTCCTACCCGAAAGAGGAAGCTTACCCTGACATTTCACAAACACAGTTTTTCCTATTTTCTGTATAATTGTTTTGCTCTTTTCTACTTTTTTCAACGTGGGGCTTGAACACCCAGCCTTGAGATCAAGACCTGAACTGATAAGGGAGTTGGGGGAAATTGGAGGGGATGACAAACCATGAGAGATTGTGGACTCTGAGGAACTAACTGAGGGTTTTGGAGGGGAGGGGGGTGGGAGGTTGGGTGAGCCTAGTGGTGGGTATTGTGGAGGGCACGTATTGCATGGGGCACTGGGTGTGGTGCACAAATAATGAATTCTGGAACACTGAAAAGAAATTTAAAAAGTAGATAAAATTTAAAAAAAAAAAAAGACCTGAGCTGAGATCCAGTCGGTCGCTTAATGGACCAAGCCAGCCAGGCGCCGCTACCATTTTATGTTATTGGAGATATATTTATTGAAATTTCTATGCCCAAGGCACTGTACTAGACTCCTGAACTGTGGTCACTTGGCCAAACCTGAACAATGTTTATAAAGATTTTTTTTAATTGAGTAAATAGAAGTAAGACATAAAATGCCTCAAATATCATGGGATATTTTCACTTCTTATGTTTTGTTTCTGGTGATTGAAACTTCTGCAAACCCCACTTTTATGTCCCAGTTGTTACACTGGGTTAGTTAATCCTAAATCCTTGAAGCACTGGTTAGTGTTCGAAGGTGAGATCTCAGATATGGTTCTGCGCCAGTGTCTGCCCTCCTGAAGTTGCCGTGCAGTAGTAGGCTGCTTTCAAAGAATTTAAAACATCGGAAATAGCATGAGACATTGAACAATGGAGATGCATGGTCTTCAGCCCTCTATGCACAGTCTGCCTGGGCTTTCCTGCACTGTGTCCTGTCCATCCTGCTGGGACTGTTTCAGGGAGGCTAAGCCTCACACTGTGCAAACATGCCAGCCCCAACCATCAGTGGCTGGGGCACTTTTCTAGGAAAACAGAAGCTATTCCTTAACAGAAGCAGTTCCTTCAACGTGACGTCTCACGTGTGATCCAGCCCAGGAGGGGAGCCTCTGGAGACAGCACGGTGCTGTGTCCAGAAATCTCGCCCCACCCTCTGCTTTACCTCCTGCTGTTCTGGGCAGCTGCCATGGGAACATGCATTTTGGAGACTTCCAACTCTTTGGAATCCCTTAGTAGAAAGCAGCCTCGTGTCTGAGGCTTGATTCTTTAATGCAAATAATTGTAGGTATTGATTATGGGAGATTAATTACATAAACACAATGCACACATTTTTTTTCTTTTAAATTTATTTATTTGTCAGAGAGAGAGGGAGAGAGAGAAAGCGAGCACAGGCAGACAGAGTGGCAGGCAGAGGCAGAGGGAGAAGCAGGCTCCCCACCGAGCAAGGAGCCCGATGCGGGACCCCATCCCTGAGCTGAAGGCAGCTGCGGGACCCTCATGACCTGAGCTGAAGGCAGCTGCTTAACCAACTGAGCCACCCAGGAGTCCCAACAATGCACACATTTTTGAAAATGTTTTCTCAAAATGCAATTTATTTCTCGATTGTGAAATAAGAGAAATATGATCTTCATTTTAGGAACCCATTTTCTTACCTACTTTGATCAGAAAAGTAAAAGGTGGGCTTCAGTGTAAATAAAATTTCAGGATTTCTGAAACAATTGAGCAGAAGAATTTAATCTCTAGTTTGATGATTTATCAAACAATATCCTCCCGACATATTCCAACTTTTCCAACTTTTGACTTTGTTTGCCCATTTGAAGTTCTAACCTCTTAAAAATATTAAGGGTACAAAACGTGTTGTTAGCTCTAGATCCCTAGAACTTATTTATTTCTCATAACTGAAACTTGGTGCCTTCAACCAGTAACTCCCCATTTCCTCTCCCCTCCCCCCGGCTCTGATGGCCACCACACTATACCCTGTTTCCATGAGTTTGACAATTCTGGATTCCACATATGAATGAGATGAGAGAACATTTTTCTCCTTTTGTATCTCATTTAATATAATGTCCTCCACACCCACCCATGCTGTTACAAATGACAGGATTTCCTTCTTTTTTAAGGTTGAATAATATACCACATTTTCATATCTAATGTGAGGTATTCAGGGACATTTCAGTTGTTTTCCCATTTTGGCTGCTGCAATAAACATGGGCGTGCAGATATCTCTTCAAGGTACTGAGTTCAGTT
This sequence comes from Mellivora capensis, assembly GCA_004024625.1. Classification (NCBI taxonomy): domain Eukaryota; kingdom Metazoa; phylum Chordata; class Mammalia; order Carnivora; family Mustelidae; genus Mellivora; species Mellivora capensis. The sequence goes on along the minus strand of PISX010001565.1, from coordinate 27,268 downwards.
TGTTTGGATATATGCAGAGAAGAGTAATTAACGGGTCATGCGGTAATTCCATTTTTAACTTTCAAGGAAACTCCCTACTATCTTCCACAGTGGCTGCACCAGTTTGCCTTCCTACCAACAGTGTCCCCTTTCTCTGCATCCTCCCCAACATCTGTTAGCTCTGTCCTTTCAGTAAAACCCACCCTAACAGGTGTGAGGTGATAAACCATTACGGCTTTGCTCCGCACGTCCCTGGCCATTAGGGGTGCGGCGCTCCTTCTCATGTACATGCCAGCTGTCTGCACGCCTTCTTTGGAGAAATGTCTGTTCAGAGCCTTTGCCCATATGTACTCAGGTGATTTTGGTTTTATGCTATTAAGTTGTAGGAGTTCCTTATATATTTTGCATATTAACCCTACACCATATATGTGTTACAAATATTTGCTCCTAGTCTGTAGGCTGCTTTTCCATTTTGTTGGTTGTTTCCTTTGCTGGGCAGAAGCCTTTTAGTTTGATTGTTTTTCTTTTGATGTTTGTGTTTTGGTGTCCTACAAAAATATTGCCAAGACAGAGGCCAATGATTTTTTTACCTATGTTTTTTTCTAGGTGTTTTATAGTTTCAGATCTTACATTTTAGTCTTCAATCCATTTTGAGTTGATTTTTGTTTATGGTGTAAGGTAAGAGTCCAACTACATGTTTTTTGTTTTTTGGGTTTTTTTGCACGTGGATCCAGTTTCCCAACACCATTTATTAAAGAGCTTATCCTTTCCTCATTTGGATTCTTGGTGCCCTTGTTGAAGATTATTTGAGTGCGTATGATTTGTGTGAGTTTAATTCTGGGCTCTCTATTCTGCTGCACTGGTCTTTTTACTTCTCTTTATGCCCATAACCTTTTATGATTCCTGTGGCTTTGCCACAAAATTTGAAATCAGAAGGCATGATCTAAAGATTGCATTGGAGTCCTTTGGGGTATGTATGAATTTTTGGATTTTTTTTTTCTCTTTGTGAAAATGCCACTGGGATTCTGGTAGAGACTGCATCTGATCTGTAGATTGCTTTGGGTGGTAAAGACGTTTTGCCAATTCCTCTCCCAGTTCATGAACGTGGGCTATCATCCCCTTTAGCTATGTTTCCTCACAGATGGTGTTGGCCAACGCTGAAGTCAATGCTCTGGCGGGGCCCTCTGCAGACCTGCCGAGTTTACTGGGGGAGACGAGCGACATCGGCCCCCAAACTCCCCAGGCAGAAAGCTGGGGTGATGGGAGAGCTTGACATGTTATTTTCTCACGCCCAGGTCTGACCGCCATTTATGTCCACATGTCCAGTGCCTTCAGAACTGTTGTTTGACATTGTTCTGGTTCTTTAAGTTATTTTCAAGGTGGGAGAGCAAATCCAGTCCCATTATTCCACTATTGCTGTAAATGGACATCTGGGATTTTATGCTTAAAAAGATTCTTATGTTTTAGCTAATCATATCAATGTCCACCACATTCCATTATCATCATTACAATAACATTGATGTTTTATTAAGTCCCGCTCTATATTCTAATAAAACTAACTTAAAAATAATTTCCTCAGTTAACTAACAAGAAATCTGTTTAGAATAAACATTAAGCAAAGTCAAGCTGTTTAAAAAAAGTTTTTTCAGTGTCCTTGAATATCTCCAACTGTGTCAAAATTTACATTTTGAAAATTCTATCTGTTCATAATGGTGTTTGAGGGCCCCAGTTTTGCGTCTTCCCATAGAGCCCTGGCTGCATGGGGTCTGGACCACATCCTGTGCTCTGTTTCAGGAGGCACGGCCACCAGACAGAGAGGCTTCCTGGGGTGCATCCGGTCCTTGCAGCTGAACGGGAAGGCACTGGACCTGGAGGAGAGGGCACAGGTCACCCCGGGGGTGCAGCCTGGCTGTCCGGGGCACTGCAGCACCTATGGGCATCTGTGTCACAACGGAGGGCACTGCCAGGAGAGACCCCAGGGGTTCTCCTGCGACTGCGAGCTCTCTGCTTTCTCGGGGCCCTTCTGCACACAGGGTGAGTGTGGGCCTGCTGGGAGGAGGGGCCTGCTGGGGTGTGTGGACCCTGAGCCTCTTCTCCTCCATTGTTCCATGAATGTATTCAGTTCCCAAATTCCTTCTGCAAATCACTCTTTTACAACTAATCTCATTTTATTGGAAAGAAACATGACTACTCGAAAACACAGGGCCGACGACTGTGAAATCTAATGTCAGTTCTGTGAATTTCCGGAAACACCGTCTGAGCCTCCTTACTCCTACCTCGGGCCTGTGCTCTGAGATAACACGTGTTGGAAGTTGGTCTTGTACGGCTCTGGTTATTCCAATATTATTACATAAAGTAATGGCTTCAAGTTGTATGGGAAGAATTTTCCTCCAAAACTATATTTTATTGACATAATAAATACATTTCCCATTTATACTAAGATGGCTGAAATAGAGCCACTTAAACATTTTGCTCCGAGGTTTACTGATGACCTCTTATTACAGTGAAAATGGCAGAATCTTTTTAGTCTCATTCTGAGAGGACACAAGCCATTCATTGAAATGACAGAGCTGATCGTAGCGGGGCTACAATTCTTGGAATGTTCTTATGAGGCTTATACTTTCATAGACACTCACAGAATCTAACTAAAATCCATGCTCATCAAAATAAATTTCAACGCCTCCATTCAGGAATCTCTGAGCCGTTGCCTTTTGACCTTAAAAGCCCCTGGGTTTTAGAGCAAAAACTTGGGAACCAAACTGGATCAGTTATTGGTTTTCAGAAGAATAAACAACCTAGAAATGGCGGGAGCACACTCACAGAAGCGATATGTGAAGATGAATATGTGACGGTAATGGGTATCCCCATTCCAGGTCACGTTTCACCTTCGCAGGCAAAATCCACTTGTAGTCCCGTTGACAGAGTTGAGTGGCCACACGGACAGCTGCGGGGAAGGGAAGCCGAGCGCTGGACTCAAGGAGACCAGAGCAGATGAGCCCCCAAATTTGCACGTGGTCTTCGCCCAAACCTTTGGCGAACACCCACGTGTGCAGACTCAGGAAGACCTCCAGACGTGGCATGATGGCAGAGATGCAAGGGACGCATGCCTGGGGAGACTGGGCTGAAGTGGGGGTGCAGGCATGCCATTCACCCACTGGAATGAACAGCAGCAACCACAGAAAAACAGAAACAAGAACCAACAAAATTAAGAACATTTATAATGAGTTATCAACATTGTCTAGTTTTCAAAAAGTACTGAACATGTTAAAAAAATCAAGAAATTATGTTGCATACTCAGGGGGGAAAATGTAGTTAATAAGAATTGACTCTGAGTACGGCCATTTTTTTCTGGGTTTTGTTTGTTTGTTTTTTGTTGTTTTTTGTTTGTTTCAGCAGACAAAGACATTGAGTCATGATTATATCATATTCACCAATGGAATAAAATTCAGAGAAACAAAGAAAATAAGCCATCAACAAATAGATACACAACTTCAACAGATCAAAGAAAATCATATAAAAAACTGGCAAGAATATCAGAGCAGAAAAATACAATTACTGAAGTTTTAAAAAATATTTATAACCAGATGCACTCAACAGGGGAAGGAACCTGTGAACTTGACAATAAAACAATAAAAATACTCCATTGGAAGAATAGAAAAAAATGAAAAAATTTTGAAGAGTCTCAAAATCTTCTGACAATATCACTAATTAAATACTTTAATTCTAAACAATCTTTGAGTCAAAGAAGGACTCATAAATGAAACTAAAAAATATTTTAGGTAAAAATAAAAATATACCATATTAAAATTTGAGTTGTACCACTGAAGTATTACCTAATGGGAAATTTATGACTATAAATTATTTTATTAGAAAACAATACAGGTATAAAATCAAATATATAACTTTCCAATTTAGGAATTTAAAGAAAGAACAAAATGAAATCCAAAGAAAGTAGAAGAAATAATAAAAATGAAGCCATCAGGGAGATACAAATTAAAACCACATTGAGATACCACCTCACACCAGTTAGAATGGCCAAAATCAGCAAGACAGGAAACAACGTGTGTTGGAGAGGATGTGGAGAAAGGGGAACCCTCCTACACTCTTGGTGGGAATGCAAGTTGGTGCAGCCACTCTGGAGAACGGTGTGGAGGTTCCTCAAGAAGTTAAAAATAGAGCTTCCCTATGACCCTGCAATTGCGCTACTGGGTATTTACCCCAAAGATACAGATGTGGTGAAAAGAAGGGCCATCTGTACCCCAATGTTTATAGCAGCAATGGCCATGGTCGCCAAACTGTGGAAAGAACCAAGATGCCCTTCAACAGACGAATGGATAAAGAAGA